>VDFB02271358.1:647483956-647530242 GCA_007258455.2 Sequoia sempervirens
GTTTGATGACAAGTGAAATTTGTGTTCACCGGTACATGTGAACTGTTTTGGCAGTGTTGGTTTTTTGTGGAATGGGAGAAATGTTTCTACTCTGTAGTCCTCTATTATTTTGCTTCAAATCTTGTGGATCTAGAATATTTTTTGTAATGGTGTTCTCTATTTTCTGGAAAATATTATTGTGGTTTGGTAATACTTTATTTGAGTTTCAAAGATGTTGAATGTGTTTGGTAATACATCATTGTGTTAGATTCCTAAAGTCAGTGAGCCGAAGGTTTCTACAATCATTTAATCAAGGTTGTAGATGTGTGTAAATTTTTGTGGTGGATGTTTTGTTTTATTTTTTATCAATAGGAAGTGAGCCTCCCTATTGTATAGTGAGTCCTTTCTGTAGGCAGTGAGCCTTTGTATCTAGAGAATGAATCCTCTTCTGCGTAATGAGCCCTTCGTAATGAGCCTTTGTATTTAGTTTTGATATCTCTTTATATTGTGATTTAATCCTCACCATGTTTTTTCCCCCATTGGGTTTTCCACATAAAATCTAGTGTTCATTGTGTTGATTTTACTTTTTGATATCTACATTTCATGTTCATTCTTAATAACAAAATAGTGTGGTTATGAAATTGATAAGTGTTGAATTTTTGAATTTATTACAACTAATTGAACCCCCCTCTTAATTGTCTTATAAATTTTAACAATTTCTATTAGAGCTTTGGTTCCTTGGTGTAGAGCTTAACCACTTAAGGAAGATTTGATGGCACATAAGTTGGTGATCCCTATGTTCGATGGAGTTGATTATTGTGACTGGAAAGTGCAGATGAAATGATACATTATCTCTTCTGGTTACAAGACTTGAAAGGTTGTTGAGACAAACTATGGTTCTCCAGAGAGTGGCTCTCCTACTGCAAATGAGGTTTCTTCTTATGAGGAGAATGGGAAGGAAAGGTATGCTATTTTCAGTGCTTTATATAAAACTAAGCAAACTAAGGTTCTTTCTTTAGGAACTGCTCATGAAGTCTGGAAGAAGTTGGAAAACTGTATGAAAGAAATGAAAGAGTAAAATTGACAAAGAAGTTGGTGGTAAAGTGCAGATATGAGAATTTGAAAATGGAAGAAGGTGAAGATTTTACAAGCTATTTATAGAGGGTTGAACTTATAGCAAATGAAGTTAGGAATTAAGGGGGAATTCTGACTAATTAAGATATAATTGAAAATATCTTAATAACCCTACCCGATTGCTATAGTGATAAGATCTCAGTTATTGAAGAAATGTATGAGCCTAATAAATACACTAAAGAATAGTTATTTGGCACCTTGACAACATTTGAGATGAGAAAGTTTGGGAAAAAGGAAAAGAAAAAAAAAACATTTAAAGCAACAAAGACTGAGGATGATTTGGATAGTGATGGTTCTAATGAGTTGGAAGTGAATTTTACCAGTAAATTGAAGTAAGGTACTGGTAAGTATAAAGGCATGTTTCCCTTTAAATGTTTCAGTTGTGGTAATATTTGGTCATTATGCTTAAAGATGTCCAAATAGAGTAGTACATAAGAAGAATAAGGATCAGAAAGATAAGAATAGAAAAGATAAGAAATATAAGAGGTTGTATTATGTTAAATAAGAAGTCAAAATATCTAATGATGAATTTGATTGAGGGTGAGGATAGTGAATTCTTGTTTTGAGCTTTGGAGAATAAAACTGTGTCTGCTAACCCTAGAAAATGTGCAAGAAAGAATGTTCTGGAAAACAAAAGGAATGAGATGGAAGGTACTTTGGTCACTACATTTCATGCTAGACAGGATGAAGACTATTGGGTAATTGTTAGTGGATGCTCTAATCACATGACCGGAGATAAAAGTAAGTTTACTAAACTTGGAAAGTATGATGGTGGTTTGGTCATGTTTGGTGATGACTCAAGAGTGAAGATTGTTGGAGAAGGTTCAATTAGTTTTGATGGAATTCACAGCACTAATAATGTGTATTATGTAAAGGGTTTGGGGCTTAACCTTTTGAGTGTTGGACAAATGTGTAGCAATGGCTTTAAATTTGTGTTTCAAAATAATACCTATGAAAAAAAAAAGGATCCAGAGATATGGTTGTTATTGGAAGGAGAACTCATGGAAACATCTATCAACTTAACTACGTTGATGGTCAGTGCCTTGTATCTCAAGTCAATGAAAATTGGTTGTGGCACTAGAGGATGGGACATGTAAACTTTGATAATCTTGTCAGGATTAGTTCAAGAGATGTAGTTTGAGGTCTACCTAAAATCAAAAAGCCTACTAATACTATTTGCAGAAGTTGTCAGCTGGGAAAACAAACAAGAAGTAGTTTTAAGGGAAAAGAGCAATCTACTATCAGAATGCTAGAATTAATTCATACTAACCTCTTTAGTCCGACTAGAATAGGAAGTCTAAATTTTGGTAGGTATTTTATGCTCCTTATGGATGATTATACTCGAATGACATGGGTTTCTTTTCTTAGAGAAAAGACTCAGGATCTAGATAGATTTAAAGTATTGAAAGCAAGAGTAGAAAATGAAGTCAACTTGAGAATCAAATGTTTGAGATATGATAGAGGTGGAGAATTAACTTCTAGTCAATTTAATACATTTTGTGACTAGCATGGCATAAAAATAAAATTGTCCACTTTGAGAACTCCTCAGTAGAATGGGGTAGTTGAGAGGAAAAACTGGATAGTACAGGAAGTTGCAATAACCATGATGAAAGAACCAAATGTACCAGATGTGTACTAAAGAGAGGAAATACACATTCTTGTTTATGTTCTTAATAGAGCTCAAATTAGAGGCAACACAAAGACTCCTTTTGAGTTATGGACTGGTAAGACTCCTACTGTGAAGTACTTTAAGGTATTTGGAAGCATATGTTACATTAAAAGAGATGATGACAATCTTGGAAATTTTGATGCTAGATGTAATGAAGGAATTTTTCTTGTTTACTCTACTACTAGAAAAGCATATAGATACTTCAATAAAAGATTCAAGAAGATTATTGAGAGTTCTAATGTTGAACTTGATGAAGAAATTCACATAAAATATTGAGATAAGTGAAGTTGAACCTGATGATCCTATCTGTGGACAAGTACTTGAAGCGAATAAGGAGAAGGAAGAAGAAGATATTGAAGAAGAAGAAGAAGAAGAAGAGGAAGAAGAAGAGGAAGAAGAAGATATTGAAGAAGAAGAAGAAGAAATCTTGGAACCTATAGTTAGAACTCCTAAATATGTGCAAAAGAATCATCCAAAGGAACATATAATTGGAGATAAGAGTGAAGGTGTGAAGACAAGGAGTAAAGTAGTAGTTGAGGTAAATTTGTGTTTACTCTATAAAATAGAACCTAAATCTATGAGTGAAGAATGTGAAGATGAGAGTTGGGTTAGAGCTATGAAAGAATAGTTGCAACACTTAAAAAAGAATCAAACATGGGAATTGGTTCCTAGACTTATGAATAAGAATGTAATTGGTTCAAAATGGGTGTTCCAGAATAAGTTGAACGAAAATGGTGAAGTTAAAAGAAATACAACAAGACTTGTATACAAAGGATACTCACAAGTAGAAGGCATAGACTTTGAAGAAACATTTTCCCTTATGGCTAGAATTGAAGCTATTAGGATGTTTCTGGCATTTTCTGTACACAAGGATTTCAAAGCATATTAGATGGATGTTAAGTCAACATTTTTGAATTCAGAATTGGAGGAAGAGGTGTACATGGAACAACAGGAAGATTTTTGTTATCAAACAAACTAGATAGGGTTTGTAAATTGAAGAAGGCATTGTATGGACTGAAGCAAGCACCCAGAGCTTGGTATGCAAGATTGGATAGATATCTGACAAAGAATGGTTTTAGCAAAGGCTCTACTCACAACAATATTTACTTCAAAGTGCAAGGTAACAAAATGTTGATAGTAGTAGTATATGTTGATGATATCATCTTTGGTGGAAATGAAGGTATTTGTAAAAGATTTGTAGAAGAAATGTAAAAAAAATTGAAATATCCATGATTGGTGAGCTGAACTTCTTTCTTGGTCTTCAATTGAATCAAACTAATAAAGGGATACTCATTTCACAATCTAAGTATGTAAAAAAACTATTAAAGAATTTTGGAATGGATGACTCCAAACTAGTTAGTACTCCTATGGTAACCAGATGTAAGCTGAGCAAAGATGATGAATCTGCTAAAACTGATTAGAGAAAATATAGATCTATGATTGGTGAGTTGCTATACCTAACTACTACCAGACTAGATATCATGCATGCAATATGCTTAGTTGCCATATTTTGAGCAAATCCTAAAGAGGCAAATGTTATAATAGTAAAGAGGATATTTTGATATCATAAAGGTACACCAGATTATGGCTTTTGGTATCATAAGGGTGTTGATTTCACCTTGAGTTATACCGATGAAGATTAGGTTGGTTGTGTGGATGACAAGAAAAAACTAGTAGAGGAGGTTTCCTTCTTGGTGGAAGATTGGTTTCTTTATCCACTGCAAAGGAAGAATATATTGTTGTAGCATCTTGTTGCACATAGGTTTTGTTGATTAGGAAAAATCTGAAAGACATTGGCATCATATATGATGAGCCTATTTTTTTTTTTTTGTGAAAACACAAGTGCTATAAACATTTCAAATAATTTTTTTATGCATTCAAGAACAAAACACATATCTATCAGATATCATTTATTGAGAGAAAAAGTGTTGGAGAATGCAGTTAGCCTGGAGTATGTGACAACAAAGGAAAAATTTGCAGATATATATATGAAGGTTGTTTTGAAGGATACTTCTGAGTATCTTAGGGAGAGGTTGGGGGTGATTGGCCCTTTGAACTAGGTGCACATGAAAGTGTATCAGTCCAGTGAATTAATAGATTCTTCATTTATCTAGATTGATGAATGGGTATACTCCACAAAGGGAGTAGAAATTTTTTTCATAGTTGCATTATGAGTTAAATGGGTGTACTCCTAAGGGGGAGTAATAAGATATTTTGATCCTTTCCATTGATGTCAAAGGGGGAAAGGAAGTCATGTAAAAAATAGTCAAAAAAAGAAGAAAAGGAGTTCTCCCAAAATATTGTGTAGGTTGTCTTTGATGGGTTTTCACATCATCTGTTGTCATCAATGACAAAGGGGGAGATTGTTGCAAGTATGAGCAAGTTTTGTGGTGTTGTCATTAATGTAGTCATTGATGTCAACACACTTCAATTTGTTTCAGATTGTGCATGTATAGTTGAGATATTGTTGAGATGTTGTGAGTAAATGGAGCTATCTTTATGATGTTGTACATGTGCTGATTTGATGAGTTTCCAAGTGCTTTTAAGAAATTTAATAAAGAGTGAAGTCAGAGTTATGTATGTGTTCAAAATTTGCTCTGGTATGTGCTCTGCATTTCTCCTATGTTGATCCTATGCTTGTGTATATCTGAAGGTTTGTTGATGGTGATCTGATGGTGATATTTCCTAATTTTTACTTTCTGGTTTGATGAAATGTGAAAGTTGTGTTCACTGGTGTGTGAATTGTTCTACCAAAGTTGGTTTTCTGTGGACTGGGAGAATTGTTTATGCTCTAGAGTCCTCCATTGTTCTGTTTCAGATCTTATGGATCTAGAATATTTTTTGTAATGGTGTTCTCTATGTTCTAGCAAAGATGCTTGTTGTTTGGTAATCTGAAATTTGAGTTTCAAAGTTGTTGAATGTGTTTGCATAGTCCAGATGGACTGATGGAAGAATTTTGGTGTTTGAAGGTTGTTACACTTGTTGTGGATGTATCTAAAGAAACCTAAGATGTTTTCTCATGCATAATGAAGCATGGTACATTGTATATGTGTTATCTTCTTGTTGGAAAATGTGTACATCAATGATCACTTATTTTTTCATTAGGTTTGTTTGACCTAGTGTTCACACTTCATATGAAGAATAAAATTTAATTAAGGAAGCATGTGGTTGATTTGAGACATTATCATTTTGGTCTTGGTTAAGTGTTTTATTGGCCCACTCTCATTCCTTTCCACCACGGGAATGTTGAGTTGCTGACCTAATTTGAATTTATGAAATTAAAGCTTATGTGGCCAACATTGGAGAAAGTTTATAAGGCTGAAGATGGTATAAATGCAAGATATATTATGAAGGATTGAATGATGAAAAGTAATGAAGTAAGCCACAAATAAAAAAATAGAAGTGTACGAAAGTGAGTTGAGGCAACAATACTTCATTGTGTTAGATTCCTAAAGGCAATGACCTGAAGGTTTCTACAATCTTTTAATCAAGGTTGCGTATGTGTGTAAATTGTTGTGGTGGATTTTTTGTATTCTTTTGTATCAATAGGCAATGAGCCTCCCTATTGGAAAATGAGTCCTTTCTGTAGCTAGTGAGCCTTTGTAACTAGACAGTGAGTCCTCTTCTGGGTAGTAAGCCTTTGTATTGAGTTTTTCTATCTCTTTATATTGTGATTTAATTCTCACCATGATTTTTCCCTCATTGGGTTTTCCACATAAAATCTGGTGTTCATTGTGTGATCTTATTTTCTGTTATCTGCATTTCATGTTCATTCTTAATAACAAAATAGTGTGGTTGTGAAATTGATAAGTGTTGAAGTTTTAAATTTATTTTGGTGACAACTAATTAACCCTCCCCCTCTCAGTTGTCCTACACCTTTTAACAATTGGTATCAGAGCTTTGGTTCCTTGGTGTAGAGCTTAACTACTTAAGGAAGATTCAATGGTGCATAAGTTGGTGATCCCTATGTTTGATGGAGTTGATTACTATGACTAGAAAGTGCAAATGAGAGGATACATTATCTCTCTTATTTACAAGACCTAGAAGGATATTGAAATAAAGTATGTTGCTCTGAAAAGTGGCCCTACTACTAAAGATGAGGTTTTTGTTTATGAGGAGAATGAGAATTTGAGGTATGCTATTTTTAGTGCTTTATCTAAAACTGGGCGAACTAAGGTTCCTTCTTTAGGGACTGCTCATGAAGTCTAGAAGAAGTTGGAAGAACTGTACGAAGGAAATGAAAGAGTAAAATTGACAAAGAAGCTAGTGGAAAAGTGTAGATATGAGAATTTGAAAATGGAAGAAGGTGAAGATTTTACAAGCTATTTCGAAAGGGTTAAACTTACAACAAAAGAAGTTAGCAATCAAGGGGGAAATCTAATTGATGAAGATATAATTAAAAATATCTTAATAACCCTATCTAATTGCTATAGTGATAAGATCTCAATTATTGAATAAATGTATGATTCTAAGAAATATACTAAAGAATATTTATTTGGCACCTTGACAACATTTGAGATGAGAAAGTTTAGGAAAGAGGAAAAGATAGAAACAATATTTAAAGCAAAAAGGACTGTGGATGATATAGATAGTGATGGTTCTGATGAGTTGGAAGTGAATTTTACCCAGAAGTTGAAGAAAGGTACTAGTAAGTATAGAGGTATGTTTCCCTTTAAATGTTTCAGTTGTGGTCATATTGGTCATTATGCTTCAGGATGTTTGAATAGAGTTGTACATAAGAAGAATAAGTATCACAAAGATAAGGATAGAAAGGATAAGAAATATAAGAAGTTGTATTATGTTAAACAAGAAGTTAGAATGTTTAATGATGAATTTGATTATGAAGGTGATGATCATGAATGCTTGTTTTCAGCTTTGGAGAATGAATCTATGTATAATAACCCTAGAAAATGTGGAAGAAAGAATGCTCTAGAGAACAAAAAGAATGATATGGAAGGTACTTAGGTCACTACATTTCATGCTAGACAAGATGAAGACTACTCGGTGATTCATAGTGGATTCTCTAATCACATGATCAGAGATAAAATTAAGTTTACTAAACTTAAAAGTTATGATGGTGGTTTGGTCATGTTTAGTCATCATTCAGGAGTGAAGATTGTTGGAAAAGGTTCAATTAGTTTTGATGGAATTCACAACACTGATAATGTATATTATGTAAAGGGTTTGAGGCATAACCTTCTGAGTGTTGGACAGATGTGTAGCAATGGATTTAAACTTGTGAAATCAGAAAAGGATCTGGAGATATGGTTGCTGCTAGAAGGAGAACTCATGGAAACATGTATCAACTTAAGGGCATTGATGGTCAGTGTCTTGTATCTCAAGTCAATGAAAGCTGGTTGTGGCACTAGAGGATGGGACATGTAAACTTTGATAATCTAGTAATGATTAGTTCAAGAGATGTTGTTTGAGGTCTACCTAGAATCATAAATCCTGCTAATACTATTTGTAGAAGCTGTTAGTTGGGAAAACAAGCAAGAAGCAATTTTAAGGGAAAAGAGCAATCTACTATTGGAATGCTAGAATTAATTCATACTAACCTCTATGGTCCAACTAGAATAGGAAGTCTAAATGGTGACAAGTATTTCTTGCTACTTATTGATGATTATACTTGAATTACATGGGTTGCTTTTCTTAGATAAAAAACTTAAGCTCTAGATAGATTTAAAGTGTTCAAAGAAAGAGTACAAAATGAAGTGAACTTGAGAAGAAAATGTTTGAGATTTGATAGAGGTGGAGAATTAACTTCTAGTGAATTTAATACATTTTTTGAATAGTATGGCATAAAAAGACAATTTTCTACTCTGAGAATTCCTCAGTAGAATGGGGTAGTTGAGAGGAAAAACTAGATGGTAAAGGAAGCTACAAGACCCATGATGAAAGAATCAAATGTACCAGATGTATAGTGGAGAGAGGAAATACATGCTGCTATTTATGTTTTTAATAGAGTTCAAATTAGAGGCAATAGCACAAAGTCTCCTTTTAAGTTATGGACTGGTATGACTCCTCCTGTGAAGTACTTTAAGGTATTTGGAAGAAGATGTTACATTAAAAGAGATGATGAAAATATTGGAAAGTTTGATGCTAGATGTGATGAAATAATTTGTCTTGGGTACTCTACTACTAACAAAGCATATAGATGCTTCAATAAAAGATAGAGGAAGATTGTTGAGAGTGCTAATGTGAAAGTTGATGAAGACATGCACAAACCTATTGAGATAAGTGAAGTTCAACCTGATGATCCTATTTGTGGAGAAGTACCTAAAGAGAATAAGGAGAAGGAAGAAGAAGAAGAAATACTGGAACCTTCTATTAAGACTCTTAAGTATGTGCAGAAGAGTCATCTAGAGGAACAGATAATTGGAGATAAGAGTGAAGGTGTGAAGACATGGGAATTGGTTTCAAGACCTATGAATAAGAATCTAATTGGTTCAAAATGGGTGTTCCAAAATAAGTTGAATGAAAATGGTGAAGTTATAAGAAATAAAGCAAGACTTTTATGCAAAGGATACTCACAAGTAGAAGGCATAGACATTGAAGAAAATTTTTCCCCCATGGCTAGAATGGAAGCTATTAGGATGTTTCTAGCATTTTTTGATGACAAGGATTTCAAAGTATATCAGATGGATGTTAAGTCAAAAATTTTGAATAGTAAATTGGAGTAAGAGGTGTACATGGAACAACCTGGAGGATTTCAGTTATCAGACAAACCGGATATGGTTTTTTAATTGAAGTAGGCATTGTATAGACTAAAGCAAGCACCCAGAGCTTGGTATGCAAGATTGGATAGATACTTGACAAAGCAAGGTTTCAACAAAGGCTTTGTTGACAACAATCTTTAATTCAAAGTGCACGGTAGAAAAATGTTTAAATTAGTAGTATATGTTGGTGATATCATCTTTGGTGGAAATCAAGGCATATGTAAAATATTTCCAAAATAAATGCAAAAAGAATTTGAAATGCCCATGATTGGTCAACTGAATTTCTTTCTTGGTCTTCAAGTAAATCAAATTGATAAAGGGATATTCATTTCACAATCTAAGTATGTAAAAGAATTGTTAAAGAAGTTTGGAATGAATGACTCCAAACCGATTAGTACTCCTATGGTGACCGAATGTAAGTCAAACAAAGATGATGAATCTGCTAAAACTGATCAGAGAAAATACATATCTATGATTGGTTTTTTGTTGCATCTAGCTGCTACCAAACTAGATATCATGCATTTAGTATGCTTAGTTGCCATATTTCAAGTAGATCCTAAAGAGGTACATGTTATAGCAGTAAAGAGGATATTTAGATATCTTAAAGGTCTATTAGATTATCGCTTATGGTATCCTAAGGGTGTTGATTTCACCTTGAGTGCTTATACTGATGTAGATTGGGTTGGTTGTGTGTTTGATAGGAAGAGTACCGGTGGAGGTGCTCTCCTTCTTGGTGGAAGATTGGTTTCTTGGTTGAGTAAGAAATAGGACTTAGTTTCTTTATCCATTGGAGAGGCAAAATATGTTACTACAGCATCCTACTGCACACAGGTTTTATGGATGAAGCAAACTCTAAAAGACATTGGAGTGATATGTGATGAGCCTATTCCTATTTTCTATGACAACAAAAGTACTATAAACATTTCAAAGAATTTTGTTATGCATCTAGGAACAAAACACATATCTATCAGATATCATTTCCTGAGAGAATAAGTGTTGGAGAATGAAGTTAGGCTGGAGTATGTGACAACAAAGGAGAAAATTACATATGTTTTTACTAAGGCTCTTCTGAAGGATACTTTTGAGTATCTTAGGGAGAGGTTGGGGTTCATTTTTCCTCCAAACTAGGTGCATGTTAAAGTGCATTATTCCAATGAATTAACAAATGCTTCATTTATCTAGACTGATGAATGGGTCTATTTCGTAGGGGGAGTAGAATTTTTTTTCATTGTTGCACTATGAGTTAAATGGGTGTACTCCTAAGGGGGAGTAATTAGAGATTTTGATCTTATCCATTGATGTCAAAGGGGGAGAGGAATTCATGTGAAAAATAGTCAGAAAAAGAAGAAAAGGTGTTCTCCCAGAATATTGTGTAGGTTGTTTTCTTTGATGTTTTTTCCCATTATGTGTTGCCATCAATGACAAATGGAGAGATTGTTGCAAGTATGAGAATGTTTGGTGGTTTTGTCATTAATTTTGTCATTGATGTCAACACAATTTAGTATGTTGCAGATTTTGCATGTATAGTTGAGATACTATTGAGATGTTGTGAGTACATGGAGCTACCTTTATGATGTTGCAGATGTGTTGATTTAATGAGTTTCAAGTGCTTTTGAGAAAATTAATAAAGAGTGAAGTCAGAGTTATGTATGTGTTCAAAATGTGATCTAGTATGTGCTCTACATTTCTCTTGTGTTGATCCTATGCTTTTGTGGATCTGAAGGTTTGCTGATGGTGATCTAATGGTGATATCTCCTAATTTTTAGTTTCTGGTTTGATGAAATGTGAAAGTTGCATTCACCGTATGTGAACCGCTCTGGAAGAGTTGGTTTTCTGTGGACTCAGATAAATGTTTCTACTTTGCAGTCACCTGTTGTTCTGTTTCAAATCTTGTGGATTTTGGAATATTTTTTGTAATGGTGTTCTCTGTGTTTTGGCAAAGATGCTTGTGGTTTGCTAATCCAAAAGTTTAGTTTCAAATTTGTTGAATGTGTTTGCATAGTCTTGATGGACTGATGGAAGAATTTTGTTGTTTGAAGGCTGTTACACTTGCTACGGGTGTATCTAAAGGAACCTGAGATGTGTTTTCATGCATAATGAAGTTTGTTGTATCATCCACGTGTTATCTTGTTCTTGGGAAACATGTACATCAATGTTCACTTGTGTTTTCATTAGGTTTGGCTAACTTGGTGTTTACACTTCATATGAAGAGTATGATTTAATTAAGGAATTATGTGGTTGATCAAAGACATTATCTTTTTGGTCTTGGTTAAGTGTTTTATTGCACTACTCTCATTCCTTTTCACTGGGGGAATGTTGTGTTTCCGACCTAATTTGAATTGATGAATTTAAAGCTTATGTGGTTGACCTTGGAGAATGTTTCTAAGGTTGAATATGGTATAAGTGCAAAATGGATTGCAAAGGATTGAATGATACAAAGTAATGAAGTAAGCCACAAATAAAAGAAAAAAAGTGTGCAAAAGTGAGTTGAAGCAGTATTACTTCATTGTGTTAGATTCCTAAAGGCAGTGAGATGAAGGTTTCTACAATCTTTTAATCAAGGTTGTGGATGTGTGTAAATTATTATGGTGGATCTTTTGTTTTATTTTGTATTAGTAGGCAGTAAGCCTCCCTGGTGGATAGTGAGTCCTTTCTGAAGGTAATGATCCTTTGTATCTAGATAGTGAATCCTCTCTTGGGCAGTGAGCCCTTGTATTCGATTTTGCTATCTCTTCATATTATGAGTTGATCCTCACCATGGTTTTTCCCTCATTGGGTTTTCCATGTAAAATCTAGTGTTCACTATGTTGATTTTACTTTATGTTATCTCCATTTCATGTTCATTCTTAATAACAGAATAGTGTGGTTGTGAAATTAATAAGTATTTCATTTTTAAATTTATTTTGGTGACAACCGATTCACCCCCCCTCTTAGTTGTCCTATGCCTTTGAACAATACCTTCATTTTTCTCCTTCTTCAGAGGGCTTTCTTTTACCTATTTTAAAGAATTAACAGAAGTAGGTTCATCCTTAATCCCAAGAACAAGCATTTATTATCATCAGGATCGTCATATTTTGAATCCTCATCAAATATACTAGCATTCGCATTCACATAATAAGCTTTGTTAATATTCTTTTCTTTCTTTTCTTTCTCATATATTTTTTATTTCTTTTAGCTCTTTCTGGTCACTTCCCCTCATAATGACCTATTTCTCCACAACTAAATCACTTAAAGGGAAACTTACTTTCATACTTACCGAAGCCTTTCCTCATTCTTCTTACAAAGTTAATTTCTATTTCAACAAATTTTTCTTCATCCAGAGCTTCAACTTTTGTAGCTTTAAAAGAAGTCTCTAATTTGCACCCATTCCTTAGAATCACCTTCCTCATCTCATAAGATGCCAAAAATACCAATAGAAGATCCTTAGTATAAGGCTTATAATATATAGTCTTCTCAATAGCACTCACCTTCTCATTGTAAGCATCAAGAAGAGTTCTGAGAATCTTCTTTATAACCCTAGTTTTATCTATAGTAGCACCAAGTCCTCGCATTCCAACTACTATTTTATCCAATCCAATCTCTATACATAAGCTTTAATATTCTCATCTTTAGACATATGTAGAAGATCAAACTATGTTTCAAAATTTTGTAATTTCACCTCTTTGACTCTTTCATCACCATCATGCACTCTTTTCAAAGCATCCCATACTTCCTTAGTCATTTTCAAAATTTGAACCTTAATCAACTTGAAATGTACTAGACTATTCTTCAAGATGAACTTCACCTAATTGTTCGTTATATGTGCTTTGATCTCTTTAGGTGTACTTGAACCATTAGTGGGAGGAGTGTAAGGATTTTTGTAATCTTTTTCCACATAATATCCAAAATACTCCAAATATTCTTCCATCAATACTTTCCCGATACCATAATTAGTTCCATCTAACCTTGAATAATCAAAAACCATTTTTCTAGCCATCCCAGACCTTCCTCAACTGGTTAAGCTCTTCACCAAGGAACCTTGTTCTGATACCAATGTTGAATAGGACAACTGAGAGGGGAGCTGAATCATTTGTCACATAATTAAACCTTTAATTCAATCACTAGAACTAATACTTAGTACTGCTTAAATGATTAATTATCAAATGCCAATGCAAAAAATCAAATCCATCACATAAACACAATAACACCAAATTTATGTGGAAAACATGGTGAGGATTAACTCACACTATAGAGAATATGAAACTGATTACAAAAAGGCTCACTTCCAGAAATAAGGACTCACTATCTAGAACAAGGACTCACTTTCAAATAAGGCTGCAACTTAGAGGGGTTCATTGCGACAGAGATACAAAGAAGACAAAGAAGACTTGTTATAGAGATACTACAATCCCAATGCAACAAAGGATTCCACCACAGTAACTCAATAAACTTGCATGAATGATAGAGCTCACCTTCTACTCATAGCATCTAGAAACTCAACATTAAGCTTTGCACTCATCTCCCACACTCACAACACACACACTTACTGAATATAATCAATTTTTCACAAAACCGTGCTTTCTTTTTTCTCTTTATTGCTATTCTTATTCATTCTTATATATTTTCCATCACTAACTCATCTTGTATTTATACCATCTTCAACTTTGAAACATATCCAAAGTCAACCATCCAAATCCAAATTCAAGCTAGGTTGGTGCCAAAAAATCCTTGGGTGGTATTAGAATGAGGGTGACCCAAACACATGCTTCATAGAGACCCAAATAGATCCAACACACTTCATCTTCTTCGAAAATAGTATTTTATGCAAGGTCAGCCAAACCAATGTAAAACACATAGAACTATTAAGAACAAACTTTCCAAATGCCAAAATTAACTTCAATGCAATCATGGAAGGTCAACTTTAGAACCACACATCATAAGACTTCATCAAAGAGAAATCCAAACTAACAACATTTCTCCTGGACCTCAACCAGAAATATAGAGAACCGTAGTTCACAACTGGTGGACACAACTTGTACTGTACAATGAACCAATAGTCAAAACTCTAGATATACCACCTTCTAACAACCATTAACAACATATTTGAACTACACAACCACAAGAGAAAATCTGGACCAAAATCTAGAACAACCACTAAATACCTACAACATATTTTTATTACAATTTTCTCAATATCCTCAACATATACAACCAACATCAACTAGTGGATAACCAGTTGATTGGTTGACATCAATGAAAATACCTTCAATCTTTCAATTCTTGCAACATAGGTTCAGCACTAGAACCTATGATCTCATTATGTAAGTGTTGCATAAACCATATTAGAGATAATGGTTGAAATTTTCTTGCGCCAAGATGGAAAGAGAAAAGAACATGGAGAAATTAAAAGGAATATGAGATTCCTAGAAACCTGTTTGAGTTTGGGACTAGTTAAGGGTTGTCCCTAGAGTGGAAACTCCTAAACCAACAACTTATGGTTATATCCCCTTGGATTGCAGAAGATTATGCAATAGGTTTATGTAGGAAGGTTTGGAAGAATAACTATTATATACCTTCATCCTATGAATTATATATAAAACTCTAAGGGATAAATAATATTGAGAGAATCTCCCTTATTGATAGCAACCTATAGACAAAGAGTCAAGTATTCTTGGATTTAGGAAGAATACTATGAATCCATGAGTATGCATTATTGGCATAATTTGAATTAAATTTGAAATTCAATGACTTAGGTATACAAGAGGTTGGAGAACTCTTGACTTGAATCTAATTTTTGTGCAAGTCTAGGAACTTGTAAGAAAAGAGATAATACCTTACGAATAAGGGAAAGAGACTAGAATGGTCAGA
The DNA here is from genome assembly GCA_007258455.2 of Sequoia sempervirens. Lineage (NCBI taxonomy): Eukaryota > Viridiplantae > Streptophyta > Pinopsida > Cupressales > Cupressaceae > Sequoia > Sequoia sempervirens. Next base: position 647,499,305 of record VDFB02271358.1, read on the forward strand.
AAAGAAGTAATCAACAAAGTGGACATGGTTCCACCAACCAAAATTGAAGAGAACAATTTGGAGTTTAGATTGAGATGAGAAAAAGAATCCAAGCAACGAGTGTTTAAGGTTACAATGTACCAAGAAGTTGGGACAAAGTCACTTGAAAAGGTGAGTGTGAGAAAGATGTTTGAGAAGGTAAATCATATTGATCTAACAAAGGTTTGGATAGTACATAGATGGGTTGGAGTATAATTAGAACTCACCAACATGTCAAAAAAAATTAACATATGTTCAGAGGTTCAAAAAGGAAATGGAATACAGTATGGCACTATGTGTCAAAACAATAGAAGTTGTAAGGAAACAACACTCTAAGTTGAAAAGTACGTAAAAAAAGGCTTGTGAGTATGGATATTCCTCCACCAAAAAGGATATTGGAAAGAGAATTGGAATAATAGAGAACCTTTTAGCTTGTAAGGTTGCTAGTTATTCAATAGATCTTTTATTTGATGATCCAAAATGTTGAATCTATGAGATAGAAGTTAACGATGAATCTAACTTTAGAAAAAAGTATATTCCAGGTATTCCATTGAGGTAAGAAAAGGAAATAGAAAGTTGATAACAAGGAATGTCAAATCATTTGAGAAAGCAATTTTTTTCTATGAGTTCGACTTGATCGAATGTTATGGAAACACTAAGGGGGAAAGGAAAAGAATAGTTCTCCACTTGACAAAAAACATGGATATATTTTCAATTTGGAAGAACTTTGACTTCTTGGTATGTCATGATGATAATTAAGTCATGTACTTCATGACCACAAGGATTAGGTATTGGAATTTCTTGGAGAAAAATAGTGGAAAGGTCAAGAGTTGTGACCTATTATCACACCATACCTTGCATATATATCAATTTCTATTATCATTGATGCCTTAAGGAAAGGATAGGTAGATTACTTGGTCATGAAAGGGAAGATCTAGATTACTTATAGTTGGGAAGAAAGTGTCTCTATACTCCTATATACCTTATATGGGGGATTTAGATAATGATATTATTTCTATACATAGGTAGAAATACCACCTATTGTGAAATATATCCACATCGTGAAGCAATTTGACACTACAACTCACTATGCTAAAGGACCTTGAGAAAGATAGGGTTGGAATTGCAAAAGTAAAGGTATGAAAAGATACAATGTGATGTTATGTGAACCACATCAAAATATCTTTACAAGAATGACTAATTGATCATACTTTATACTCGAATGAAACCCTAGGTTTAGAATAAGCTATTTGGGACAAGAAGTTCATCTAATTAAAGATTGAAACCTTAGGTTAAGTTTTACCTATTGGGTTGGGATATGTACTGAACTAATCATTAACACCTATAGGTTGGGAATATCTTACTTGGTTGAGTTGTACATTTAGTCTTGATTGGAACATATAGGGTTGGAGTAACCTATATAATCAGACTAGCCATTGATTGATGACTTAATCTAAAGATTAGGGTATACCAAGGTTGGGACTTACCTATGTGAGTTGTAGACACTTAAAAATGACCTAGGCCTGCAAGCTTAATTTTTTATCTTTCATCCTAGCATAATTATGACATTTAATTATGTCCTTGGTCCACATTTGACTATTAATTAAATAATTCATAATTATTTAATTAATTCATGTTTGTTTATTCTTCATGATTATTAAATGAATAAATTTTATTTTATTTATTTGATACATCAATAATGGTCTATTATCTTCTTACAATTAAATAAATTTCTTAATTTATTTAATTCCTTGTCTTCCTGATTATTAAATAAATGAATTTTATTTATTTAATATGTCAGTAATTCTCATAATTAAATGAATTTATTAATTTATTTAATTATTGATCATATCCCCTAAATTAAATAATTATCTTTAATTATTTAATTACCTAATTTAACATTTCTCTCATTTTAATAAATGAAATTATTTAAAATGATTTCATTTTATTAATTGTCACTTCATTTTAGTAAATAATCTGAAAATCAATTATTTATTGTCATACAAAATCCATGTTTTGAATTAATTTAATTCAAAATGGTAATCTTCTTCCAAAAATTAAGTAATTGAGCAAATTCTTGATTTTTCAAATCTCCTTTTTAGTTCAACTCGTATCTTCTTGATTTTTTGAATCTTACAAATCAAGCAGTCTTTATCTTCTTGTCACATTTATTCTCAACTGCCGATTTGATTTTATCAAATGACATCTTGACCATTCATTTAATAATTTTTTCCTAACTCTAATTAGGGATTGTCACATGAAATCTCATCCATTAATTTTAGGCTTTGTCAGCTTTCAATCTCGTTCGTCCATCCAAAATTGTATTTTCTATAAAATGACAATTTTGCTCATATTTTGGCACTACCACTTCATTAGTATAGATATTCATGCTTAGAATTTACTTTGCACTTAGTTTATTGAATTTGATTACTTGTCATAGGCATAGTCATTTATCATAGTCTTTATTTTGTCATTCAAATCCTTCAAAACTTGCATAGGGCTGTGTCATAGTTAATTGCACACACACATACAAATCTGAGGGAAATAGTCATACGATCACTACAAGCTAGAAGGTACTATGGAGGTGAATCATTGAAGCTTCAATGAGTAATAGGTATAATCATTCTCGCTTATTTCATTTGCTTTCTTTGTATTCCATAGTTTCTTTGGGTTTTTGTTTTATGCTTTAATCCACTAACCTACCTAAAAATAACCCATCATTACATTGGTGAACCTAACATACACATCAAAAATCTTCAAGTCAAGACAAATCATTGACAAACAGGTGAACTTCTAAAAACAATCATTTATTCAGCATGATAATTTGATCAGCACATCAGTCATATCATCATGACAATATCGACATATAGTCAACACAAGTCAAACTCAGCCAAACTTCGATCAAACTTGGTCAAAAAAAGTTACATTATCATAACCAGTCAAATTGTCAACTCTTGGTTATCTTTCAGATGTGTCCTTCTGAAGAATAGCCTCTATCATTCATGCCTTAGGATGTGTCCTTCCTAGGCATCGTCATTGTCATCTAACATTTTTGAAGGATCCTCTTGACATTTAAGGATCACTCCTCTTGACATCAGTATTCTTCAGATGTGTCCTTTTGAAGAAAAATCTCTCTCATTCATGCCTTAGGATGTGTCATTCCTAGGCATCGTCATTGTCATCTGAAATTTTTGAGGGATCCTCTTGAAATTTAAGGATTACTCCTCTTGACATCAATATCTTTCAGATGTGTCCTTCTAAAGAACAAACTCTATCATTTATGCCTTAGGATGTGTCCTTCTTAGGCATCATCACTATCATTGTCACTGACATTTTGAGGAATCCCTTTTGATATTTAGGGATCAATCCTCTCGACATCAGGATTATTTAGGATGTGTCCTTCCTAAATTTGACAATCTTCGACATTTCATCATCTTGGCATCGTCAAAACATGACACCTTGCCATCTCGACATCGTCAAACCTGACATCTTGACATCAAAACACTCAACATTCAAACACACTTGGTAAACACTTGGCACTTGTCTTTGGATTTTTCATCATGTTACTAGTTTTCTAGTGAGGTCCTAACAATGGGATTTAGAAAAGCAGCCATGTATCATGATGATGGTTTTGTTTTATCTTATATTTTGACAATCCGGTTGCTAGTTCCTCAAGGATGTCCTGGCAATAGGATTTAGAGGAGCAATAACATTTCATGACTTGCCTTTCTTGCCTTTTTATGCTCATGGTTGGTTACGACAAAAAGACTGGGGCAATTGTGCCCTTAGTATGAGTCATGATCATCCTTGTCTATGACTACTTGTCTTATGTGATGGTACAAACTTGCACACCTTGATCTATGTCATATCATGGTGTTTGTTGGCCATTACATTAATATGTCCAATGATGATTAAGAGAAATAAATATTAAATTCCTATGGTAATATGTTGAAGGATTTTGTCTAGGAACTAACGTGCATCTCCTTCTGTCTTGTCATCTTCTCTCGCCCATTTCATATAGGCATTGCATCCATATCATCATCCATATCTTTTGTACTAACATTTCTTTGTCTCTTCATATTCTAGTCTTCTCAACAATTTCGAAAGCACACCCACGTTCTTGGAACCCGTCTGTCCTCTCGAGGGGGCATACCGCTACCCTCCTCATCATTCTTCCTCATCTTATTTTTCACTAGAGCATATTTTTGACCGCTACCCTCCTCGTCATTCTTCCTCATCTTATTTTTCACTGGAGCATATTTTTGACCGCTACCCTCCTCATCTTATTTTCCATTGGGGCATATTTTTGACTTATTTTCTTTGCCACAATGTGATATGCTACATTATGACAAAGATGGGAAAAATGTAGACACTTAAAAATGACCTAGGCCTGCAAGCTTAATTTTTCATCTTTCATCCTAGCATAATTATTACATTAATTATGTCCTTGGTCCACATTCGACTATTAATTAAATAATTCATAATTATTTAATTAATTCATGTCTGTTTATTCTTCATGATTATTAAATAAATAAATTTTATTTTATTTATTCAATACGTCACTAATGGTCTATTATCTTCTTACAATTAAATAAATTTCTTAATTTATTTAATTCCTTATGTCTTCTTGATTATTAAATAAATGAATTTTATTTATTTAATATGTCAGTAATTCTCATAATTAAATGAATTTATTAATTTATTTAATTATTTAATTACCTAATTTAATAGTTCTCTCATTTTAATAAATGAAATTATTTAAAAAGATTTAATTTTGTTAACTATCACTTCATTTTAGTAAATAATCTGAAAATCGATTATTTGTTATCACACAAAATCCATATTTTGAATTAATTTAATTCAAAATGGTAATCTTCTTCCAAAAATCAAGTAATTGAGCAAATTCTTGATTTTTCAAATCTGCTTTTCAGTTCAACTCTTATCTTCTTGATTTTTCAAATCTTATAAATCAAGCAGTCTTTATCTTCTTGATTTTTGAAAATCTTTATCTTTTATCTTCTTGTCACATTTATTCTCAACTGCCGATTTGATTTTATCAAATGACATCTTGACCACTCATTTAATAATTTTTCCCTAACCCTAACTAGGGATTGTCACATGAAATCTCGTCTACTGATTTTAGGCTTTGTCAGCTTTTAATCTCATCCATCCATCCAAAATTGTATTTTCTATAAAATGACAATTTTGCTCGTATTTTGGCACTACCACTTCATTATTATAGACATTCATGCTTAGAATTTACTTTGTACTTAGTTTATTGAATTTTAGTACTTGTCATAGGCATAGTCATTTTTCATACTCTTTATTTTGTCATTTAAATCCTTCAAAACTTGCATAGGGCTTTGTCATAGTTAATTGCTCACACACATACAAATCTGAGGGCAATAGTCATACGACTGCTGCAAGATAGAAGGTGCTATGGAGGTGAATCATGGAAGCTTCAACTAGTAATAGGTATATTCATTCTCATTTATTTCATTTGATTTCTTTGTATTCCATAGTTTCTTTGGGTTTTTGTTTTGTGCTTTAATCCGCTAACCTACCTAAAAATAACCCATCGTTACATGAGTAAGTAAATCACTTGAGTTAACAAGAAAATTTTGTGCTTGGTAATTAGGTATGCAATTAGATTTGATATCTTCTAGGAACCATCATGATTGAATGAGGATTAATACTCGAAATTAGTACCAATTCTTATCGATAAAATTAGATTGAGTTGAAAGATGGATTTCATCTTTAGAAATAATCAAAGGATGGTAGAAATCGAAGGTGTGGATGTCCTAAGATAAGGGATATTTATCTTCAAAAAATGTCTAACCATTATTAGTTGGAAGTTAAATATGGCATGAGTCCACAAAATAGGTTTTCACTTAGTCAAATAATAGACTAATATGGGATATAAAAGAACCTATGTACCCAAAATTTTGGATAATTAAGGGATGGAATGAGAAAGTTAATGTCATAGGTAGGACATTGTAGTGACAAAGTTATTTGTCAGGTGAGGAACCACTATAACCTAGAAAAGATGGAGTAAAATGTTGTTGAGTATATAGCAAGATAAAGTCTAGTGTGCCATAAAATGAAGATAAGATGTCATCATTGGCAGGACATGTGTACTCTCTTGAGATTCTAGAGGGATAGTGGTAGAATGCAAGATAGTTTAACCTATCTATGTTAGTAGAACTAACATAATGATGTGGTGGAAAAACTCACCAAGTTAACCAACATTGGTTGGAAACCTGAATTGTGCTATTTTAGACCTAAATAATATATTCTGTGAGGTAGTTGCTTAGTATTCTTGAGAAATTTTTCTCAATTGAGAATGAGAAAATAATGATAAGGTTGTGTGAACTAGGATCATACTATAATACATTTAATTGAACAAATATGCAATATATTATTGTAGCCAAACAAGCAGAAGAGGAAAACCAAATCTTGAATTATTGTTGAGTACGTGTACACTTCTAACATCGAGGTTTGATCCATTACAGGGAAAAGAAGGTTGGAAAATCTATTAGTATAAAATAGGCTAGGGAATAGGGTTAACCTTAGACTTTATAGGTTGTCAAAAATGAGTAATAGATTGAAGAGATCAATGAAACTTTGTCAATACAAAGCTTAAGTATGAAGCAATATCAGCAGTGACAAATGTCCAAGAGCAATATTGTGCTCAAAACGGATAACTGGTCAAGAGCATCACTTTTGGTTAAAGTAAATAGATAAGTAAGAGATGGGAGAACATGACTTCTAAATTATCTTAAAGTGTACATACCAAAGGGAAGGATGGGACCAACAATGTCATGTTCAATGCATTGTCATTCCTTTTCTATTTGGATTATACTAAGGATAAATTAATGAGCCAATGAGAACATGCTTTTCTAGTCACTATAGTATAGGTTTCATGTGTTATTCATATATTATTTTACATGGGATGTACATAAGAGATATTGTGAATACAACACGTAAGTTCTTTGAGAGAGTATGTGTGGGGCAAACAAGTTTTCCCTATGTGATAGCAAGGACACTCAATGCAAGTTCTAGGAAGGACAAGGTTGCAAGGAATGATGCTACATAGGATGAATGTTTTATAAATCTTACATATTTTGAGAATTGTAAGTAAAACTATATTTGACTATATCTAGGTATGTGCAGGATCATCATGGAAAAAATAGGCCCTAAAGTGGCAAAAAATTCAAAAAAATCAGAGTTAGGAAACTTGACATAGAAATTTGAATAAGTTATCTATATTATTTCAAAAATATGTAAGAATAGAATCTCTAGAAAATTGAATGTAGTTTATAAACTACTAGGTTTATTTTAAAAAATCTATTTGGTGACAATTTGAAATTTTAATGCAATAGTACTTAAATTTCAAGGAAGAAATAAGTAGGTGTTTGTCTAACCACCCTAACCATAATAAAATGATAATATTTTTTTATAAGATTTTAGATATAAGTAGAGGACTCATGTGTGATCGATGCATATTTTTTTGTAATTTTTTCCAAGCAAATAATTAATTATGAAATTTTTATTACAAATTTTAAAATATAAAACTTGTATGTCTAACCACCTTAACTTGATTAAAACTTCATGAAATTCATTTTTTTTTAATCTTATATTATGAGAGCATAGAATGTGGCGTATGTTTTAGATTCAAAAATTTGATACCATTGAAATCTATAGATGTTTTTCTATCAGACCTATCAATCGGGACTTTAGTAAAGTAATTCAAATAGAAAATGAATAATAATAATTTATTAAATTCAAAGTAAAGCATAATTTATATTGGTGGAAACACGGAATCTCCTTTAAAAACCCTTTTCATTTCATCAATTTTGGGTAAAAAAAAAGTTCTCAGCCACATACCCTACACATACCCATCATATCACCACCTTTTGGCCCATCATGATCCTACACATACCCATTTGTATGTTAAAGTGCTATAGATCATCGAGGATGATGAATCAAAAGGGGGGAAGTATGTTACATCCCAAATTGTGAGATTACTATTTACTATTACTATGTAGGGTAAAATGCGAATGTAATGTGAATTTTGTAGAAGAATAAATTATGCTTTCACTTTGTTATCAATGCATTATGAATGAATCTTATCTCATTTAGTGATATGTGAAGAAATGCATATGTTGTAAATTGATGGATATTGATTTGATATTCTAACTATGAGATGTATTATGTGTAATGCATATTATTTTGAATAGCTAACTACCTTGGGCATATTTTGAGAATGTGGATGCAGGTACATGCTCATTCCTCTAGGGGGGGAAGTATCACTCAAGAGAAGGTCTTGGTTGGGTAACCAATAATGTAACCTATCTAATCTTACACACACCACAGTAAAATAATTGAGTCTGGTTATTATGTGGAAGTAGGTAGGTCATCCTTAGTGTAATGTGTCTGCATTAGTAAAGGTCCTGATTACTATTGAATACATGCTTGGATGACATTTATCTATTTTGAGCATTTGAGTCCTTCCTCATGTTACTATGCTTGTTTGTGTGGTTGAATGAGTTTTGGGATATATGCATACATTCATATATATGCATATGTTGGCATACACATATGATGGATATAATGGGATGATCATATGAGTATGACGACATATGTATAGATATGCATATATGCATATAAGTATTTGAGATGATTTTATAGTTATGTGGGTAATGATCATTTAGATATAGAATGGATCATTTGACTATCATGTTGATGGATATTATATATATGTTTTTATATATAAATACACACATAAGCATAAATGCTTAATAGAGGGGGTGTGTATAAATAAATAAATAAATAAATAAGTATATATATATATAATGTATCATTATCATGCGACTATTGACTTGTTTGTATTCACCTCTATGTCAAATGTATTCTTACTTGATTGACAATTGAATTCAACCATTTTTTTCTCTTACATCTCTCTTCATCTTGATGATGGATCACAAAGTGTGATCTGATATGTTGATGTAAATAAACTATACACAATAAATCCAAAAAAAAAAAGCATTTTCATTGAACATGGACTGTGGAAATCTAATGTCTCTTAATTGAGAATATATGTTTAGATATATATATCGTCATTATTCAAATTGTATATAAATATGTATGTGCACATATATATATATATCTATATATATATATATATATATGAATATATGTATACTAGAAAATTACTTGACAAAGAATGATAAAATGGATATGTATACTCACATATCGAATGATGCTTTGACAAATTAATTATATATATATATTATATATGCTTGTGTATATATATATGTACATAATATAATATAAAGATATATATTATATATATTATATATATAGTATAGATATTCAATGCAAGAATAAATTATTATTTTATTTAGATATAGCCTAGGTTGTAAGTACAATGTGTTGAGTATATAACTTAAACTATGTCTGCACCATAATCCTTGAGATGCACCTTGAGTGGAGTTAAACAATGTGTGAAGTAGAGAGATTAGCTACTGGGCATAGGAGAAGTGTTTTAAGCAACGTATAATTGAATGGAGATCAACTATATGTATATTTTATACAATATGCTTTGAGGTTGACTATCAATGGAAATGATTTCAAGCTGAATTAAAGGTTGACTATGAGGTACTTATGACTGCTTAAGAGGCCGAAGAGTTAGCATGTTGTCTAATGCAATAAACGAAAATATTCTACAAAAAAATAGGAAGCAATAAGTTGATATAATGGTGGAAACTTAGTCGACTCCTTGCCATGATGTGTCTTTGACTTAGTAAACCATAAGATACCTTTTCATTTGATAAATATCTATAATAAATGAATGCATGAAAAGCACGTCAAGGACCGAGTCAATGTGATTAATAAGCTAAAGTTGACTCATGTGTGACCAATTCAACATATGTTATGTGTTTCATGTTATATAAGTGAATGAATCAATAGCAAGAAACCCCGCCAACTCTATAGGAGAACATTGTTTCTTTGGTGCCACCTTTGAAACCTTTAGTCTATAGGTATCCTTTGTCAATGCAAGTTGAATTCAATCATGTGGTGAGATGAATTACTCTTTCATTGTTGTCAAGTAGCAAGGTTGATCTACAACTATGAACAACTAAGTAAGCTCTTTTATATGCACCACTTTTTAGGTATGAATTATGTGTTGTTGTGCATGTAATTTCCTGTCAAATTTCATGCCTAATCTATAGGTTGTGTGCTCTCCAAGTTGCTGTATAAATAGTGGAGTAGTTTCATTTGTTTGGACACATTCCTTGAGCAAGTTTTTTCATTCTATTTGCATTACCTTTTACATTATTCTTCTTAATATAGTGAGTGAGATATTTGAGCATTAGAAAGAGTATATTATTATTTTGAGAGAAGTATTTTCCAACTTGTGAGTTAGTGGTTATTGTCATATTATTGGAGGGATCAATACCAGGCTAGTTGCTATTCTAGAAGTGTTGTGTTTGTAGCTATTCAATTGGAAAGATTATCATAGGCATGAGGATATTCTTTTTTTTTTTCAGTAGTTTTGAAAGTGTTATTCTTGTTTGTTTTGAAGTCTATTATAGTTACATGCATTTAGAGAAAAGTATTATTTACTTTGAAAGAAAGTAGAAGCTACATATACTATTTGTGAAATGCTTGTAATTACTCCATAATAGGAGGATTATGTTTATCATAAGTATTACATACTAGATATAAATAAACATGGGAAGCATAAGGATTATTCATAGCCTTAAACCATTTTAATCAAAGAGGTGATACTCTTGAATGGAATCATCTATTTTTATGACAACTCTTCGATTGAGGCCACACATTATTTTTGTATTTACTCCATGATAGGAGAGATGTTTGTCATAGGTATTAATATTATACTAGATATGATTAAACATGGGAAGCTTAAGGGATACTCATAGCTAGATAGTTAATTAAGCTAGTTGGCTAGTATTTTACTCTTGGGATTGTTATCCAATGAATGGAGGGAGCTAGGTATTTGGTTAATGAGTTGTGTTACCTTATTTTGTGTTAAACAGATAGGTTATCTTGGGGAGTAGGTTTCTCATGGAGATGGATTTCCTAAGCATAGATATAATTCCTTAAGTCAAAATGAGATTGCTATAGTGTAAGTGAATGATAGACCTTCACTTGAAGTACTAAGTGAGAATACTTTGGCTAAAGTAGTGTGATTTCTTTGGGCTCCACTGTCAGTTCATCGTGTCCATTTATCATTGATAAATATGTGAGGGACTGCATATGAGTCCGTAGTTGGTAGAAAAGTACTTGAGTGATGCTTCTCCTCCTTATTGGTTGATAGAAGACCAAGGTTTTGAAATGTGGATTCATGTACCATTTATATCTTATGCTTTGAAGCTTGGTGGAGGTATGTTTGTAATTGTGTGTATTCTTGGAATTTTTTAATTTGTGAAATTATTATATTGAAATGGAATCCTTATTGAGTTTTGTATGACATATTTGTTCAATAAGATAGCTATTTTTTGGGAAGATTTACATAATTACTTTAGATTGCAATGGAAAATGGGAATTTCTGTTATTTCAATTATGCATGTAGTTTACATTATTGGAAGAAATTTTTTTATTGCTATGTCATGGAATCATGATTTATTCACTTAAGGTGAAAAAATTAGAAAATTTACTATGAAGAACACCAAAGTTATTACATTACACCACCTTGCAACTCTACACTGCATGTATTTTATGCCTTTTCCATCAACTAAAAACTTATCACCATGGGAATATAGATCAAAAGTGAAAAATTGAGAGAGGTTATTGTAGAGTGGCCCTACATGATCTTGTACCTTTAAATAGAATTTTTCTATTTTCCATGGTTTCCAAGTAATAGCTAGTCAAATTTTGATGCCCTTTCTCACTTTGGTCTCTTAAGATATATCACTAGTGCAATGTAGCTCGAAATGTTCTATCATGTTGGGGTGAAAAATAAGACCTTTCCTAGCCTAAAGCTACCCATACAGATGTGCTGGAACCGTTGGTTTGGTCACATGATGAAAAAAATGAAAATTACACCACCTTGCAACTTTACATTGCATGCTTTTGATGCTTTTTTCATCAAATAAAAACTTGTCACCATGGGAAAATGGATCAAAGATATGAAAAATTGAGAGAGTTTATTGTAGAGGGACCCTACATGACCCTATACGTTTAGATGAAATGTTTCTTAGTTTCATGGTTTTCAAGTAACAACTCATCAAAGTTTGCTTCCCTTTTGCACTTTAGTCTCTTAACAGAAATCACTAGTATAATGTAGCCCAAAATGTTTTGGCATGTTGGGGTGTGAAAAAGGACCTTGAATAGCATAAACCTACCCAATCAAACATGTTAGAACTATTGTTTTGGTCACACAATGAACAAAAAAAAATACATGACCTTGCAACTTTACACTGCATGGATTTGATACTTTTTCCATCAACTAAAAACTTGTCACCACGAGAAAATTGATCGAATATATGAAAAAATGAGAGAGGTTATTGAAGAGGGTCCCTAGTTGATCCTATACCTTTAGATGAAATGTTTCTACTTGTGTCAAAATTTGAGTAAGAACTCATCAAAGTTTGTTTCCCTTTTGCACTTTGGTCTCTTAAGAGATATTTCCAATGCAATGTAGTCCAGAATGTTTCAGCATGTTGGGGTGCAAAATATAACCTTTCCTAGTATAAACCTACCCATTTGGGTGTGTTGGAACTATCAGTTTAGTTGCACAATGAATAAAATGAAAATTACATCACCTTGCAACTTTCAACTACATGTATTTGACACTTTTTTCCATCAACTAAAAACTTGTCACAATAGGAAAAATGGATTAGAGATATACAAAAATGAGAGATGTTATTGTATACAAACCCTGCATGACCTTATACCTTTAGATAAAATGTTTCTAATTGCCACATTTTTTGAGTAGCAACTTGTTAAAGATTGCTTCCCTTTTTCACTTTGGTCTCTTAAGAAAAATCATTAGTGAGATGTAGTGCAAAACATTTTAACATGTTGGGGTGTAAAGCAGGACCTTTCATAACGTAAAACTACCCATCATGATTTTGAACACCCAAAATACAGAGAGGGGGGTCAAATCAAAATTCCTAAAAACTATTTAATTACCAACCATCAAATTAACATAGCATACTTATTAATTACCATAAATGAAAGAATAAACAATCCATAACACATGCAATGCATGAACACCAAAATTTTTACATGGAAAACCTAAGATGGGAAAAACCAAGGTGAGGATTATCTCACAATATAGTATGACCTATCATAAAATATTACATAAAGGCTCACTTCTAGGAGGACTCGTTATCCAACTGAACTCACTATTCATAGCAAAAGTAGGATAAGAAAACTGGCTACACAACCAAGATTGAATTGATACAAAATGCATCTATCATATGTTGAATTTAGTTCCTTTGAAGCTCAGGATTCTAATTCAACCCACTTTTCCTAATACAAAACATAAATCTCCACTCAAAGTTATATTCACATATCCTTTTATCAATCTTCTACAAAAATTCACTTTCTTGCTTGCATTTGGATCACTTCACTATCACACACACACGTGTTCTTAACCTCCAAATGATGTTCTATATATATATAAATGAGCATCGTTGCAAAAACTAAATAGGTCAACCTAAATAGATGACACCAAATGGAATGCAAAACATGCCTTGTCATCTAGGCATAGGACCTAAAACAAAATACTTCAATTGATCATCACACACAGAACATGTGGATCTCAAAATATCATGCCAGCTAGAGATATTAACCCACAAACACCTAAAAATATCATCCAAAAATGGAAAGAACTAGCACACACTCCTGGAGAAGTGCAGAAAAAAAGGGTCATGCCCATTACACCAAAAACTAGGAACACTCTACATACAAATCTTCAGTTATATGCAACTTTTGAACCATTCATCTAGAACAACTGAAATTCTAGAATTAGGCACTGATATCATCCACAAAAAACACATTAGACTCACAAAGATGGATTTGTACATGTAATGAAATGAAAACCAATCTACGAAGGGCACAAGGAGAAAAAAATATTGATATAGACACATAGCAGAAGTACTTAACTATGAATCAATTCAACTGAGTAGAGTATTCTTCATACCATTATGATATTCACCATGTAGCATTGACATCAATGAAAACACATGTCTTCTTCATTCTTTCAATAATATCACCCTTTCTCATTGATGGAAATCTATGCCAAAAATTATTCTCCACACATATCTCCCCCTTTGACATCAAGGGAAAAGGGTGCACACACACAAAAAAAACTTATATCAACCATATGTACAAACTAAACTGAAATGAAGTAATTGAAAAACATGAATGAGTGAAAAGGAAAATGGTCAACCTGAAGATGTTGACCCAAGGTTTTGTAGCATGGCTTGCCAAGGAGAATTTCCTTCTTCTCAACTTATTTTTGTTGTTGCAAGGAATTGGTATAAAGTCTCAAGATCCATCAAGGCATCTTCTCATTCTTCCATAATGGCAGGTTTAAGATTTATCTATGAAATCCTATCAGCATTGGCTAGGGAACATGAAATAGGTATGTGTTGTGATTGTACATAATCCCTTAGCTTTCCAAGTTTCCTGATAATATTTTCCTTCTAGGTCTACAAAGTAAGGAATTTGTCATGCAAATATATTATAGCAATCCAAGTATGATACTTTCTCTCTAGTGCAAAATCATAGTCACTTGATGCTTTGGAAATCTAAGACTCAATCAAGTTCATTTCAACTTTTATACCCAGTGTGGCTTTTAGCCATGCTATGTAGTATAAAATCAATATTTTTTCCTGATACTCATATTCATGTACCTCTCTCAAGCATTATTCAACTTTAGAATGGGTTGATGTGCAGTTTTCTATAAGCCTTGTTATAGCCTTTGTTTCCATTTGACCTTTCAAATCGGAGGCATAACCCTTAAAAGAATCAACTACCAATTTGAAGTTCTCCATAGAAGATAATGAAGTATCAATATTAGTACTTGGAGCGATTTCCTACAATAGTTTCATTACTTCTTCCATCAACTCATTACTCTTTTGGCATGTTTCAAGAATTTATTTTCTTGTTGATACATTTAGTACATCAGTTAGTTGCATCTTCTACAGTATGGAGCATCTTTCTTAAGTCACTAGTAGGAAATTGCAATAGTTGTGAAGAGACTTCTGGTTGGAACCATGTCTAACCAAGTAGTAGACTCTTTATAGGATCACTAGAGGATTTTCCAAAGTTCTTGGGTAACACCTCATATTTCTCATCTTCTTCATTCTTTCTGGGTTAGTAACTTCTTATTCCTTTTATTCTTCTTTACTAGAGGGCTTACTTTTATCTTTTTCATTGTCTTCCTCCTCTCCTTCATTTTTTCCTTTTTCTCCTTGCTCACCTTCTTCATTTTTTTATTTCTCTTCTTCCTTTTCATCATTAATTCTAGACCTTTGTCTTCCTCATTTTTTTACCTTTGCTCATTTTTTGCTTCATGTTTATTACCTTTGAGTTATCCCACAATATTGGTTTACAATTCCATTGAGGAAGGAAATTTGCAAAAATGCTCCTATGAAAAAAAAAATCTTTTTAGGGGTTCGCACAAACTAGGGTATTCAAATGGACCCAAAAGGGATTTGAATAGACTTTGGTTTGAGTGAACCCTATTAAATTATGGGGCCCACTTTTTTTACATTTTTTATAATGAAAACAATGGAAAAGTGAATAGAAGGGGGGGTTCACTCAAACTAGGGTTCATTCAAACCTTGGTTCTAGAAAACCTCTAAGGGGGTTCGCTCGTACCTAGGTTCATTTGAATCCCCCTTTTTCTGCCTTCTCCCCCTCTTGCACCAAATTTTTGTAGAATTTTTACATTTAAAGGTTGTTGGAAGTTGTGGATGTGTTGTTGATATGTGGTTGTCATTGATATCAACACTATTAGAACTTGGTGTACTAGAGGTTGTATATGTCAAGGATATTGAGAAAATTGTAAACGAGTGTGTTCTAGGTTCCCAGTGGAACTATGCAATTCATGAAGATTTGTTTTTCTTTATGTTGAAGATTAATTGGTGTGGATTAAAGGGTTTATTTTTTAGTATATCTAGATCATCTACCGAAAGTTTCAGAGGTCTGCATGAAGTTTTGAGTGTGTTGTGGTTTGACACTGTTTATATGGTCTCTGTTAGTGTTCCTGAATGAATAATTATGTGATTTTGTTGATCTTATTTGTTGCTAATGCTTCTTTGTTGTTTCTTGGTGTTCTTGGATGTTTCTAGATCGTGCTCTATCTTTTTGGTACATCCACATTGATTGGTGTGCTCGTGGTCGAAGATTTTTCTCCATATATTTGGTTTTTCTTATTCTTGGCCGACATGATGATGGTAGCTTGTTGTGGATCTTCGAGGAAGAATTAATTAAAGAATTTTTGTTTTGGAGATGTTAATTTTGGGTCTCCACTATGTTGTGTCTAGCCTTGGTGGATACACATTGAAATTTTAATTATAAATTTGGGCCGACAATGCAAATACATTTTATTTTCTTGGGTGACTAAGTTGTGGTGAAATCTCATGTAGTGGATATATAAGTGCGATTGTTTCATTGGCGTTGTCAATTGAGAAGGTGCTCCTATGTGTGTATATGTGAATATCATTTGGTTGTAGAGCAAAGTGTGAAGAATACTGTGTGTAGTGTGGAGAAGTGTTGAGCTTAATAGGAATTGTAATCAGGCATGTGTAGAAGCTATTTTCTCAATTCATACCCTTTGGATTTTTAATCCTATTCTGTTCGGTAGTGAGCCCCTTTTGTATTTGAGTAGTGAGCTCTAGGCAGTGTGCCTAAATGTATGTGCATTCCCCTTTTTTTTTTCATTATACTTTTAGTAGAGTATAATCTTGTGGACTAACATCCACTATGGTTTTTCCCCAAACAGGGTTTCCACGTAAAAAATCTTGGTGTTCTTTGTCTCTCTAATGTGTTAATTAATTGCGGTTAATTTCTTATTCATCAAATATAAGATTTAAGTTAAGATAAGTAGGAAATATTTAAATTTCTGAGACAATTGATTCACCCCCCACCTCTTAGTTTTCTATCCTTTTCTTTCCAACAATTGGTATCAGAGTAGGTTCCTCTGAAGAAGTATAAAACCTTGAGGTGATCCGAGATGGAAACATTCAAGAAGGATAGTCCTAGATTTGATGGTACTAACTATTCAATGTGGAAAGTCAGGATGTAATGCCATCTAAAGTTCATTGGTGATGCCTACTAGAAGATTACAAAAGATCCATATACTATTCCTGAGAATGGTCCCTCTTCTGTTGATGAGATCAAAGATGCTAAAAGTAATACCAAGGTTGTCGAAGCTTTGGTGAGTGCTCTAATAGATTCAAAGATGGCTAATGTGATGGGTTTATAGATAGGTCATGAGATTTGGAAGAAACTAGAAAATTTGTATGAAGGAGATGCACAGGTGAAGATGGCTAAGCTAGAGAGCTTGAAAGGAAAGTATGAGAATTTGAAGATTGATGAAGATGAAAATATCACTTCTTTGATGCAAAGAGTAAATGAAATAGTGATGGGTATTAAATGTGTCGGTGGTTCTATGGATGAGGATGAAATTGTAGCTAAAGTACTCAGATCCTTGCCTCCCTCCTACAAAATGAAGGTTCATGCTATTGAAGAGTTCAGATCAGTAAACAAGATGACAAGAGACACATTGATTGGGAAGCTTACTGCTTTTGAAATAAGTGAATTTGATGAATCTACACCGAAGACTGAATTTGCATTCAAGGCTACTATATCCGGAAGTAATAGAAAAACCTATAGTATGGGAGAGAGTTACAGAAAGATATCCAAGTATGATGAAGAACTGAATCGGCTTGAAGATAAAGAAAGAGAGGTAGAATAATTGGAAGCACTGATTACAAAGTAAGAAGGGAGAGGAAAAGGTAAGTATGAAGATATATTTCCTATTAAATGATTTTTAGGTCATTTTTCATCAAGATGTCTTGAAAGAGTTCCTAGATCTAAGCCTAAAAAGTATAGATTCCAAAAGAGATGCTACTTTGCTGAAGAAGCAGTGACTGATGATGAGTTTGATAAAGATAATGGAAAAGAAGATGAATGGGCCTTAATTACTACCATTGAAGATAATCATGTGGCTACTGAATCTACTAAAGATGAAAAAGCTCTTGCAGCCCAAGTTGAAGAGAAAGATGAGTGGGTCATTGACAATGGATGCTCACATCATATGACCAATGATAAAAGAAAATTTGTGAGTCTTGAGAAGTATGACGGTGGGGTTGTAAGATTTATAAATAACAATGTTGGTGTGATTCATAGCAAAGGATCTGTTTTCCTTGGTGGTAAGGATAAAAATGATGATGTCCTCTATGTTGAAGGCCTAAAGCACAACTTGTTGAGTGTTGGATAGATGGTTCACAAGGGATATGATCTTCAGTTCAAATATGGAAGATGAAAGATACGAGGAAGTTCTAGGAATATGATTGCAACAGGAAAACAAACAAAAGATAATATTTTTCATTTGAATACTGCTAGTGGAAGTTGTTTAATTGCTCAAGTAGATGAAAGTCGGTTGTGGCATAAGAGGTTGTGTCATGTAAACTTTGACAACATTATCAAGATAAGTTCTACTCAAGCAGTAAGAGATCTTCCTAGGTTAGTGAAGCCTGCTAATGTAATCTGCAAGGAATGTCAGATGGGTAAACAAACTAGAGTCTCTTTCCAGAGAAAATAGTTTCATTCAAATAATTTGTTGGAGCTGCTACATACTGACCTTTTTGGTCCCTCCAGAATCAGAAGTATTCATGGGTAAAGGTATTTTATGTTGGTTATTTATGATTACTCTAGAATGATTTGGGTTTCCTTTTTAAGAGAAAAATGTGAAGCATTGGAGAAGTTCAAAAGTGCTATGATAGAAAATGAGAAAGGTCTGAAAATTATGTGCCTGAGATTTGACAAAGGTGGTGAGTTCATTTCCAAGGAGTTCAACTCTTATTGTGAAGAGCATGGAATTAAAATACAGTTATGTGCTCCTCGAACCCCTCAATAGAATGGAGTTGTAGAGAGAAAGAATATAACAATTCTGGATGCAGCCAGAACAATGATGATAGAAGGAAATGTATCTTAGATGTACTGGAGTGAAGCAGTAAGCATTGTTAGGTATATTTTGAACTGGGTAAATGTTAATGGTAAATCTAGTAAGACTCTTTATGAGTTATGGTTTGGTCACAAGCCTATTTTTAAGTATTTTAAGATCTTTGGAGGCAAGTGTTATATCAAGAGAGATGATGATATAGGAAAATTTGATGTAAGAAGTGATGAAGGAATCTTTCTAGGTTACTCCACTAAAAGAAAGGCC
Organism: Sequoia sempervirens; assembly: GCA_007258455.2. Taxonomy (NCBI): domain Eukaryota; kingdom Viridiplantae; phylum Streptophyta; class Pinopsida; order Cupressales; family Cupressaceae; genus Sequoia; species Sequoia sempervirens. Next base: position 647,518,758 of record VDFB02271358.1, read on the forward strand.
TACCGGTGCTATAAAAAAAGACTAAGAAAGATGGTTGAAAGTGAAAATTCCAGAGTTGATGAGGATTCTATCAAATCATCCAGACATTGTAGTTATGATTCACATGAAGACATTACAAGCCAAGGGAAGAATGTTCAGACATAGAATCAACCTCAAATTGTGCCATATGTTCCAGTTGTTCCAGTGAAGCAACCTCAATTTTTTTTTGGTAAATCAAGTCAATCAGGAGGCATAGAAAAGTGCAAGTGTAGAAGAAAGATCAGAAGAATCAGAAGCTCAAGAATGCCCCAAAACTCCAAGGTATGTAAAGTTGAATCATTATGAAAATAAAATCATAGGAGATAAGAGTAAAGGAGTGCAAACTAGAAGAAAAATTGTAGAAGAATATTGTCTAATCTCCAAGATTGAACCTAAAAATGTCACTGAAGCCTGTCAAAATGAACACTAGTTAGAATCTATGAAGGAAGAGTTGACATAGATTGAAAATAATGACACATGGCTACTGGTTCTAAGGCCTAAAGACAAAAATGTGATTGGTACTAAATGGGTATTTAGAAACAAGCTAAATGAAGAAGGTGAAGTGCTCTAGAATAAAGCAAGACTGGTATGAAAGGGTATTCTCAAATGGAAGGTGTTGATTTTGAAGAAACCTTTGCCCCTATCGCTAGGATTGAAGCTGTGAGACTATTTCTTGCTTATGTTGCACACAAGAACTATAAATTCTATCAAATGGATGTAAGGTCTGCATTTGTAAATGGAGAACTAGAAGAAGAAGTGTACATTGAACAACCAAATGTATTTCAGCTAATAAACAAGGGAGATATGGTTTGCAGATTGAAGAAAGATCTATATGGACTTAAGCAAGCCCCTAGAGCTTGGTATGCTAGATTAGATAGGTTGGATTCACTAAAGGCATTGCTGATAGCAACTTATACTTCAAATTAGATAATGATAAGAAGTTAATTATAGAATTTTTTGTTGATGACATAATTTTTGGAGGAGATGATAATATATGTAGGAAGTTTGTTGATGAAATGAAGAGTGAATTTGAGATGAGTATGACTGCATGAAATGAAGTTCTTTCTAGGATTGCAAGTTACACAGTTGAACAAGGGGATCTTCATATCTCTATCCAAATATGTGAAAGAACTACTAAAGAAGTTTGGGATGGATGACTTCAAACCTATTGGTACCCCCATGGTGACCAAATGTAAGTTGACATAGAATGATGATTCTCCTAAGGAAAATAAAACCAGATATAGGTCCATGATTGGTGGATTGCTCTATTTAACTTAGATTAGACTAGGAATTATGAATGTTGTATGTATGGCTGCTATATTTTAGGTTGATCCAAAAGAATCACATGTAACTGTTGTTAAGATAATTTTTAGATATCTAAAAGGAATAGTTGACTTTGGACTTTGGTATCCAAAGGATGATGATCTCACTTTGTGTGCATATATTGATGCAGATTGGGCTGGTGATGTAGATGACAGGAAATGTACTAGTGGTGGAACTTTCTTCCTAGGGAAGAAGCTAGTATCTTGGTTAAGTAAAATGAAAAACTCAATTTCTCTATCTATAGTTGAAGCAGAATACATTGCTACTGCCAATAATTGTACTCAAGTGATATGGATGAAACAGATGTTGAGAGATATCAGGGTGACATATGAAGAGCCTATTGCTATATATTGTGACAACTCAAGTGCAATAAATATCTCAAGGAATCCGGTGCTACACTCTAATACTAAACAAATATCAATCAAGTTTTATTTCTTGAGGGAGAAAGTGAATGAGAAAGATGTCAGACTAGAGTATGTGCCTACCAAAGAACAAATTGTAGATATATTTACTAAACCATTTCTGAAGGATACTTTTGAGTATCTCAAAGGTATGCTAGGGGTAATCACCCCTCCTGATAAGAACTAAAAGATGCATTTGCTTGCATCAATCTGTCAACTTCATTGCTATATTCTGATCTTCTGATCCAGGTTGATGTTTTTGTGGCTGCTACTCAAGTGGAGTAGTTAGATGTGTAGGTATATGGTTCAGAGCATGTATATGGGGAGGTCATTGTTACCTTTTCCATTAATGTCAAAGGGCGAGAAGTATAATTTGAAAAATCCTTTCAAGAGGAGAAGTGCATAAGAAGTTTTTGTGTTGGGTTGATGGAATTTTTTACATCATGCATTCCATCAATGCCAAAGGGGGAGATTTTTGGATGATGTGGATGTGTTGTTGATATGTGGTTGTCATTGATGTCAACAATATTAGAATTTGGTGTACTAGAGGTTGTATATGTCGAAGATATTGAGCAAATTGTAAAAGAAAGTCTTCTAGGTTTCCAGTGGAACTATGCAAGTCATGAAGATGTTTTGTTGTAGGTTTCCATTAATGTCAAAGGGGGAGAAGTGTAATTTGAAAAATCCTTTCAAGAGGAGAAGTGCATAAGAAGTTTGTGTGTTGGGTTGATGGAATTTTTTACATCATGCATTGCCATCAATGCCAAAGGGGGAGATTTTTGGATGATGTGGATGTGTTGTTGATATGTGGTTGTCATTGATGTCAACACTATTAGAATTTGGTGTACTAGAGGTTGTATATGTCGAGGATATTGAGCAAATTGTAAAAGAAAGTGTTTTAGGTTTCCAGTGGAACTGTGCAAGTCATGGAAATGTTTTGTTCTCTACATTGAATATTAATTAGTGTGGATTAAGGGGTTTAATATTGAGTATATATAGATCATCTACCAGAAGTTTCAGAGGTCCGCATGAAGTTTTGAGTGTGTTGTGGTCTGACAGTGTTTCTATGGTCTCTGTTAGTGTTCCTAAATGAAGAATTGTGTGATTATGTTGATCTTAGTTGTTATAGATGCTTCTCTATTGTTTCTTGGTGTTCTTGGATGTTTCTAGATCATGCTCTATCTTTGTGGTACATTCACATTGATTGGTGTGCTCGTGGTCAAAGATTTTTCTCTATATGTTCAGTTTTTCTTGTTCTTGGTTGACATGATGATGGTAGCCTATTATAGATCTTCAAGGAATAATTAATTAAAGTATTTTTGTGTTGGAGATGTTAATTTTGGGTCTCCACTATGTTGTGGATGACCTTGGTGGATATGCATTCAAAATTTAATTATAAATTTGGGCCGACATTGCAAATATATTTTATTTTCTTGTGAGACTAAGTTGTGGTGAAATTTCATACAACAGATGTATAAGTGCAATTGTTTCATTGGTGTTGTGAGTTGAGAAGGTGATCCTATGTGTGTATATGCAAATATCATTCGGTTGCAGAGCAGAGTGTGAAGGAGACTATACGTAGTGTGAAGAAGTGTTGAGCTTAATTAGAACTGTAATTAGGCTTTTGCAAAAGCTATTTTCTCAGTTCACACCCTCTAGATTTTTAATCCTATTCTATTGGGTAGTGAGCCCCTTTTGTATTTGAGCAGTGAGCTCTAGGAAGTGTGCCTAAATGCATGCAAATTCCCCTTATTATTTTTCATTATAATTTTAGTAGAGTATAATCTTGTGGAATAACATCCATCGTGGTTTTTCCCCTAACAAGGTTTCTACGTAAAAAAATCTTGGTGTTCTTTGTCCCTCTGATGTGTTAATTACTTGTGGTTAATTGCTTATTCATCATATCTAAGATTTAAGTTAAGATAAGTAGGAAAATTTTAAATTTTTGAGACAATTGATTCACCCCCTTTTAGTTACAAGTTCATCCTTTTCTTTCCAACAAAGGTCAGATTGAGGATGAAAATGGAGGAGACTTCATAGACCCAACTAAATGATGGTATTCTTCAGAACGAGCTATTCATCAAATATAATTTTAATATGTTTTGGTTTTATTATGTATTTTATTTTTTAGTTTGATTAAACATAGGTTTTTCACCAAAAATTAAGCTCTTTGTTCTACACATGTGGAAAAATAGCAGATTATTAAAAAAAATTTGAAAAATATTAGTGCACTAGATATTGTTGTCCTTGATCCAACAAAATAAATTGAATTTCAATACATACAAAAAAAAATTATGCTTTAGCCAGTGAATCATGTCTAAATTGTAAAAGGTTCGACTTTGAAACTTAATTAAGAAAAAAATATTCAAAAAAATGATACAAAACCAATTCCACGCACTAGATATCATAGTTATGAATCTAAATTCAAAAAAAATAGAATTTTATCCTTCATAGAAAAAAATTTATGTGTTAGCCAGTGACGTCACTCTTTAAAAATGGTGTTTATTATTAAGAACTAATTTTTGAAGTGAATGGAAAAAGAAGTGCAATCTAATTTGTTTTCTTTTCAAAAAAAGATATTTAGAATATATAGACAAGATGTCACAAATCACTAGTTTGCATCATCTTCAAATTGCTCATGGTTTAGCAGCTATAGGTTCCCAAAAGTGTAGATTTAGTTAAAAAAATCAGTTCAGTGTCTAGTTTGGCCAAAGATTGTAAACTAGTATTGTGGGATCACCGCTTCACTAGTGTTGTGTTCTGTATCTACTAAAGAAACAAATATCTCAAGATTGTTTAAACTATTTTTCCCAGAGAGATAGGAGTTTCAACCTTAATAGTTTCAAGAACTTAATGCAGATACAAAGAATACATAACTAGTCTACATGAATGAACCTAGTTTTTCTAACAAATAATCTGAAGATGATAATTAGTTTGAGAAAGAATCCATTGAAACAACAATTGATACTGACATCTTTGAAGAATCTGAATGTTCTATAGAAACTATTGATGACTGTACTCAAGAGGTAGAATTAGATTCTACTAATTATAAGAAATTGCAAGAAATAGAACCTTGGGAAACTATTAAAAAAGTTGAGTTTGATATTGAGATGAAGGATGTGATGTCTAAAAATGAAAAACCTAAACAATTAAGACCATATGCAGCAGTAGGCTATATACTAGATATTGATAATATAGTAGACCCATATGATACAATTTGCACCTAGGCAGATACTTTAGAGAATTTCTTTAATAGAACTGGTCAATGGTCAAAAACAACAAAGGTTTAGTATGCAGTAAGAATTCTATCAAGAAAATTAATATACTGGTGGAATAATCTACCAGATGACAGCCCAACAACAACAATTTATGAGAATGAAGAAATCATTGACGAAGTAGTCAAACAAATAGATATGGGAAAAAATTGATATATTTTCAGTTGGATTTGAACAGTTTCAGTTCTTGATTACTGATTTATTTTGTGGTGATAGAAATAACCAATCTACTGAGGCAAAAAATATGTTGAAAGTAATGAAACTTAAGAACTTATCTAAGTTTCATGAATACAATCTTTCTTTTGAAAATACATGATTATTAGAGACAAAACTAAAGATGTTACAACAAACTAAAATTATTTGAACTCTTTGCCTTGTGGTTTGGGTGAATGGGTTAAAAATTATATTATCAAAAAGAAAGGTAAGACAATAGCCTAGTGTACTTTTGTAGAACTCAAGTCTTTGATTGGTTATAAATTGGAAAAGCAGTGTCTTTTAGGGGAATTACAAAAATAAAAAAGTTGAGTATAATTATACTTGTAATTTCAAATAATTTTGTGACTTACCTCTAATTAACTAGTTAAAGGATTTCACCAATCAAAAGGAGTTTAAGAAAAAGGGTTGTGGAAGGACATGTAAGTGTAAAAAGTGTTCCACATACCTTAGCAATGATTCTAGATATGAGGGTGAATATACATTTAAAAGGAGAAAGCATGGAAAATATGGTTCCAAAAGGAAATATAAGATTGTTCCTTTCTAGAATGAAAGTTTCCTAAAAAAAATCCACCATTTTTGCTAAAAATAAGGAATAAAAAATCCCCTAGGAGTGTAAAATGTTTTATCTTTACAGAACCTTATTATGCTGCAGATTGTCCAAAAAAGCTTAATCTTGGTACAAATGTTTATGCAATGTTTGGATACTACAATCAAGACTGGGAAGTGATTAATGTTCATTATTTTTCTCAAGAAATGGATGATCTCTATGAATTAATAGAAGTAGTCCCTGATAGATATAATATGGTTAAACATAGAGACAAACAAAAGAAGATTTCCTCTTCAAACTCAGAATCTGAAGCATCCTTATCAGAGGAGGATGAAGATTTCCTGGTCACATTATTAAGAAAATCTTTGGAAGATGTACAAATGAAATTAGATATTGAGAAATCTAAAGATCCTTACAAGATGGTAGGAACTAGAGAAGAAAGAAGAGATGTTGTCAATCAACACTTACGAAGAATGAAGAATCTCCAAAAAGAAAAGGAAGAGCTTTAGAAGCAACTTAAGCAGTGGGATAAAAGATCTTCACAAAACCTTGATCATGGTTATAAAATCCCACCATGGCAGAAGAATAAAGCTAGTTCTTCTAAGCATTCTTCTTCCACAAGAACAAAAAAGTATGATCCCGAAATGATTGATCTAATAGTCATATTCAAGAAATTGGATCTATTAGCAAATGATGTTGAAAATTTAACAATACTTGTCAAAACTCAAACTAAAGAAATAAGAAATATTTCTTCCATAGAGGGAGAAATTAAGGATATTGTATTTTCAGCAGTTAAGAAATTGAGTTCTCAGGAAGAGAAATCTACAACAGAGGAAAGTGAAGATAATAACAACAATAGTAGTAGCAAAAGCATATGTAAAAGTAATGATAAGGCATGTTCCTTGTTGTTGGATAATAATGGAAATTATATTAGGATTAATTTTTTCTTTCTAGGATTTAAAAAAATCCCTATAGATGCATTTGTGGATATGGGTTCCTCAAGATCTCTTGCAAAAAAAATGTGATTCCTCCATAATTCTGGAAGCCAAGACCTAATTTACCTCATAGTTATGACATTAATGGAGAAAAAAATTTGATGGGAAGGTATACTCAGGATGTACATATTGAAATAATGGGTAAAATGTTTGTTACAGATTTCATTGAATATAATGACTTAGAAGATGATGTCCTGTTGAGTTATTTATTCCTTACAAAGTATGAACCTCTTCACTTTTGGAAACATAAGATTTCTTTGAGACATGAAGATGGTCAAATTGATATTCTTGCATTGAATATTGTCAATCATAAATTTGAAAAGAGTGGTAAGGATAAAAGGAAAGAATTTGTAAAAGAACTAACAGAATCTCCAACAGAATTATTTGATGAAATCAAGTAAAGATTTGAAAAAGATTATTGTAGTTTAAACCCATTACAATTCTAGTCACAAGATCATGAAGAGTGTGAAATCTAGATAAGGCTAGAATTCCAATCAATTATTCCACATGAGCCAACATATCTTATGAGACCATCAAAATTAAAAGAGATGGATGATCATTTGAGTGAGTTACTTGAAGGGAATTTCATTCATCTCAATAAAAGTCCATTCTCTTGTCCAACATTTTTGGTAAATAAAAGAGTTGAGAAGGAAAGAGGTAAGAAGAGATTTTGTATAAATTATAAATCTCTTAATGATATCATCCTACCATTTAATTATCCAATTTCATTTAGTGCTAAATTTAATCAGAAGAGCTGCTAATAAGAAAATATTTTCTAAGTTTGACTGCAAGTCAGGATTCTGGCAGATTAAAGTTAAAGAATCAAATAGGTATAAAACTGCATTCTTAGTTCCACAAGTTTTATATGAATGGAATTTAATTCCATTTGGTCTTTGTAGAACGCCTTATTTTCAAGACAAATGGATCAAGCTCTGAGGCATCTCAAAGATTTTTGTGCAGTATATATTGATGATATAATTGTTTTCTCTGATTCTAAAACTGACCATTTACAGCACCTAAAATATTTATATGCAGCAATCAAGAAGCTTGGGATATGTTTATCAACAAAAAATATGGTAATTGGTACTAACCAAATAGATTTTTTAGGATTGCATCTTGACAAGGGTAACATCAAATTACAACCTCATATTCTACAAAGGACTCAAGAATTTCCCGACATCTTACAAGATAAAAAATAGATACAAAGATTTCTAGGTTGTCTTAATTATGTCTCACCCTTTTACAAAGGTCTTGCAGAAGATAGAAAAGTAATCCAAGAGCACTTAAAATAAAATAAGGAAGGATGATCCCTGAAGGCAACCAAACTTGCTTAATGCATAAAATCCAAATGTCAAATTTTCCATCATTACAAATACCCGCTCCAGGTTTACCACTATATTTATATATTGATGCTTATGATACAACATAGTCTGTCATTTTGATAAAGGAAGAAGAAAATGGCAAGAGGAATATATGTGAATATTAGTCAAGAATATTTATAGATACTAAGAGTAGATACCACATATTTGAAAAAGAGATATTAGTAATAAAAAAAGGTATTGAAAAATTCAAGATATTTCTCAAGCCAGTAAGGTTTACTATAAGAACTGATAGCCAAGCTATGAGAAGCCTCTTAAAGAAAAATCCAAATAAAGATATAGCTCAAGGAAGAATTGCAAGATGGTATTTTGAATTTTTGGCTTATGATTTTGATATAGGATGGATTAAAGGAGAAATTAATCCATTGGTAGATGCATTGACTAGAGAATTAGCAACAATTTATAATGGAGGAATAAAATTTAAAGATCCAGATTGGATTCACTCATATGGTACATATATGTATAATTTACAAAATTTTGAGATATATATATATATATAATTGAATTATTATTATAACATTATTTCCTAGATAAATGGATAACAGAGCTAAGAGGATCTATTACAAAAAATCATGAAAAAGGAATTTTGGATGTTGATGCAAGATTAGAATTCCTTCAACAATTTGATTTAGAAGAAGCACTATTAATTTTCTATATTAGGAGCCCATTATCCATTGATATCCATATCACAAAATTATTTGGGATGAGGTGGTCAAATGATACAAAGCCAAGGGACCCAAACCCACTCAAGCTTGCAAAAGAGCATCAAAACTCCACAAGAAATCTTTAGAGGTTATCAACCAAGATACAATGACACAAGAATCAACTTTGTACAATTAATAAAGCAGGTTCTTTGAACTCCTCATATTCACCCCCATTTACACAAGCTTTCCTTGTAGTAGTGGAAGAATGTTTTTGTGACTTTTCATCAAAATTCTCCAAAACTTTCAGAAAACTAAATATGGATTTAGATACCCCTTTCAAGGTTACATAACATATTAGAAAACCAAGTACCACTACTTTGGACTAAATGCCTCAAAAATGTACTTTTCACTATTTTAGGCCACTTTTCTAAAGAGCACCCTTTAATCTCCTCACCAGACCCCCAAACCCAAAAAAAGTCTTGAGAAATGATACAAAACAATGGATTTTTTAGATCTCATGATCCCACTAGCACATTTAAACCCTCAAACCTAAAACCTTCCTAAAATATGCAAAAACCAAGGGTTTTGGTGGAAAACAAAACTCCAATTCTTCCCCAATCAAATCAACACTCCAAACACCTCTCAAAACATCTTCCTAGGCCCAAAAAATGTTCACAATGACAAAACACACATTAGCTCACCAAAACCCTACCTAGGTTGCTTGAATTTCACACAAAACATCACTGTACAGCCAGGGGCATCAATCCACCAGCCAATTTCATACTCCAATAGACTACTAAAGGAAATTAAAATTTATTCAAACATGTTACACACCAATCCACTGAGTTATAGGTCCATTATAATGGGTGGATTGGTGAAAACCACTAGTTTAAGACCCTCAAACCCTTGCATAGTTAAACCAAGGCAGTCACTGCTTCTATGATTTCTACACAACCGAAAATGGATTAAACCTTCAAACCAAAAGAAATTGAAAATAAAACATTATTCCATACTCACAAGAGAGGTCAGACCATGGAATACCTATACAGGCCCATACAAAGAAAGAAAATACTATAAAACATAGAAAATTGCTTGAAACAGGTAGAATTCTTATTGAATATGGCTTCAATCTCTTTCCTTAACCTCCATTTGCGTGTTTACATCATATTTTAATTACTTTTCATCCAAACTCAACTCCCCCAATGTGTATAACTACCTTCAACCACTTTTCAAACACTAACAACCCCTAAACTGCCTCCTAATTACAAATGTTACTTAACCCCATTGAATTAGCCTCCTAAGACACCAACCTACTTCAAATACATATTAAATGGTATTTTATACCTTATTAGAAATAAAAACATGAATTTTCAATACTACACCAACCTAGACCTCATTTGTCATCAAGACACTTGATCTACAATCTTTTACATTGCAACATATTTTGCAACTTCCTCATTGCTTGACAACCAAAAGACCTTCCATCCACCTATCGAACCTTCAAATTAAATTTGATTCCATCACAAGGTGTTTGTACCCCTACACCATCAAAGGAAATTAAGATGAATCTATTAAAGTGTATCAAATATGGGTTCATTAGAAGCATTACTTTCAATCAGTTTGTTGTGGAACAATATACTGATATGGTCGACATCTACTTCAATACTGACATGAGAGAATTTATAGAGTTAATTAAAATAAATATGCTTTATGCCCTAAGTGAATGCATGGAGCATTATTTAACTCATTTTCCTAATAGTGGTTATGATTTCCCACGAGTTGAATTCTATGCTCTATGCAGGGATTGGTTACTAGAAGTCAAGATTGAAGAAATGGAGATTAAATTAAGATCAACACTTCTTGCAACTAGGATTGAATTTGGCATTGCATATTCAGAAGAGGTTGACAAAATAGTGTATGTGTTCAATCCACAATCTCAAGATTGGGATAATGTATATAATGAATTTCTAGACATGTTACAAATTCCTATCCTTTTTAGCTAGCACAAGTGCTTGTTTGTTCTGTGATGTAAGTCACATTAAGATCTGGCAACAGGATGCAATCCTATTTTAAAAAGCAAGATCCCTATAGCCACTTATGGGTGTTAAGTGGGTCGTTCTCACTTTACAATGTCATAAAAGTGAAAATAAATATTGTAAATAAATAGTATGTCTAGGATAAAATTATAATAGTTTCTAAAATAAAATATTATGGAGAAATTAAAAGTGAAATATGGACAAAAATTCAAAAGATTGGGAAATTTCTAGACAAATCCCATGTGAAGCTAGAAAAATATTTTACTCAAAAAGATTATTCACATGGTGGACCCTTATACTAAAAAGATTATCTTTTACAAAAGATTCCCACATCTAAAAAATATTTTTCCCACTATCCAAAAAAGTGAAGATAGATAATATCTACATAAAATATTCTAGTAGATATTTCTAGTCCTCTCCATAATATGGACAAATAAATAAAGGTTGTTGAGAATATCAAGGACTAACAATGTCTGTCATGTGGCAAGATAATCTTCCTTGCATTTTCTACAAAAATTACCTAGTAGAATATGTAAAAGGTTTTGGTGATCAGATGTCTAGGTCATTTAAAGCCTATAAATAGGGCCCCAAGAGCTCATTTGAGGCATCAAAATTTGGAATTGGGTATCGAGTCTTACAGTTTAGGAGTTG
>VDFB02271358.1:647530342-647665674 GCA_007258455.2 Sequoia sempervirens
TTGTAAGGCATTGTTCCCATTTCCATACTGACACTCGTGTGGTAGGCCCACAAAGAATATACTAATTCAATATTCCAATCCTTACTATGTTTATTGACTATTTTATGAAGAATGAGCTCAAGAGTCTTGGTAGACACTTCCGCTTGGCCATTGGATTGTGGGTAGTACGACATAGAAAATCTATGTTGAATGTGAATTTTCTCTAAGAATTCTTTACTTCCATATTCTTGAATGGCGTAGCATTGGAAAAAATAAGTGTAGCAGGAAATCCAAAACAAGAAATGATGTTGTTGAGAAGAAAGCTAAAGATAGCATTAGTGTTCATGCATCAGAGTGGAATAGCTTCGACCCATTTCATGAAGTAATCTGTGGCAGTAATGATAAAAGTATGTCCCTTGGAAGAAGGAGGTGATATCTTTTTGATAATATCCAACCCCCATTTTTTGAATGGCCAAGGAGAGATCTGATTTTGTAACTCTTGGGTAGGTGTGTGAATGAGACAACTATGTTGTTGACATTGAAGGCACCTTTTAACAAAATCAAAGGAATCTTACTCCATCATTTTCTAATAGTACCCCATGTGTATCAATTTACTTACTAGGTATTTACCTCCAAAGTGTCCACCCCCAGAGCCTGAATGGGCTCCTTTAAGGGTGGGGGGTATCTCTACTTTAGTGAGGCATCATAGAAGCAAGTCATTATAAGATTTTCAATAGAGAATTTTGAATAAAATGACACATCATGCTGAAAGCTTTCGTATAGAGTTTGATCATTCTTTGTCACATCATTAGGAAATTTTCTAGTCTTTAAGTAGTTATAGATATTAGAGAACCATTCTCTTGAGTCTACATGAGAACATACAAAGGCCTCAGATTTAGGTTGATCGAAAACCACCAGGTTTCATAGGACCTAAACCACAAAGTGGTATTGTTTCATATCCTCTTCTGAAGGTACCAAGGAAGTAGTGATTTCCATGGAATCAACATGTCTATTCTCCCTTCTATGGATTTTTTCTATTGTGAAAGAGAACTAATCAAGAAAGGAAAAAGAAAAAGATCACGATATCAAGAAATCTTGTTTTGCTTGATAGGACCCTGTAATTTGATTCACAATAAGCTCAGAATCACCTAGTATGTAGAGATACTTTATCTTAAGTGCAATCATAGCGCACAAGCCAACAATAAGAGATTTGTACTCAACAATGTTTTTAGTGTATGGAAAATCCAATTGAAAGGATAGAGGGACCGGTTTACCTTTGGGAGATATCAAGATCACACTTGCTATAGAACTAGTCTGACACCTTGATCCATCAAAATACATATTCCATTCAAGATTTTAATTAATTGCAAAAATATTCTCACTGGGGAATCAATCCAACCCTAGGAAGGAGCGAGATGAGGGAGGTTCTACCAATTGATTTGCAACTGCTTGACCTTTTATTGATTTATGAGCAACGAAATTTATATCAAACTCAGAAAGCAACATAACCCATTTCACTAATCTCCCAATGAGGTCGGAACTAGAGAATAGATGCTTCAAAGGGGCAGTCTTTACAATGACATGTGTTTCAACATTGAGAAGATAGTCCCTTAACTTCTATGTAGCAAAGACAAGAGCGAGGCATTGTCTCTCCATGGAGGAATAATGAGTTTCGTAATCGACTAAGATGTGGCTAATGTAGTAGACCACTCTCTCTTTCCTTACATTGTCATACTGAGCAACCAAAGTTGCCAAAGCATAGGTGATGCTAGGAAGTAAAGTGAAAAGGGTTTATCTTGCATAGCCGACATGAATATAGGAGGATTGGCCAAATAGGCTTTGATTGACTCGAAAGCTTGTTGGAACTCTTCATCCCATATGAAGTGAATATATTTCTTCAATAAACAGGTGAAAGGAAGGGTGAAATTAGCCAATTGAGATATATATCTATGAATCACCTAAATTTTCCCCTATAAACTTTGTAATTCAATAATATTTCTAAGGGGAGGCATGTTAACAATGGAATCAATATTATTCATGTCAAAATTGATTCCACGGTGAGAAACTATAAATCCTAAAAGCTTGCCCACATCTACATCAAAGACGCACTTATGGGGATTAAGTCTCATCTTATAGAGTTAAATCCTTTCAAAGATAAGATGGAGGTTCTTCACATGATCATGAAATATCAGGGTCATCACCCATTGGTAAGTCACTCCTACATTCTTTAACCCAAAGGGAATTACCACATTACAAAAGGTACCCCAAGGGTAGTGAGGGTTGTCTTGTACTGATCTTCTAGGTTAATATGGATCTTATTGTATTCTGAGAAACAATCCATAAAAATAACAATGCATGGCCTACAGTTGAATCTACAATAATTTCTATATTAGGCAATGAAAAATCATTATAAAAAAAAGCCTTATTAAGATCATGAAAGTTAGTGCATATACGAATATGACCATTAGGTTTACTAACAACAAAGATATTCAAGATCCAAGGGGAATAGTCAATTGGACAGATAAAGCCTACTTTCATTAGCTTCTCTATCTCAGTCTTAACCATCAATGCCACCCTGGGATTGATCTTTCAAATTTTTTGTTTAACTAGCTTGGCATGAGGACATAAGATGATATTGTGAACCACTATGGACTCATCGGTACCATGCATATCCTCATACATCCAAGCAAAGATATCTGGATGAGAATGTAAGAGATCAAAATGTTCGTCTTCTTCTTCTGAAGAGAGACATTTCCCAATCTTAATCAATTTTTGGGGGGACTTATAATCCATAGAGATTTCAGTAGTATCCCCTTTAAGGAGGGAATTATGATCTTAAGGATGTGATATCAGAACATCATTATTAACATTAGATAAAGGGTTCCCCTCATCAATACTCAAGATAGATTTTCCAAAGTATGTTTGTGCAACGATACAAGATTCATCTCTTGGGATGAAAAGGGGGCAATGAGGAATAGGCACCTAGGAATTCCTCAAGTGCTTTGTCTAAAGAGAAGACATCTAAAGGAATTGAAGTATGTTTGTTTGTGTATCGATAGAGCATCCCAAACCTAGATAGCACTTAGGTGGCTTAAACTAGATAGGGACTTCAATTCCTAGCTCGATACACCCTAAGCCTTTTTTCCCATAACCATATTGAGAAACAAGCTCATATCCAAAACTGTAATGAGTTTGCAAAACTTTGGGAGGTGGCAACTCTATGTAAAGTGTTTCATTCCACTCACAAATGTTGAATGTCTCCATGAGAGCACTCCCACCTTCTTCACTAGGTTCGAAAACATTAACCCCCTTTGTAGGGGTGGGATTACCCTCTTCAGTAGAGGAAGTAGTGATCTCCTAAATAGGTTTAGCTTTTTCTTCCTCAATGGAAGTATCATTCATCTTTACATTAGAAGCACATGAAAACTCTATACAAGAGGGGTTCACCTTATATTCTACAATAAAGAATTTAGAGAATTCCAAGGAGCCCCAATCATCACCAAGAAAGGAATTTGATTGAGAAGGAGAAGGGAAAGATAGGGGAGACTTAGGATCTCCTACTTTAGGTGGTTCATCTTTGACAATACTTGCTCTGGGGACAACTTCCATAGAGGGTATCAATGAAGAACACACCATAGCATCAGCGGTTAAGGATGGAATACAATTCTTGAGAGTGGATAGACTGAAGCACAACCAACAACCGCTAGCTCACAAAGGTGAAAAACTTATGGATCTGCTTTAACCATGACCACCCAATTTTTTGTGATGAACTTTAAGGAATAGCATAAAGTAGAGGTCACAATGCCCATAGTACAAATCTAGGGTCTCCCCAAGAGAATATTGTAAGGTAAAGGACCAGGCATCACATAGACCAAGGTAGGTAAGGTAATGGTACCCAGCTACAAAGGCAATATTATCGTGCCTAGAGCCTGATGGTCAATGTTATCAAACATGTGAATATACAAGGAAGAAGCCACTAAAGAAGGTGAATCAAATTCAATTTTAGATAATAGGTTGATTCTGCAAAATTTGAGAGTTGAACCAGTTTCAACAAGAGTATGCCTAATACCGATATTATTAACATCAATTATAATCATCAAGGGATCTGCTTGCTTCTACACATTTAGAGGTGGGAGTTCTTACAGATGGAACACAATATTCAGCGAATCCACTTGAATATGAGCCAACAACATAGTAACATCATTGGGCCTAGTGGAGGTAGGCAAGAGAATCTTTTTCAAGTCTTCCTGAAGAATCTCCTAATAAACTAGAGTGGTCTAAACCAAATCCAAAAGTGATATCCTAGTTGGAGTAATACAAAGCTTCTTGACAATATTATAATCACCTGGTTCTTTGATTGTAGGTTTAGGTGTTGGAGGAAGGCTTGGTTGAGAAGGTGGTAAAGAAGTAGGATCTTGAGTAGATTGAGATGTAGGAACAAAAGGTTGTTGATTCAAGTTCTATTTGTTTCTTCTTGTATTATATGTGTGGCAAACATCACTGTATGAAGGGGAATCCATAGCTTTCACGAACCTTGAATATAGGTATGATGATTTACTACAAAATGAGATCCCATAGATAGAATAATCCTCCCTGAAAGAGGAGTCAGTTGGGGTCATGTAAATGATGGGTTTCTTAGGGATCAAAGGAGCCACATAGACCACTACTACATTTACTGACTCCTCAGCTGGCGAAGAGGAAGCTTGCTCAGGAGATTTACATATATGGGAGGGAACTTCTAAGAATTCATCTAGATTGTCATCCAACATATCAAAATATTCTTTAGAGAAGGTATCATCATAAACATGAAAACACTATAAGAATAGATCTAACATGCTTCACGTTGGGTTCACCAAACTGTGAGATAAGAGGAATTCGTTAAACATGGGTCTCTTCATTCTCAAGAGATCACTAGGGAATGAATTTTCCTTATCCACCTTAGCATGAAGGGATTGTAAAAGAGATGGGTATACGTTAACTTTTATAGGAAACTACTTAATAATATGAGAGAGTGAAACTTCTAGATTCTTGCCTTAGACAAAGGAGCTCTTGCCCAAAAGATGAAAGCATAGACTTAGGATGTCAATGTGGTGTGTTGTCATCCAAATAGTGTGCTAGAGTCCTAAGAAATGTAAATCTCAAGAACTCAAGTGGGAAAGACAAGGTTTCACTTATTGGCTCAGGTTAGAGGTGTGTTGGATGAAATAACCAAATAGAAAGTAGAAACTTAGAATAAAATACAAGGAGAACCTGGAGAAAACTTACCTTCAACTGGACATTCAAGTCTTCACTCCAAGCTCCACTTTTCAACCTACACATAGAAGAACAAGGGGAAAAGGTTGGGGCGGGTTTTCCTTAGTTAGACTCTTGTTTTGGTGTTCCCACCTCCATGGACAACCAAGTTGGAAAGGAGTGTAAATGAAGTAAATAAAGCATGTAGTGAAAGAAAAACCCACTTCAAGAGTAGAACCCACTCAATGAAGTAGAAAATGAATAGGTAGGAGAGAAGAGTAAAAGAGAGAGAGCATTACCCATGGGCCTAGACCCTCTCCAGAGCACATGGGCGTACTGTTGAGTGCTTTCTTGAGAGTTGTAGTTGTTGGAATGACCTCAGTCCAACATGGCTTCACTTGTGAGAATGTTGCTATCAAGAAAAGAAGTGAACTTAGGAATAAGAGTGTACGGAGAGCTTCACTAAATAGCTTGAACCCCCAAATGAGAGCCAAGGAGGGATTTTTGTTGCATGCAATGGCAAAAAAGAGTTGTTACACCCAAATTTTGACTGATAGGACATGTGTCATGAGATTCAAGATTTGAGATTCCCCATTTCAAGATTAGAAAACCTCCAGGACGTTAGCGCAATATGTAGACGTTTGCACACTGCATAGACATCCAAGTCCTATATTTTTCAAGAAATGTGTCAGTAGGCTTTCATTACTCTACCATTAGTCCACATGGAGTCGAAATCATGAGATTTTGAATCATGGTATTTTTTCATTAATTCCCTAAGGTGTCATAAATGCTAGGAAAAAGTGAAAAAATGTGGAATTTCCCTTAGGTACAATTCTACAACATTACATCTACTTAATTCCACTCTAACAAAATTATGAGCATCATCATAGGTGAAATTAGGAAATAACTACTAGACATCCAAATTATTTGACATTAGGTTTTTATATTCAGGCTTGATCTGATGATCATCTCCAGTTAAATCATTTATCCATGGGTTGATGAGTTTCACTTGATTATATTCTTCCATTTTTTCGTGAATAAAATCCCTAGTGCCTCAATTGGAAAAACCTTGTTTGAAATGCTCGAAAAGGCTCTTAGCTGGTCATCATCAAATATCTTCATGGGGTACTTCTTGAATTTTGGTTGAGAAATTTCACTTACATTTACTAAAATAGTTGTAGCCATCTCTATAGAATTCAAATTCTTAAAAAAAAAATTCTAAGGCAATAGTAAATACCTTTTCTTCACTTGACTAAAACTAGGGTTTAAATGGTCTGCTTCCCGAACTTTTGAATTCACTTCAATTTTCTTCCAAATGCATAAAATTGAGTGAATTAGGCCAAGTTTAGAAACTTATATTCCAAATTTTTCTCCCTAATCTACATTCAATGCACCAATCAATAAAGCTAACAAAAACTCTTCACTATGTAATAGCAAACCCTTGTTTACTCTACAAAACTCCACTAAAGCTTATTTTCTTCTAGAATTTTCTCCAAAATATCTAGATTGTCAATCGCTATCTTATGTCTTTGTGCTGAGCTATGGCACCTTATATTGGAAAGGGGATTTTTGATTTTCTATAATTTCTCCCCCTAAGCCAATGCCTAGGTTAAATTTTTGAGAGAGTTATCTGCACCAAAGGGTGGCACATATTCATTTGTAGTTTTTGATTATTCCTTGTTTTCAAACTCTTCTTTCTTACTCTATATATTTTCCATTTCCTTCTTCATTTCTTTTAGATCAATATTTGTGAGTGAATTATTTTTGTTTTCAGGATTATTTTTTCTTATATTTTTGTAGAATCTAGCAGCATGTCTAGATTTATTGCAATTGTGACATATAATATTCCTCTAAGAGTTTCTCTTTCCATTTATTCTAGATCTGCATTAGTTATCCTTGTGTCAAAATCCATGACATGTATAATAGTAGCCATTGAAATATTCAAACATTCTACCATTGGTGTCAGTATTACTCATTTCATTTTTGTATTCACTTGCTCTATGTCCAAACTTCTTGCAAGTAGAGCATTGACCAATAAAGGCTGAAACATTCTAATTTATTTTTCTTCTACATTCCATTGCTTTATGACCAAAATTGTTGTAGGAATAAAAAATTCCATTGAAAGATGAGTACCTTTGAGCATCTGGTTGTCTGATAGGAGGTCTTCATGCATTATTTCTTTGATTTTGGCACATGCCATTTTTCTTCTTATCTTCGATTTTCTCAGGTTCACTAATATTTTCTTCTTTTGAAATTTCACTTGTCTCAAGTCCCAAACCACTTTTATCTTTAGACACCTTCTAACATGCAATCAACTCATCAAGCATTGTAGAAATTTTCTTAAACTTTTCTTCATGAATTATTTATTTTTCCAAATCTTCTCTTAGGTTTACCACTTCTTGTTCAAGCTTGATGCCCTCATCAATTTTCTTTTTACCATAGTATTCAAAATTTCCTCAATTATTTTCTTCCACTTGTACTCTTAATCTGATGATGTCTTCATTTACTTGTCTCAATTGTTCACTGACTTCCTTATGCCTTTTTCTGAATTTCTTGGTTTGTTCTCTCAGTTTCTTGATGCATTGATTAGCTTCATCAAGATTTTCCCTCAAAACTTTGTTTTCACCTTCAACTCTATCAAGATCTTCAAGAGAAACTTTAAATTCTCCATCATGGTGCAGGAGCACCTTCACATCACCATGATTCTATTGTGTAAAATATTCCATTTTTCCATTTGTAGGGGTCATTCAAGTCATTTGATGAGTAATTACAAAAAAATGTAAAATTGTCAACAAATTTGTAAAAGTGTAAAAGTTGCCTAAAAACAACATTAAAGGGCTAATGAGGTTTTAGTTGGTTGAGGGTAGTTAGGAAATTAAAAAGTGAGTAAAGGTGTTTCAAGTTCCTTTAAAAAGGATTTTGGAATCATTTTGTGGTCGTTGGTGATTGATACCTTGAAGAAAATAATGAAAAAACTTTGTTTTTATGCACATTTTCCAAAAAATTGACTGTTTCAGGCTTGTGTACGGGATTGTACGGATTTTTAATGGTTCAAAACTGGTTGTAAGTTGAAGATAAATCACCTTCCTTTTCAAATTGATTTCATGCATTTTAGTTAAGATTTGTGGAAAATACAATCATTTTTCTCAAAACTGTCTAAATCCTAATCTAGGGTAATAGTTTTCAGTAAAATTCATGTTTCTCAAAATTTAACCGTTAGATTTTGCTACAAATTGTAAAAAATGTCTACAATGATATTATCTAAAGTCTCACCTGAGGGATTGGATTAATTTTTTGATTTGTGAAAGTTATAGGTGACTGTTTGCATACATATCTCCTTATTTCGACCTAATTCGTAACAAAAAAGTCCAGACAAAAAGCTTGTGTTCCAAAACAAGTATACCTAAAAATGAGATATGTTTTTAATGGCTGCAATGGGTGCTGAAAAATGTATTTACTTTTTTTAGATTCAATCTGGTTTGAAAGTTAGACCCGATTTAGTGTTTTGATTCCTTACAAGCGAAATTTGGGTTTTTGGTGCAAGTAATTTGTAAATTTGATAAAACAGAGGAACAAGGCTGTATAATTGGTTTATTTCTATCAAAATGATGATTTTGAAGATGTATGAGGGTCTGGTTTGAGTTTTATAAAGGGTTAGAGTCAATTTTGAAGAGTTGGGCTTTGTAGCCATAAAGAAATTCAAAGAAATTGAAGTGATTTTCGTAAAGGGTTGAATGAGAATTGTTTTAAGTATTGTTGTTTCTTCCTTTGCTCTGCATCAAATTTGTATCAGAGCCCAGAAAATATATGGGCTGATAAGTTGGTTGTGGTTTGTAGTTGTGGTTTGTTGGTTGTTTACAGGAAAGTGAGTTGTGAAGCAAGGAGGAATCTTGCTTGAGAGGATGGAGAACTTGAGAAGGCATTTGCAGGTAGAGGAAGAGAGAAAGAAGAGAAGGAGACAAGAAAAGTTTGATAGAGAAATTGCTGAGTTAAAGCAAGAGTTAAAGAGATTAGATGAATATTTCCAAGAATCTATGATGAAGTTAGAACAAATGATGGAAGAAGAAGAAGAAGAACCATATGAAGATGCACATGAAGAATTCATTGATGAAGAAAACAAAATTGTTCTAGATGTTTCCAAGCATGAAGATATGATAGAGGACTTGATTATTGCAGTTAAAGACATTGAAGGAATGATCATGGAGGATTTTCTTTTGGAGGTTTGCAAGGAATTGAAAAGTGATGGAGGTATTATGATAAACAATTTGTTTCATTTCATTATGTTACTAATGCTTTGGACAAAGGATTTTTTGCAGATTAAAGGACAAAGGGAGAAGCATGATTTTGTGATGTATGAAGGAATGAAGAATTTAATTTCAGAGGGAAAGCATAGAAGACAATTAATTTGCATGGACAAGTTTAAACCCAAAGTGAAAATGAAGGTGATAAGAAGCAGGTCAATGGCAGGGCATCTCAAGAAGGCAATTTTGTTGGCAACCACACTTTCAAGTGGACTTGAAATCTTATTGGTGGGGAGTTTGGTGCAAGAGCACCTTCACATCACCATGATTCTATTGTGTAAAATATTCCATTTTTCCATTTGTAGGGGTCACTCAAAGTCATTTGATGAGTAATTACAAAAAATGTAAAATTATCAACAAATTTGTAAAAGTGTAAAAATTGCCTAAAAACAACATTAAAGGGCTAATGAGGTTTTAGTTGGTTGAGGGTAGTTAGGAAGTTAAAAAGTGAGTAAAGGTGTTGCAAGTTCCTTTAAAAAGGCTTTTGGAATCATTTTGTGGTCGTTGGTGATTGATACCTTGAAGAAAATAATGAAAAAACTTTGTTTTTATGCACATTTTCCATAAATTTGACTGTTTCAGGCTTGTGTACAGGATTGTACAGATTTTTAATGGTTCAAAAATGGTTGTAAGTTGAATATAAATCAATCACCTTCCTTTTCAAATTGATTTCATGCATTTTAGTTAAGATTTGTGGAAACTACAATCATTTTTCTCAAAACTGTCTAAATCCTGATCTAGGGTAACAGTTTTCAGTAAAATTCATGTTTCTCAAAATTTAACTGTTAGATTTTGCTACAAATTGGAAAAATGTCTCTAATGATATTATCTAAAGTCTCACTTGAGCTATTGGATTAATTTGTTGATTTGCGAAAGTAATAGGTGACTGTTTGCATACATATCTCCTTATTTCGACCTAATTCATAACAAAAAAGTCTGGACAGAAAGCTTGTGTTCCAAAACAAGTATACCTAAAAATGAGATATGTTTTTAATGGCCGAAATGGGTGCTCAAAAATGTATTTAATTTTTTGAGATTCAATTTGGTTTGAAAGTTAGACCTGATTTAGTGTTTTGATTCCTTACAAGCGAAATTTGGGTTTTTGGTGCAAGTAATTTGTAAATTTGATAAAATAGAGGAATAAGGCTGTATAATTGGTTTATTTCTATAAAAATGATGATTTTGAAGATTTATGAGGGTCTGGTTTTAGTTTTATAAAGGGTTAGAGTCAAGTTTGCAGAGTTGGGCTTTGTAGCCATAAAGAAATTCAAAGAAATTGAAGTGATTTTCGTAAAGGGTTGAATGAGAATTGTTTTAAGTATTGTTGTTTCTTCCTTTGCTCTGCATCACATCATTATCAAGTATGCAACCATTATCAACCATGTGTTCAAATTCCAAGATCTTTCCAAAGTAGTTAAGCTCCTTTAGGGGAACCAAGCTTTGATACCAATTGTTGAACACCCAAAATACTAAGAGGGGGGTGAGTTAGTATTCCTAAAAACTATTTAATTACCAACCATCTAATTAACATAGCATAATTATCAATTAACATAAATGAAAGCATAAACAACCTATAACACATGCAACACATGAACACCAAAGTTTTTACATGGAAACCCTAAGATGGTCAAACCATGGCTAGGATTAGCTTGCAATCTAGTATGACTGGTCATAAAATATTAGATAAAGGCTCACTACCAATAGGACTCATTGTCCAAGTGAACTAAATGTTCACAAAAAAAAGTAAGATAAGAAAAGTGGCTACACAGCCAAGATTGAACTAATACAAAATGCATCTATCATATGTTGAATTTAGCTCCTTTAAAGCTCAGGATTCTAATTAAACCCACTACGCTTGATAAAAAACACATATATTTTCTTAGAGTTATATTTGCATATCCTTTTCTCAATATTCTACAAAAAATTGATTTCCCACTTGCATTTAGATCACTTCACTATCACACACACACACCTATGCTTAACCTCAAAATGATCTTCTATATATATACATGAGCATCATTGCAAACATTAACTAGGTCAACCTAAATAGATGACACCAAAGGGAATGAAAAACGTGCCTTGCTAGCACCTAATTCAAATTCAAATACCTTTGTGCTACAAACCTATGAGATATAGGTCAACATGGACCTATAATAGCTCCTTCTTAAATTTGCTTCATAATTTTAATCTCCACAATCTTTTGCATATTATAGGTTGGCCAAGAATAGGACCTAAAACAAAATACTTCAATTGATCATCACAGACAGAATACATGGATCTCAAAATAACATGCCAACTTGAAATATTAACCCATAGACACTTGTAAACATCATCCCAAAACCACAAGACCTAGCACACACTCGTGGAAAAGTGCGAACAAAAAAGGCCATGCCCATTACATGAAAAAATGGGAACAATCTACATACAATTTTTTTGTCATATTCAACATTTGAACCATTTGTCTAGACCAAAAAATATTTGGATTTAGGCACTGATATCATCCACAAACAACACATTATAATTTCAAAGAGGGATTTGTATATGCAATAAAATGCAAACTAATCTATGGAGGGCACAAAAAAGCAAAAAATGTTGATGTAGAAACATAGTAGAAGTACTTAACTATGAATCAATTCAATTGAGCAAAGTATTCTTCATACCGTTTGATATTCACCATGTAACATTGACATTAATGACAACACATGTCTTATTCATTCTTTCAACACTTGATATGTTGGAACTGTCGATTTGGTTTCACAACAAACAGAATGAAAATTGCACCACCTTGCAACTTTACACTACATGCATTTTGACACTTTTCCATCAACTGAAAACTTGTCGCCACAAGAAAATGGATCGAAGATATGAAAAACCTAGAGAGGTTATTGTAGAGATATCCTACATGACCATATGCCTTTAGATGAAATGTTTTTAAATTCCACATTTTTTGAGAAATAACTCATCAAAGTTTTTTTCCCTTTTGCACTTTGGTCTCTTAAGAGAAATCATTGGTGCAATGTAGTGTAAAATGTTTTGACATTATAGAGTGTGAAATAAGACCTTGAATATTGTAAACCTACTCACTTGGATGTGTTGGAATTGTCGATTTGGTCACACAATGAAAAAAAATAAAATTACACGACCTTGCAACTTTACACTACATGCATTTGGCACTTTTTCCGTCAACTAAAAACTTATCACCACAGGAAAATGTATCAAAGATATAGAAAAATGAGAGAGGTTATTGTAGAGGGGACCTACATGATCCTGTAGTGTTAAATGGAATATTTTAAGTGTCATTATTTTTTAGTAACAACCCATCAAATTTTGTTGCCCTTTTGCACTTTGGTTTCTTTAGAGCTATTGCCAATGTAATGTATCCTAGAATGTTCCAGCATGCTAGGTGTGAAAAAAGACGTATTGTAGGATAAACCTATCCATATATATGTTATGGAACTATTAGTTTGGTCACACAATGAACAAAATGAAAATTACACCACTTCGTAACTTTACACTATATGCATTTGATGCTTTTTCCATCAGTTGAAAACTTGCCACCATGGGAAAATGGATCAAAGATATGAAAAAATAAGAGAGGTTATTGTAGAGGGACCATACATGACACTATACCTTTAGATATAATGTTTCTAAGTGTCACATTTTTTGAGTAAAATCTCATGAAATTCTATTTCCCTTTTGCAATTTGGTCTCTTAAGAGATATCATCGGTGCAATGCACCCTAGAATGTTCCTACATTCTAAGGTATAAAATAGAACCTTGACTCATAAAAATACCCATTCAGAGGTGTTGGAACTGTCGTTTTAGTTGCACAATGAATAGAATGAAAATTACATCACCTTACAACTTTACACTACATGCATTTGACACTTTTTCCATAAATTGAAAACTTGTCACCATGAGAAAATGGATTAGAGATATGAAAAATTAAGAGAGGTTATTGTAGGGAGACCCTATATGACCCTATACCTTTAGATTTTTTTTTTTTGTTTTCAAAAAATAGCTCATCAAAGTTTGTTGATCTTTTTCACTTTGGTCTCTTTAGAGAAATCATCGGTGCAATATAGCCTAGAATGTTCTGGCATGTTGGGGTGAAAAATAGAACCTTTCCTAGAATAAGCCTATGCACCTAGAAATTTTAGAACTATCAATTTTTTCACACAATGAATAGAACAAAATTTACACTGTTGTGCAACTTTACAATGCATGCATTTGACACTTTTTTCCATAAAAAAAAAATTCACCACAAGGAAATGGATCAGAGATATGAAAATCTGAGAGAGGTTATTTTAGAATGTATCTATGTGATCTTGTACTTTCAAAAAAAATGTTTCTAAGTGCCATGATTTCTGAGTAACAGCTCATCAAATTTTGTTGCCATTTCACACTTTGGTCTCTTAAGAGAAATCATTGATGCAATGTAGCTTGAAATGTTTCAACATGCTAGGGTGTGAAACATGACCTTTCCTAGCATAAACCTACCCACATGGAGATGTTGGAACCATCGGTTCACACAATGAACAAAATGAAAATTGCACCACCTTCCAACTTTACACTACATGCATTTGATGATTTTTCCATCAACTAAAAACTTGTCACCACAAACAAATGGATTGGAGATATGAAAATTTGAGATAGGTTATTATAGAGGGACCCTACATGACCCTATAAATTTATACGTAATGTTTCTAAGTGCCATGGATTCTGAGTAATAGCTCGTCAATGTTTGCTTCCCTTTTGCACTTTGGTCTATTAAGAGAAATTATCGGTGCAATGTAGCCCAAAATGTTCTGGCATGCTAGGGTGTGAAACTGGACCTTGCCTATTATAAACCTACCCATTCAATTTTTTTTGGAATTTTTGATTTGGTCACATGACAAATAGAACAAAAATTATACCACCTTGCAGCTTTACACTATATGCATTTGATGCTTTTCCATCAGCTAAAAACTTGTAACCATGGGAAAATGGATTAGACGTATGAAAAGCCAAGACATGTTATTTTAGAGGGACCCTACATAATCCTAAACCTTCAAATAAAATGTTTCTAAGTGCCACTATTTCTAAGTAATAGCTCATCAATGTTTTTATCCCTTTTGTACTTTGGTCTCTTAAGATAAATCATTTGTGCAATGTAGCCCAGAATATTCCAGGATGTTGGGGTGTGAAACAACACCTTTCCTAGCATAAACCTACCCACTCGACATGTTGGAACTATCATTTTGGTTGCATGATGAATATAATATAAGTATGATTATCTAACAAGGAAATTGAAGAAGTCTAATACTTTAACAAGAATATAAGAAATCAAAGTTTAGAGAAATCAAAGTTGTTCCTATTACATGGACATCAGTTTTACATGATTGCATGCATTCTAACTGAGTCATAACCTAATTATCCCATTCAAAATTAGTTTTCACCTATTTATAATTATATCCATCATGGGGACCATGACTAGTTGATACATTATGATTCCATTTATTCCATACTTTCCACCCTTGCTACAAATGATGATGCATATTTATTGCATATTTATGACTATTATGTTCATATGCATTTAATTTTTTTTAGGTATAAAAAATGACCTATTATTTTCATATTTATTGCATATTCCATACTTTCTCCTTTTGAGTTTACCTTTCTACAAAGTAAAATCCATTGACATGTGTTAAAACCTTAGTTTAGCAACTAAGGACTTCTTATTATAGGCATCTCCTAGGTCATGATATATGAATGTAACAATGTTGTATATATATGAATTTAGTCCTCACAAACCTTCAAGTATATCAATGAATCCACCTAGAATGACATGTTAAAGCCTATCATATTGAATTATATTTCCATTTTTTTGATACACAAATAATTGGCTAAACCTATGTAAATGAAGGTCAAAGGAAATTCAAAGAACAATCAAAGGATCATGAAAAAGTGTAGTTGAAGATTGTGGGAGGATATTCTTAATTATATTCTCAAAGATGCATAATGGGGAAAATGTTGGATGTCATAAGAGGGCATACTAAGGTTTGAGTATCAATGCATAGTCAAAGACCTAAGAGAAATAATCCTATGACAAATTCTAGATGTTAAGATATTGGTCATAAGTATGAGGGTAGTCTACTATCCAAAGGGACCTTATTGTGACTATACAATGCAAGTGAAGATCTAATGTGAACAATACAAGGAAATCACATCAAAAACAAGCGATGAGATCAAAAAATGTAGATTTCAAATGATGACTAGTTAGGGTAGAACTATAATATAGATAAAATAGCTTAAATAGTAAGGAATAGCAATCATTCAAGAGCCTTGATCATAGACACATGATCACAAATAATTGCATTCTTTTCAAGATTGAAATGAATAATATGTGGAAGGTGATTTGGGTGTCAAATGGGATCATGATGAGCTAAAGAACCATGAGGTTGTGAGTTTATGATCAAAATTTAGTGTAAGTTTGAGTTTCAGTCTAAGATACAAATATGAAGTCATATTAAAAACTAGGAAAGAATATGACTTGAGAAATTGAAACTTTATGGTATATGTGCTTTTCTCATTTCCATGGCAATTAGAACACAAGCTAATGATAGATTCTTTAATAACCCAAAAAAATTAATCAATTTTACATGACTTTACAAATTCAATGTACATACTTACAAATCAATCCAATGAACCTTTTGGGTCTGATCTACTCTTTATTGTGTCAAGTACTTCCTCGTGGTTAGACTCACACACCTTCCACAAGTTATTGTTCATAGGCCTACCTTGATATTTGATCAAATGAACATTGACTACCACAACAAGGTTTGAGTAGTGAATAATCAACTAATGTGTGTTAAATTCCTCAAACAACCAAATTGTATAATTCTTAACTAGGTACCTTCTAAGTCATGTTCCAGTAAAAACCACTAAACCTGTAGGATCTATTCTATATTTTCTCCATCTATAATTGGGGCCTCCGATTTATTTTTGGCCTCAATATTATGACACAAGTAATAGTTTTTTCCCTCTTCATTGTATTCATCTACAATCACTGCATAAACATTCCTTGCATTGATATGTGCATCTAGTTAGATGAATTTAATGAACATTACAAAAAACTACAAAGTAAGATAAAACTAGGAAGTTTTTAAACTATGCAAGAATATATATTACCTAGTTCTAGTAGATCTGATACATGATCGAATTCAATGAAAGGTTGTATATTTATGATTTGTATAGCTATTGGGAGCTAATACATGTCAAGTGGAGTTAGACATCGTAACCACCTTTTGACAACCCACTCCTTTAAGTCATAGTCATTCCATGAATGAATTTTACATAAATACAAAAATCATGTCATCTTCTGCATATGGATAGTCCATGAACCTACATTGGAGCTTCTAAAAGAGTGTGGCTCACTCAGTCCAGTCACTTTGCAACAGTCCTCATATTTTTCAATGTTAGTATCATCTACCAACCAAAAAAATATACAAACTAAAGAATAACTAATTTTTCATTTGTCAGCTTTCGACTATCTTTGTACTTCAACTCTGTGCATGCTAAGGCTTTTTAATACATTCTCTAGCACCATCATTGATGAAATTCTAGAGGAAGAAAACTCACTAAAAACCAAATCTCAAATCACTATGGGTTCCAATTCCACAAACTCCTCAATCTTCACAAGAAATCTTCATAAAATAGTGACTTTTACATAGGCATATTAGGGACTTCCAACTAATCCAACTTCAAACATGGCCACAATTTTCCTTTTCACCTTCAATTCAACAAAACAAACAACCATTATAGTCTTCCCTTTCATAATTTCACTCTGTCTCCAAAAACTGTTTACTTTCCTTGTAGCCTACAATAGGGACTATCAATGATATCTTTTAAATAAGACCATAAATCAAGACTGTAAAAATTCTTTGAGATGCCTTTTTAGATCCTTTAAAACATATCAAAGATGGATATAATTTCATTTTGTAATAACACCTTTAAATCATGACTGCCCACGTTGTAATAAGGCCTATTTAGGCTTAGGAACACTAGGGTCTTCTTGGTTCTCCTATCTCCTGACTTGATTTCCCCTAATCAACACTTGGAACACCTTAAATAGAGTCTATTTATGCTAATTCGACTCTCAAAAGTCTCTTTACACAAGTATTTTTACAAACCCTTGTTACTAGGCTTCCACATTACTCACAATGCACTGTATTATCAGGACAGTCAATAAAACAAATCTCACAGACTTCAAATTCACCAAAAAATAGCTAAAATGGGATCAAAACATTCCTAACCAACCTTTCAAAACCATATTACCCTAGAAGATCTCACTTCCTATGATCAGATCCTTGAAAGACTTCACTGTATATTGCATTTTATAGATTTTTTCACAAACTTCAGAGCTAGGGCTTCATGAAATCAGCCCAAAAATTCAACCATAAACTCTACAACCTTGAAAATATGTTATAGCACATTCATAACCACTAGTACACAAATTTTCAAGAGGAACTAATGGTTAAATATTTTGGAATACAATTTTTAATTCCCACTAGTTACCCTAACAGAGGGTTTTGACAGTCTGTAGTAATTTTAAAATATCTTGCACAAATAACAACCAAATTACATGAAAAAAATTAAAAATTGAAGGTTATTGATAATTATATCACTTAAAAACAATTATACATGCACATATTCCCACACAGGGCCGCACGACATCAAAGAACATAGATTTTTCTATGTAAACATGCTAGAAATAGTGTCTTTTATTGATCAAAACCAAAAACTCAATCACCCATGAGTTACAAAATAGATTCAAGGCCTTCTTAAAGGAATTAAAACTGACTCCATAAATTCTAACTACCTATTAACATCCCAAATCAAAAAAATGACCTTTCACCTTCCAAGTTTACATTTTTTTGCAATTTTGCAAATTTTGTGACAACTTTTACATTTATTCAAATTTTGACATCAAACTTAGAACTTGACCTCCTAAGGACTTTAATACATGGAAAATGATCCTTGAGAAATTTTTAAACATAAAAATTTATCATCCTTGAAAATTTACTTCATGGAATCATGATATTGCCAAGGTGCTCCTGCACCAATCATGCTCCCCCTTTCCATGCCCAACCTCAGATAAATTCCACATATGTTGAACACCACTAATTCTATGCATCCTGCTCAACCAATAAAACATTCTATAGTTATTTAATTTCAATGTACAATTATCTAACCATGTGATAAGCTAACTAAATGATATGCCCTTGGCAACCAAATCACCATAGAACATTTGAAAGCAACCTTGCATGGACTCTATAGAATGCATACGATCATCACTGATGTAAAAGTGTTACTCCCTCAATACCTTCATGTTATCCTCTATACTATCAATTACATGAATGAATGTTATATGCACAAATATAGAATCCTATGTGGAGTTGTATTGCGATTGCACCTCATTCTATGGTTGTAGTCTATCGTTCTCTACAAAGTCAACAACTATAATGATGTTTAAAGTGGAGATGTGTCCTTGCATAAATTGAACTATAAGTCCAACCATCAAGCTATATGTGTATGCCTTGCATACTCATAGACCACATGATCATGAAAAATTCCCATGAGATGACACACTAGAATCTTATCACTGACTGATTCAACACCACATGTTGTAGATTGTGTCTTCAACTAGAGATGTGATTGTTGATGTAATTTGAACATGAAATATTGTAGATGGTTTTCCTTGAAATTCACTTATGGTTGATGATTTTCCCCCAAATTTTGGATTCATTTGTCTCCTTGCATAATTTTTTTGCATTCATTCCCTTTGTGATGCAAAATTGACATCTCTCTTAGATTACATGGGATTTTCTTCTTCTATGGGGTTCAATTTCTTTTCTTCATGAAGTTACCTCATTG
Organism: Sequoia sempervirens; assembly: GCA_007258455.2. Taxonomy (NCBI): domain Eukaryota; kingdom Viridiplantae; phylum Streptophyta; class Pinopsida; order Cupressales; family Cupressaceae; genus Sequoia; species Sequoia sempervirens. Next base: position 647,549,770 of record VDFB02271358.1, read on the forward strand.
CTTCTCTTTGTCTTGCATTTTTGGCTTCATGTTCATCTGGTGATAGAGGCTTTGCACATTTCATTTGCATGATGTGCAATGCTACATCTTCACAAACACAAAAGGAACACACATAAGTAATGCTCGTGCTAATACAAAAATATCATAATAAAATTAAAATGATTGTAAATGTTCTATGTGAGAAGGTGACAAGCACAAAAATTTAAATGAAAACTCTTGATAAATAATTGAATTGTGCTTGAACATGAAAAATATGACCTCATATAATAAAATTTCATCTAAAAACGTCAAATTTACACCAAGATAATTCTTGAATAAAAAATGGATAGTCACTTTAATTCATGAACATTATTGTCTTCCTTCTTGAACACACCTAAATGTAGAGGGAAGAATTAATACTCTTTCACCAAGGGCACATCCTTTTAGTTCATGGGTTTTCATCAGAATCATGCAAACATGCAGAGCTTAAGATCAAAAAGGTATGTACGCTTCCCTTGGAATTCATGACCTTTGGTTGATTTAATGAGAGCAAGGGATTGTATTTCATAAATACTTTTGAAAACCCTAAAAAAACACCAAGTCTATAAATGGAAGTAACATACACAGTTTGGAAGTATTTGAGAGAAAGAAGTAGAAAATTTATTCATGATAATGAAAGGGAAGCATGCAATAATTTATTCACAACAAGAGAAGGGACAACAAAAAGTTTGAGAGGGTAGATTACATAGCCTTATGACTGTAATATAGTCTAAGGGGTAACCTTTCCAAGAAGGGGAAATTTTTGAACTAAGGGTAAATCAATGAAAGGAAAACAAAGGAGGGTATGTGCATTGATGAAAGGGCTTTGACAACAATCAACAATGGAGATAATATCAAGAAGGATAATCAATCATGGATTTCTCAATGAAGATAGACCATGGAGTAAGAAGAGCCTAGACAATCATACAATTCAAACTACATAGGACACACTCATTCATGGGATTCAAGCTTGAGGATATTCATAGCTGAAACATGAAAGTTCATTAAATAAACCATTTCCAGCCTTCTAAGGTTTTCTTAATTTTTTCCCCCATCTTTATGACAACCAAAAATGGTCAAAATAATTCATTTGCAGCTTTCAATGGCTCATTTGTTTGCTTTCCTGCATTAAGGTAGCCATAAATATATTGGAAATCACCTATGATAAAAACCCTTATGTTTCAATCTCCTATCATCTCTCTATATCTCTTACAAGCAACTATACCTCTCTTGGGTTGACTATGAAATGAAAACCATGACAAGAAGAGTTTAAAAATGCATGCCTATGTTTGATGGGTGTGATCATATATAAGGAGGTACTTATGTGAATAATTTTTTTTAGTTTATGGAAATATTTTATAAAGGACTTCAAATGCAAGCTTGCTTCCAAGTGAACTTAATCCATGAAGTCTTATGAAATCCTATTATGGATGGGAAAATCTAGTGGAAGAAATCGGGAAAGAAAACATAATGATTTTTTTTGTCCTTAAATGCAAGTGTTGTTGGTAATGGATTGGCTATTATGTCTAGAAATGAGGTTGGAATAATATGTGTTAGTGAGGCTTGTAATGAAAAATATGAAAATGCATGGAAAAATGAAGATGTTATGATATTGGATAAGGCTAAAAGTAAATTAAGGGAGAAAAAATTTGTGATTTCACACCTTCTAAAAATTATGGAGATGAGAATATTGTACAGTAATAACTTAACTACCTCATTGATGTTCTCCCTTGTTATGCCATTAAGAATTGTGATGACATTGATGCTTCTGCCACATGTATTTTCTTTCACATGGATGAGTAGATTGGGTCTACACTTAATGAGGAATTTTTGGACATGAATAATAGTGTGGACATAGAATTTTAATTTGAAGATATTTCCTTCGAAGGGTACAATTTTTCAATCATATGGATGTGTATGACTTGTTACTTTGGTGCAAGGCATGAAGTCTTCCCCATGCTAGTTGTGTCATAACAAGGCTACAAGTGGATTTTGTTCAAGTGAGGAGAGAAGAAGAAAAATGTTGCAATTTTGATAACATAAATGGTATGGTCTTGGAAAAATCATAGAAAACTCAGATTAATGCAAGAGGGATCAATTTAATGTTGTATCTTCTACTTTTAGAAATAAGAAAAAGAATTGTATGTAGTATTTTAAAGATATGGAAAGAAAACATGCAACTAATGGAGCAAGGGGCATCTTATATCCATAGAAAAGGTCTTATTGAATGGAACAAGGGGTAGATTGTAGCCAATCATTTGTACACTCATTGAATATGAAAATTTTCTACATAATATAGGTAGTAGGAAACTGCAACTCAAAAGAAAAGGAAATGAAAAGCAATTGTTCTATGTGACAAGTAAAGGAAAGTATGTAGCTAATAGAGAAGGGTCGAACTACATCCATTTCCAAGGCCTTATTGAATAGAACAAGGGGAATATTGTAGCAAATCATTTATACACTCACTGAATATGACAATTTGTTACATAATATAGGTAGTAGGCAATTGCAACTACCATAGTCTATTTTTTCCACTAACATAGTCTGTATTTTGTATCTTAAGAGGCTTTCTAGGATAAATATAGTGTTCTTAGTTCTTCATTATAGTGGTAAATTTCCCTCAAGGATTTAATAAACTTGGAATAGTTGTTCATAACTAAAAGTAAATTAAGAAAATAGTATAGAACATAATGAGAAAATCACACAAATGACTCTTATTGGATAAGCACACAAGGCATATCTTGGGAGTTCATTGTAACCAAGTAAAAAACCACACAAATCAATCTAGCTACAATGAAAAAGAGTTAATTCCACTAACCATGATTGAAATTGACTACTATAAGAAATGCAAATGGAATACATAAGCGTGTTTGTATTAAGTTGAAATACTCTATATAAGTCTACCTGAATTCATCTAAATTGTGTCATGTTTTTCATTTTTTTATTAAAAATTCTAAAAATTTAACTTTTATGAAAATTTCATCTTATTCAATGTTGAATTTTATGTATAACTATTATGATTAATAAAATTATAAAAAGAATGGTCTATATTATAAAAACTAAACAAAATTCATCAATATAAGCATTTCAATTCTAGAAAAATTAATATATTACATGAGATAATCAAATATCATGTATAAACTTAAAATTACATTCTTCTACATTGTCCAACAAGAAAATTATTTCTCAAAATGTGATGGAACAAGCATAATATGGTACTACAACAAGTAAATTGTATAAAATGTGTTTTCCTATCGAAGAAAGTGAAGAACTAGACAAATGCAAAGAATTGTGAGCATGGACCATGTGCCAACTCCCTTTTTTACCATTTTTGGAAAAGGAAATTTTGCACTCACCAAATTTGGTGAGGGATAAATGTGATGGAAAAAATCCTTACAATTTGGCGAGTGCCAAATGTCATTTATGGAGGCCTTGCAATTTGGAAAGAGTCAAATGAGCTATATAAAGAATTTGTAAACATAAAATCCTTAACCATACATAGAGAACTTGGTAGAACCCCTCAAAATCTTGTGTTCCACTAATAATTATTACATATTTGGCTATCTTTTCTGATCTAAGATATTTCTTGAGGTTTGGGGTTTTCATTTATCCTCTATTCTAGGGTTTTGTTTGTGCCCTAAAACCCTTTGAAAAATCCAAGTATTGAAACCCTAAGTGTTATATCATTGAGTGTGTTCTAATTTTCTATCGACTGGTATTAGTTAGTTTTTGGTTCATCAAGTTACCACTTGAGCCATTAAACTCATTAGATTACCAACCTGTAATGCCCAGGGTTCTTAGTCGCTACCCATTGAGTTATTAAATCATGTTTTATGTTATGCGGGTCTTAAAGTATTAGGCAGGTCCTAAATCTTCTAATATTTTCCACTTTATCCTAAGTCGTAATCTACATTTTTCCTAAAGTTATTTATCGTTAAAACCTAAGAAAATGACCCCATCTTAAGTCATAAATAACTACACGTATGTTTTGAAACCTTTACGAATGCTCAACAACTCCCACCACATGTTTCTTATTAGTTACCTGCTAGCCCATGGGAATAAAATATTATGATAAAATAGCTGGAGGGATAGTGTGTGGGTGACACTTGTCTACCTTTGTGGTGGGTTCTACCACTCTTCAGAGGCATTGATGGTAAAAGGAATTCAAATTGATGGCTAAGATGAATTTTGAAAAATGAATCTTGACCGTTCCATGCTAGCTCATAGGGGACCTGTTGTACAGTTTTCGTACACACACCCTGTTGAAGGCAGGGACCCTCTTTCACTCTAGTTTTGGTTTCTTGGCCCTTTCTTTTTGACATTTTTGTCTTATCTTGGCATGTGCTTTAAAGTTTATTTTGATTGCCTAAGTGTTTCCCCTGGTTAATCATTAAAAATTTTAAGTTTTGAATTTTTTTTAGGTTTTTACCCTAATTCAAGATTTTCCACCATGGTCAGATTTTCCGGATCCTGCTTGGACTCCAGGTGGACCCTGTTCTTCGGGGATTTTTGGTATTTGCAGATTTCCACATGAGCTGGATTTTTCTGGATTCTGCCCTATTGTCGGCTTCCCGAGTTTTCTAACTGTCTTATCGATTGCATTAATGGCTTCGTGTGTGCTTTGAAGGATGTATTTAACTTGATTTCTAGGATCTTTTGTGCCATCATGCTTATTGTTGCTGCCATTTGAGCTAAGGAGTGCTTTTTGGTGATTGATTAGACTTGTGTTTGGGCATGTGGGCTTGAATTGTGGATTTAAGTGGCGATTTCTTGTGCATTCTTGCATCTGTTCTTTGTGGACGCCATTGGGTTTTGTATTTACTACTTCTGAGATCAACTCTTGTGTCATAATGGTATGTTTTTAGCGCCTTGCCTTTGATTGATGATTATGAATGGCATGTTGATATTATGAGAGCTTGTGGGATTCAAATTCCTATGTATTTGATCATTTCATGCTAGGGTTATTCTGTATTGCATTATTTTTCATCTCTTAAGTGAGTTTTGAGCTCATTTTTCTATCTGCATTTTGATGAATCTTGCCTGAGAGTAATTAGTAAACCCTAGTAATGACTTAGATGTTGAAACAACTGAATTCTCAGCTTGCCTATTCACCATAGGCAAGACAAGTTCTAGTCGGCAAGAGTTCATAGTGGGCTCCATTAGTTATATTGATATTCATTTGCTTTGCTGAGACATTCATCCTTCAGTGAGACCTTTCAGCAAGATTACAACTCTTGCCGAGACCTTCACTTTTAGCGAGACTACTGGCAGTCGCCAAGACCTTATGGCGATGCCTTCCTTTCTTGGTGAGCTTGAATCTCCTTTCGGCGAGACCACGTGTTGTCAGCAATAGGTTATGCTGATGGGACTTCATATCGGTGAAATATTGCGCGATTGGCGAGACCTCTGGCCAAATTCAAAACCTATCGCTAGTCGGCAAGACACTGCAACTTCACTGAGACCTCATATCAAAAAAATTTAGTCTGCCTGAAGTGTTTACTTGGACCCCGAAGGTCGGTGAGACAAGAAGGATTTGCTAGGACCTTACCCCGACTACCCTTTGGTCATATCGATATGCTTGCTATTTTGTTAGTCAGCAAGACATGTCCCACTCGGTGTGACCTCTTTCCAAATGAAATTTGTTTGGCCGATTTAAAACCTTTTGCACCGGTTGGTTTGGAATTTTTCCTTATCCGCGGATTTCTATCGGGTCCAGATTTCTCCAAAATTCAGCATCTCTCTAATTTTCCAAAGTCTGCAATCTGGCTCATTCTTCGTGGAAATCCGTCCCTCATGAATTTTCCCAAAATCTGATGAGATATAAAGGAACGTGAGATAATTGGATTTGTTTATGATTTGTGATACATTTAATGATTACTTCATGTCATATTTGGATTTCTCGTGTAATTTACTAAATATCAAGTTTAATGGTTAAGTAGTTGTTTCCTAGTTATTCCGTTGGAATCCGATCGGTCTGGAATTTCCCAAAATTCCTCTCTAGCTTAGATTCCTCAGATGGTCTTAGAACTTGAAATTTGTTGTGCTCATCTCATATGAGATTTAATAACACTCTGGCTATATGAGATTCATTCTAACAATGTATTGATGAATTAACCTTACTTTCCTATGGTTTTTATTATGTTTTCATGTTGAGTGCAGGCTGAATCAAGCAAGGCAACAGCTGGGTCTTCATTGTCTGATGCAGAGAAGGTTAAGCTAGACATCAGGAGCAAAGTCCCTGAGAGTAAAATCACTTATGTCTGGTCAGAAGTGACTGATGCAAATGTTGGCCTCTGGGACTACGAAGAGTTTAAAGAAAGAATGGTGGCTAGGGATTCTCCTTTCGTGGCTAGAAGGATGATGGAATCAGGATTGTCACATGTTGCTAGCTTCCATTCTATGGTGCAGTGTTATGAGCTGGTCCTTGAGTGTGCCAGGAACTATGATTGGGATACACAAAGAATAATTGGTCCTCAGGGGAGAGTTGTAGCAAATCTCAACCCTGTTTCCATTGCCCAAACATTTGATATGCTAGATAGGTCTCATGTGATGAGGTTCTTCCTTCCTCTAGAGCTGTCAAACCATGGGGGTGGTATGAGACATTGCAGATTGGGTGGAAAGTATTGAAGAAGATTTACAAACAAAGGAGGTAGATTGGTGATACCCTAGCCAGTGTTTACAATGGATCCATTACCTCCTTTGAAAATATGGTAGGAAGAAGGAAGATCGCGCCCAAGTACTTGAGCCTGGAACAATTGAGGAAGTGGTGGAATGATGATTATGCCCCAATTAATGATGAGTCCATTTCTGAGCACCAGTTGGATGATGCAGCCACCTACCTTGCAGTTATTGAAAAATACCTAACATATAAGGTGGATTGGGATAGGTCGGTGAAACAATCAAGGGATGAGATTGCACCTATTTAAATCATCTTATGGTTTTTCCTTTACCACCTATGGCCGACTTGGATGGGGTACTCATGAAAGTACATGAAGAGCCAGATCAAAATGAAGACAAGGGGGAAGGTAGTTAATGCCCAACTACTTCATGATTTGTGCTTCCCCATTATCTCGCCTTGCATTGGTTCGAGATGCATTGGGAATCCTAGGCCAATTTGGGTGTTGTTCACACATTTAATGCATTCCTTCATTCTAGTCTAACTTTCTCTTGGTTGGTCAGTGGTGCCCAATTAATGCTGCAAGCTCTTGCTTGGCCGACAGGTTTTTTGGGGATTCTATATATTTGGCATTTCGCCTCATTTGTAAAAGGTTAGAAATAGTTAAGAGGTTAGAATATGTAGTTAGAAGATAGAAGTAGAATAAATAAAAATAGTTAGAGCAAGTTAGCAAGTAGTTTCTCTCAAGCAAATATTGTAACAGAAAGTTGGGATTGTTGCTACATTGGATAATTCAAATACAAATAATGACATTGTGATTTGGTGCCATACTTGTGTTCTTTTGTCTTGCATGGTTCTTTTTGTTCTATCTTTAGAATTTCTTTGAGGGGGTTAGCATTTAGATTAGATTCGATTTAATAATGTTTGTGATTTGATACTTGAATGTTGCAACAATCCTTCAATCCATACTTTTCGCAACCAACTGATTGTTAGTTGCTTTGCAAAGTTAGCCTGGACTTCATATTCAGTGTGCTTAGTTCGATTGTGAGGATTTTTTCATTTCAACTGCAAAAGGGGTTTTGAATGAATGTTTATGATTTGAAAATATTAACACCTCAGAAGATTGCACTGTTTTCTATAAGATTGCAGATTTATCTGGGTCAAGTAGATATCGGTTTTGAGGGATTGGTCCATTTCGAATATTGGTCATTTTCATTGTTAATCTTAGGTTTAGCATTAAATTTAGAAATCTCTTTAAAACCCTTATCTTTTTTTATTTCTTTGATCATTGGGTTAGATCTAGGATTGATGTATCATCAAATTGTTTGATCTAATAAAATCAATTTAGTATTTTGCTTGTAGTAAGGTCCCATTGTGATTACCAGCATTTTCACATTTTATCACTGAGTTGTTTATGCATTGTAAAGACCTGACATTTGAGACCTTGGGGTTATCTCTTGAGGCTTCCTGATAGAGATTTACCCATATTCCCTTGGAGATGAGGAATTTTTTTTTTATAACCATCTTCCTGTTGGGTCTATCACTACTTGGCTTTAGCTAGAGACTGCATTTTTACAGAAATTTTAGATCCCAATCAGTGTAAATGAGTTACTTTTGCAGTTTACTCGAATCAAGATGAAGGTAGATGAACCAATAGTGGATTTTAATAATAGATTCCATATGGCTTATGCTAGGCTACAAACCCCTTATGTTGTACACAATGCCTCTGCCAGGGAGGTTTATTATGAAGCTTTGGATAGTTTAACATTTACTTTCATCAAATGGAAAGAAAACCCTCCTGGTAGCTTATTTGAAGTTTATGATGTGGTTGTTAAGGTGAGTATAGATTTGAGACAACACTTGTCTAGACCCTTGGCTAACCAAATACCTATGATGATTTCAGTCCCTCAATCACCCTTGGTTTCACACCCGAGTCATCCCCTGAGTCAGGCTGCATTCATGCCAAATTACCATCCAAATATGAACCAGCCTGCATTTTGTCATCAACAAGATAATATACCTAGTTACTTGCAAAACTTTGAGATATTTAATCAACCCTTGAACCATGGATCACATGATGTTTATATGCAGAATTCAGCTAGTCTTATTCCTCCATCAAATAGTGTAGACAAGGAGAGGTTGGATGCACTCACAAAGCTAGTTGAGAGGTTGAACACTGAAGTCACTTACCTAAGGCCCCATAATAGTCAATCCCATGCAGCCCAAAAGGGGAATCAGTCCAATTATGATCAAAGCAACATGGATATGATGCAGGCTCAAGGGCAGAACTTTGACAGAGAACAATATCTTGATAGAGATCATGGAAGGCAGCCACCACTTCAGAGTAATGGAGAAGCCTTAAATTCTCTGGAACAACCAAACAATAAGGAGAAACCTAGTGAAGTTTATCTGGAAAAAGCAACTCTTTCAGGATGGTGTAGGCTTCATAATACTAATCAACATTCTGAGTCAGACTGTCAAGAATTGCAGGCTGCTATGTCCATTTTCCAGTTGAAGGTTCAACATGCCAGTAGTAGTTCAAGAAGAAGGGAGATAGTGCCATCTAATTCTTATGACATATCAGTCATGGTGGTGAATCATGTCCCATTTCCAAGAAGTGAAGAGAATGAACCAGAAGAAAAATAGGATAAAGGTGTTGAAACAGGGTATGTATATAGTGAAGAATCTATAGTTCAATCCTTTGGAGGTAATGAGGAGAATGATAATGGCCCACCAGATGAAGAAGAATATACAACTGAAGAAGTTCAAGAATTCCATCATGTGTCTACTCAGGATTTCATAAATGGAGGACAGTCTAATGCTAATAAAGGAGGAAGCATTGAAAGTAGCAGGGATGAATTGATAGTTAGCTCTAAGGAAAATTGTTCTACCATGACTACAGAGCAAATAGGAGAGTATGTGGTCAAAGAACTCAAGAAAGTCAAAGTGATTTTCTTTGCTCATGAGTTGTTAAAGGATCCTACCATTAGGGGTGTAGTACTAGGGTCTCTTGAAAAGGATATGCTTACTAAACAAAAGGGTACTTTAGGCCATGTTGATGCGAATACTTTTAAGGAGGTATTCCTGTCTGAAACAAGCTTAGGAAATTATGTACTGACAATTGAACCTCAAGGATGGGAGACTGAGGAAATCCTCATGTTATATGATATGCCTATCCATAAATCTAACAGTGTTGAAGCTTTGGCAGGATCAACAGAGGAGATACAAGAGCAAGTATGGTTGTAGGTTCACACGAAGGATATAGATCAAATTACAAAGAGTAGGCTTCCTCCAATGAAGGGATTTCAACAAGCTACTGGTGAACGTCTAGTAGAAGAGTCAACTGGAATTGGATTAGAGAAGGTCATGGAAGTTAATGCTGAGGTAGTCCTAGAGAAGTTTGAGCTTTTGATTGAGGAGCCTCAATAGATTTCTAATGAATGTCCCCTAGAGCAAATTGTGGGATTTGATATTGTGGGTAAAGAAGTTTCTTTTCCTGAGGGTTATAGTTGTAATCTAGAACCAAAACAAATTCCAATAGAGGAGGAATTCTGGGAGTCCCTTCGCTCATCACTTTCTGTTGATGAATTCAGAAAAGAAAATTCACATATTTCATGTATTAGTGACAAAATGGCTATGGATGTGCAGGAAAACCCAAATGGTGTTGAGAATAGCAATGTTGTAGCCCTCACTAATGAGCTTGATCATCCTACTTTAGGTAAAGATGTACTTGAAGATCAATATGTGAGGCCTCCTGACAAACATCATGATGGGGAAGTTACTATGCATGATGAGGCTTTTACATTTTCAACATTGTTCCCTCATGAAGAAGGGGAGATATTGCATCATCAATTGAGACCTCCTGATGACCTAAATATCAAAATTTTACAAGTGCAAGATGTTGGATATCACATTTCGTCTACAACAGTACAAAATAAGGTTGTTTCTCTCCTTGCTATGAATTCTGAATCTTATCAATTTGATTATGGGAATTTTGGATAGGAAACTTGCATATGGATTAATCATGGTCCTAATGAGTCACCTCAGTTATTGATTATTCCTGATTGTGAGGTTGAGTTTGAATGCTATATTTTTGATGTTTATTTTGCAAAGTATAAAGATAAATTTGCATTTTTGAGGACTACTACCATTACCTTGTTGCTTATTCATGTCCTGAAGAGTCAAGTAGGGGTGGGTCACAGTTCACCTTGTTTAATGATGAGTGGTTATGAGTCTTTTGTACATAGTTAGGATAGATTGATTTAGAATTAGTTTGTTGTGGTTGGTTTAGGTTTTCTTTTGGTTTGTTTTGTTGTTTTTCTTAGCTCTTGCTTTGGGGTTTTCTCTGTTTTCACCTAGATGTGTTGCGCTTGCACGGGAAATATATTATTATTTGGAATTGTTCTAAGTATTTCCTTGGTGAACTTTAGTCTTTCATCTTGAAAGGATGGCTGAAATATTTACTATTGCCAACAGTCTTAATGTCAGATTTATAGAAGATTGGTCACTAGTTTTTATTTGACTTTGAAGTATTCTGAAATCTTATAATCTCTCATATATCTTAAGAATCATGATGTTACTATAGGAATCCTTGTGAAGTTTTGTCAAGTGAAAAATCCTATTTCTACTTCAGCGCCACTATGGATCTCAGCCCTGAGTGTGAGCTTCATTGTTCATAGGTTGAAATGAAAGTGACATATAAAGAATATCAAAAGAAAGATAAATGAAATATTGAATATCAAAAGAATAAATTCAACTTATCAAGGGTACCTGAATATCTCTACCGGGGCTATAGACGCCTGGCTGGCAGTAGAGCTATGTTTAGGAGAGTCACAACGATAACCTCATCAGGGCTATGGATGCCTGACTGGTAGCGAGGCCCTATCTAGGTTGCTTTTGAAGTTAGAATCCTTACGTAGCCTGACTTGACTGAACCTGGTTTCTGTAGTAACTTAAGGAGGGAAATGAACTCATGTGTACACACTTGGATTTTTAGTTTATGGAAGGTTTGGTCTATCCTTTGGTTTTGATTCTTTAAATATTTGCATTCTAACTTGTTTGTTTGATGGTGAGATTGAAACCAGAAATTCTAGGTTCTCGATTCCTGTTCATCATCAAATGCTCTAGAGCATTTTCCTAGCAGGAGTCACCATTTGTTGTGCAATTTTTGCACACATGCCCCATTGAAGGCAGGGACCCTCTTTCGCTCCGGTTTTGGTTTCTTGGCCCTTTCTTTTTGAGGTTTTTGTCTTATCTTGGCATGTGATTTAAAGTTTATTTTGATTGCCTAAGTGTTTCCCTTGGTTATTCATTGAAAATCTTAAGTTCTGGCCAAATTTTAGGTTTTTACCCTGATTCAGGATTTTCCACCCTAGTTGGATTTTCTCGAATCCCGCTTGGACTCCGGTTGGACCTTGTTGTTCAGGGATTTTCGATATTCACGGATTTCCATGTGGGCTGGATTTTCTCGGATTCCACCCTGTTGTCAGCTTCTCGGGTTTTCTAACTGTCTTATCGATTGCATTAATGGCTTCGTGTGTGCTTTGAAGGATGTATTTAATTTGATTTCTAGGATCTTTTATGCCATCATGCTTATTATTGTTGTTATTTGAGCTGAGGAGTGATTTCTTGTGATTGATTGGCCTCATTTTTGGGCATGTGGACTTGAATTATGGATTTAAATGGTGATTTCTTGTGCATTCCTACATTTGTTCTTTGTGGACACCATTGGATTTCGTATTTACTGCTTCTGAGATCGACTCCCATGTCACAATGGTATGTTTTTAGTGCCCTACCTTTGATTGATGATTATGAGTGGCATGTTGATGTTATGAGAGCTTGTGGGATTTGAATTCCTATGTATTTGATCATTTCATGCTAGGGTCATTCTGTATTACATTATTTTTCATCTCTTAGGTGAGTTTCGAGCTCATTTGTCTATCTGCATTTCGATGAATCTTTCCTGAGAGTAATTAGTAAACCCTAGTAACAACTTAGTAGTTGAAACAATTGAATTCTGAGCTTTCCTATTCGCCATCAGCAAGACAAGCCCTAATCGGAAAGAGGTCATAGTGGGCTCCATTAGTTATAATGATATTCATTTGCTTTGTTGAGACATTCATCCTTTGGTGAGACCTTTCAGAGAGATTACAACTCTTGTCGAGACCTTCGCTTTCGGTGAGACTACTGGCGGTCGCCAAGACCTTATGGCAACGCCTTCCTTTCTTGGTGAGCTCAAATCTGCTTTCGAGGAGACAACATGTTGTCAGCAAGAGGTTATCCCAATGGGACTTCATATCAGCGAAACATTGCACGATTGGCGAGGCCTCTGGCCGAATTCAAAACCTATCGCTAGTCAACAAGACACCGCAACTTCACTGAGACCTCATATTGAAAAAATTTAGTCTGGCCGAAGTGTTTACTTGGACCCTGAAGGTCTGTGAGACAAGAAGGATTTGCTAGGACCTTACCCCGACTACCCTTAGGCCATATCGATATGTTTGCTATTTTGTTAGTCGGGAAGACATGTCCCACTTGGTGTGACCCCTTTCCGAATTTTTTTTTTTGGCCGAAGTAAAACCTTTTGCACTAGTTGGTTTAGAATTTTGCCTTATCCACAAATTTCTGTCGGGTCCAGATTTATCCGAAATCTGGCGTCTCTCTAATTTTCTGAAGTCTGCAATCTGGCTCGTTCTTCGCAAAAATCCATCCCTCACAGATTTTCCCAAAATCTAATGAGATATAAAGGAACGTGAGATAATTAGATTTTTTTATGATTTGTGATACATTTAATGATTACTTCATGTCATATTTGGATTTCCCATGTAATTTACTAACTCATCAGGTTTAATGGTTAAGTAGGTGTTTCCTAGTTATTCTGTTGGAATCCGATCAGTCTAAAATTTCCCGAAATTCCTCTCTGGCTCAAATTCCTTGGATGGTATTGGAACCCAAAATTTGTTGTGGTCATCTCATATGAGATTTAATAACACTCTGGCTATATGAGATTCATTCTAACGATGTATTGATGAATTAACCTTGCTTTCCTATGGTTTTTATTATGTTTTCATGTTGAGTGCAGGCTGAATCAAGCAAGGTAGCGGATGGGTCTTGATTGTCTGATGTGAAGAAGGTTAAGCTAGACATCAGGAGTAGGGTCCCTAGGAGTAAAATCAATTCTATCTAGTCATAAGTGACTGATACAAATGTTGGCCTCTGGGACTATGAAGAGTGTAAAGAAAGAATGGTGGTTAGAAGGTTGATAGAATCAGGATTGTCACATGTTGCTGGCTTCCATTCTACGATGCAGTGTTATGAGCTAGTCCTTGAGTGTGCCAGGCACTATGATCGAGATACATAAAGAATAATTGGTCTTCAGGGGAGAGTTGTACCAAATCTCAACCTTGTTTCCATTGCCCAAACATTTGATATGCCAGACAAGTCTCATGTGATGAGGTTCTTCCTTCCTCCAAAGCTACCGAACCATGGGAGTGGTATGAGACATTGCAGATTGGGTGGAAAGTATTGAAGAATATTTACAAACAAAGGAACTAGATTGGTGATACCCTAGCTGGTGTTTATAATGGATCCATTGCCTCCTTTGAAATTATGACAGGAAGAAGGAAGATCGTGCCCAAGTACTTGAGGCTGGAATAGTTGAGGAAGTGGTGGCATGATGATTATGCCCCAATTAATGATGAATCCATTTTTTAGCACCAAATGGATGATGGAGCCACCTACCTTCCAGTTATTGACAAATACCTAACTTATAAGGTGGATTGGGATAGGTCGGTGAAACAATCAAGGGATGAGATTGCATCTATTGAAATCGACTTAGGGTTTTTCCTTTACCACTTGTGGCTGACTTGGATGGGGTGCTCATGAAAGTACATGAAGAGCTGGATCAGAATGAAAACAAGGGGGAAGGTAGTTAATGCCCAACTACTTTGTGATTTGTGCTTCCCCATTATCTCACTCTACATTGGTTTGAGCTGCATTGGGAATCCTAGGCCGATCTGGGTGTTGTTCGCACATTTAATGCATTCCTTCATTCCGGTTTGACTTTCTCTTGGTTGGTTGGTGGTGCCTAGTTAATATTGCAAGCTCTTGCTTGGCCGACAAGTTTTCTGGGGATTCTATATATTTGGCATTTCGCCTCATTTGTAAAAGGTTAGAAATATTTAAGAGGTTAGAATATGTTGTTAGAAGATATAAGTAGAATAGATTAAAAAAGTTAGAGCAAGTTAGCAAGTAGTTGCTCTCAAGCAAATATTGTAACAGAAAGTTGGGATTGTTGCTACAGTGGATAATTCGAATGCAAATAATGACATTGTGATTTGGTGCCATACTTGTGTTCTTTTGTATTGCATGGTTCTTATTGTTCTATCTTTAAAATTTCTTTGAGGAGGTTAACATTTAGATTAGATTCGATTTAATAATGTTTGTGATTTGATACTTGAATGTTGCAGTAATCCTTCAGTCCATACTTTTCGCAACCAACTGATTGTTAGTTGCTTTGAAAAGTTAGCCTAGACTTCATATTCAGTGTGCTTAGTTCGATTGTGAGGATTTGTTCATTTCAACTGCAATAGGGTTGTGTAATGAATGTTTATGATTTGAAAATCTTAACACCTCAGAAGATTGCACTATTTTCTATAAGATTGCAGTTTATCTGGGTCAAGTAGAGATCGGTTTTGAGGGATTGGTCCATTTTGAATATTTGTCATTTTCATTGTTAATCTTAGGTTTAGCATTAAATTTACAAATATCTTCAAAACCCTTATCTTTTTCTATTTCTTTGATCATTGGGTTAGATCTAGGATTGAAGTATCATCAGATTGTTTGATCTAATAAAATCGATTTAGTATTTTGCCTGTAGTAAGGTCCCATTGTGATTACCAACATTTTCACATTTTATCACTGAGTTGTTTATGCATTGTCAAGACCTAACATTAGAGACCTTGGGGTTATCTCTTGAGGCTTGCTGATAGAGATTTACCTTTGAAGAGAGATAGGATATTATATTCTGTCTGAGTTGTTGCTGTGCAGAAAACACCATCAATAGGACCCAAATCGTAACTCATAGAGGGATAGTGAGAAAGTGCCATGTGGCATCATCGCCACTATCTGTTAAATTATTCGAGGCATGAAAATATTTGGAGAAATCCTTTGGATAACTATGGACATGTTAAAGAGTGAGTTACTAATGGAATTTTTGAACATGTGAAAAATTTCTCCATGAGATTTTTTAATCTTGATTGTTCATCACTGAAGGAATATATGCATCATGATTGCTAGCCTAGAGATTAAAGAGATCACATGTTGGAGGTCATTGGGTGGATCTAGGCCATTTCTCGCTAGCCCACAACCATTGATCCATATCTTGCAGATTCCAAAGGGCTAGTGGGTTGTTGACATGTGGATCCTTTGGTGGCTTGTAAAGCACGATGGGGCCATAATGTTGATGATAAGGATGCACAATTGGTGAAAATAAAACATGGTGTTGGTTATACAAGGGCAAACAAATAAGAGGGTGGGGTGAATTAGTTGTCAAAAAAATTCAAAACTTATTCAAATTATTAACCTTACTCTTAGATATGATAATTAACCATGGAAGCATGAATCAACATGACATCAAAAACACACATAACACCAAGATTTTTTATGTGGAAACCCTGTTAGGGGAAAAACCATGGTGGAGGTTAGTCCACAAGATTATACCTTATTAAATGTATAATGAAAATGAAATATGGGGAATGCACATGAATTCAGGCACAGTTCCTAGAGTTCACTGCTCAATTACAAAGGAAGACACACTATCTTACAAAGAGATTCAGATTATAGTCATCTGGATTTTGAACTAAGAAAATAACATTTTCTAATGCCTAATTACAATTCTAATTAGGCACATAAACACTCTTCTACACACTTTTTCACACTCTACTATTCCTTTGAATGATATTCGCACATACACACACACTTGGCATCCATTGGCATACATTCACGCACTTAAATTCAAATAAACAATCACTCTTTTATATTCAAAACATGATATTTCATTGCTACAAGTCGACCACAAAGAAATAATAAAATGAATATAAATTGTTGGCCCAAAACATTAAAGATTATCAATGCGAATCAACCAAGGTTGGCCACAACTTAGTGAGGACCGAAAACAATATCTCCAACATGAAAACACTTCAATTAATTACTCCTCAAAGATCCACAACATGCTTCAACACCATGTCAGACAAGGACAAGAAAAACATGAACAAGGAAGAGAAAATCGCCAATCACAAACATAATGATCAATGTGGATGAAAAACAAAGATAAAGCACGATCTAGAAACATCCACAAGCAACATGAATCACTAGATAAGTATCCACATCAACTGAACTAACTGAAATAGCCTTATTGTCAATCAGGAACACTGACTAAAGAAATAGAAAAAATGTCAAAATAAAAATCTTCATAACTCGATCAAATCTTCATGTGGATCTCTGAAACTCGATGTGGATAAACTAGATACACTAAAAAAAAACCCTTTAGTCCACAACCTCTAATCATCAATGTACAAAACATACTGACAGACTAAACTTCACTTTACCACTGACAACCTACAACTTATTTCTTTACAATTTTCTCAATATCCTCGAGATATACAACTTCAAATGCATTAATGCTAATAGTGTTGACATTAATGACAACCACATATCAGCAACACAACCACAAAATCCAACAATATCCCCCTTTTTAATTGATGGCAACATATGATGTGAAAAACACCATCAACGCAACTAACTCTTGACACTTACTACCCCTTAGGTTCTGACCCATCTTCTACATGACCTCCCTACAAGGCTCTTTTCCTCAGATAATCACCAATTTTTCACATGACTCTTCTCCTCCTTTGACATAAATGACAAAGATCTCTAAGCTCTCAACCACATATATGAATTTCTGAACATCTAACTACTCCCCCTAAGTAGTGGCCACCACAACATTAATCTAAAACAAGATATGACTATGAAATGCACAGACTAATGCAATGCAATGCATCCTTAGTTCTAATTAGGAGGGGTAATCACCCCTAACTTCCCTTTGAGATACTAAAAATTATCCTTAGGCAACAACTTTGTAAAGATATTTGCAATCTGCTCCTTAGTAGGCACATACTCCAATCTGACTTCCTTTTGACTTACCTTCTCCCTAAAAAAGTGAAACTTGATAGATATATCTTTTGTTTTTTAATGCAACGCCAGATTCTTGGAAATGTTAATAGCACTTGAATTATCACAGAATATAGCAAAAGGCTCATTATATAAAACTCTAATATCCTTCAACATCTGCTTCATCCATAGGACTTGATTACAATTGTTAGTAGTAGCAATGTATTCGACCTCTATAGTAGACAAGGAAATGGCATTTTGCTTCTTGCTTAACCATGAAATTAGCATTGTTGTTCCCCTAGCACACACACCCCATTTGGAATAGGGAACCTCTCTTTCCTTCACCTTGCTAGGTGATTTTTTCGCTGCCTCATTTTGCGTGCCTTGTTTTGGTGTCCCAAATGGTTAGCAAGCCTCAAAGTGTCATATCAAGTTGACCATGTTTTCCCCCGAGCAAAATTTTCTAAGTCCTAGGTTCTTGCAGGGTTCCCTTCACAGTTTTCCTTTGTAAAGCATCCTTAGTGCCTTCTAGGTCCGCCATGGTAGCTTTCCCTTGGCAGATTTCCTTGGTACATTCCTTGTGTAAAACGTCTGAAAGGATTCGTCTTTCCATGGCCTGGGGCTCACCATCCTAATCATCACTTTCTCGTGCTTTTAATGGCTAACCTATCATCCATGGGGTTCATCAGGCCTAGTTTGCTAGATCTCCCTTCCTGAGTTTCCACTATACTTTTTCCCTTCCTGAATGACCATCTTTCATTGGAGTTCCACTAGTCGGACCCCAGGATCCTCTTTTCCGACAGTTTTCCACTTAACATTTCAAACAACCATCATCTCACGACCTTCCAGCCTCCAAACTTTGACCCACCTACAACTAGTTTTGAATTTCAAATTGACCAACTTCTTGGCTGCCATACGATCATTTATTGAGGGCATTTAATGCCTTTAAAATCTCTAAATAAGGAAATTTGACCTATCATTTTCACATGTCAGGACAACCAAAGTAATCAAAGTGATCAGAGCAATTAGAGAACATTTGTTGCATGTCGCCCTCGAGCACATTGCCTCCCTTCGCCGGTCCTTTGCATCTATCGGTGGAATCATCATCCTCATTCACTAGGTTCTAGCGATAAGTTGGTCATCTGCCCTCATGTTGTGCTTTTATGTGATTTTGGGCAAGAATAAAGGTTAAAAAGGATAAGAAATGAATACATTTGATAGAGGTAAATGAGGTGTTTAAAACTCATGTGGTAGAATTTTAAGAAACCTTCATGATTTTCCCTTAAAAAACTAATGGAACCTCCCCTCCCCTACACCATTCTTCAAGCAGACCGCTAGAGCTCTTTGGGTGCGGGAGTCCTCTTTGTTCCCGTCAAAACATGAAAACTAGAGGTAACTTCAAACGATGAAGTACCCTCTCGGGTCCACCATTTGAGACAACCCCTACCTCTCTATTGTTTGAACTTTTCAAACTTGAACTCATTGGCTCCTCCCATTTTCTTTAAGCCTCCTCCCATGCTCTTCGGGCCCGCTCTTGTGGGATTCCATGCCTGGGATGTTGTCCATCATTCGCCTTCCCAAACATTGTTCTTTGTATGTCCATCCTTTGGACTTCGCTCCTCCATCCACCACTCATTTTAGAAGTTGAAATTGCCACGACCAGAGGCTCCCCGCATCTCGGTTTGCAGACTTCCATTCGTGGACCACCGTTATGACACCGTCATTTTGAACGACTTTCAAGAAGCTTCTTTCTGGCTTCTGAGCCCTGATCATCCTTTGGCCATGTGAATAAAATGATAAAAATCAAGTGTCCCAACCTTTAGCGGGTCCCCTCCACTGGACTTCTGTTGTTGGGACTCCATCCTATCTCACTCATTATAAAAGGGAAACCTATCTTCGCCTTCCCAACCTCTGGGACCTAGTACCCCAATTGTCGATGGAACTCACAACAAAGAAAACGTATAGGCTAGACTCTCTACTGGGCCTATGACATCTAACTTCTTCCATTGGACTTCTGTTCACTTCCTGCTATTCCCAAATGACAATCCTCAGGCGGCTTCCCCCCATCTCTAAACTGAAACATTTAAATCATCAAGAGTTGTGTCAACTACCTTTCAAAATCACGGGTCCCGGTTGATGGAATTCCTCCCCTAGAATGTCGCCTCGCCATGACTATTCCAAATGGAAAACTCTAGATGGCCTTCCCTCCTCTTGGCTCTGATTGCCTAGATGGTGACCTAAATGCCCTCCAATCACCAAACAAACTTTGATCCACATGCCAAAATATGGCATGTTCCTTAGTGGACTTTTCAAATTTCCTAAATCTGAGGGTAGAAGAAATTATATGGATTGCCCTACCCTGTTCGCCCTTCAAAACAACATTCTAGCTAGGGAAGTCTAACCCCTGGAGCTCGGACTGTCCAAACTCCCTCCAATAAACTGCTAATGGCAAGATAGAGTAAATGTCAAATTTTTTAATGATGAATTATCCAATCTAACTCCATTTGTAGGGATTTGGCTAATATTTTGTCTTTTCATGCTTGATTATGATCACCTTGCCTCTATTTTCAGAATATATGGAATTGGGTGCAAGACCCTCGGGGCAGTCATGGGGAAAGACAAAGGGAAAAAAATAAGCAAAGCTCCTCATGGAAAACAAGACAAAGACCAAATGAAATACTAGTTCCAAGGGGAACTGTTGCAATCTAAAATCACTATGGATTGGAAGGAAGTATTTGACACCAACATAGGGCATGTGGACATCGATGAATTAATACAAAGGGTTAGGATCAACCCTAAGATAGAAAATGCAAGATTGATTAGAAGTAGTGGGAAAGCCAAAGCTGCATGTTTTCCTCCCGCTTTTGTCACACCTGAACTAGTAATGGCTTGTAGGGAGGCATACCAGCTGGAAACCAAAACAATAATGGACAAGGATAGGAATGTGTTATTTGACATGTCAACCCAAGCAATAACTAAGACCTTTCATATCCCTACCTTCGGGGAGATGGAATTTCCAACCATAGAGGAGTGCAAGGCAGTGTGGGACGAGGACCCAATTAAATGTAAGAAGCTTATAAATCAACATTGGCTCAAGGAGAAGAGGGGCAATGCTGCAAAGGTTCCTCATGAGGTCTTTTGCAGTGATTCTATGAAGAATATCATGATTTGGTAACCCTGCTAAGTAGAGTAATGGGCCCTCCTACTGCAGCCTACTTTCAAGAGTGGATGGTCTATTTTGTTGAAAAAATTCTCTGTGAAAAAGAGGATATCACATTCTACTGGGGAGGGATAATAAGTGATTTCTTTCATGAGTAGTTCATGACAGTCAAGAAGACCTCCAAGTTCTACATGACATCCTACCTGGTCTATTCCTTGGCCGAATGAAGGCAATATAGTGGTTTATTTAGAGTTCTGAATGAAGAAAAAGGTAGGGAGATGAAAGTCTACAATAGATACCCTCAGTTGCAATACAAGAACTACAAGAGGGACTATTATAGGGTAAATGATGCTTTTATAGGTCACATCATTAGGTTTCTTAGGGGTGATTTTGAGAGAAGAGTCTCTCATAGTTCTTGGGATTTCCTCAAACAATATTCTTTCTTGTTCATTTAGTACCTAAAGTTTACATACATCCACGCTCAAGGCTTCTCAGAAAGAGAAAACAAGTTGCCCCGGTATCCCAATGACTAGATAATATTGTTGGACCTTTCTTGATAGCTATGACATGTGCACACCCTCTTGAGTAACAAACATCTAGTGGGGGTTTCCTATCCTCTTTCTTTTGGCCAGGGGATGTACGAGCTTCATACCTCCCAATGTGCCCAAAAATTAGAAAAGGAATTGGTCGAGTATCATTTCAGACTCCACACGGCCCAGCCACAGATGGATCCCTATGGCCACATCAAAAAGGTACTTAGACATGAACATGCCCACCTTCATAGCGTTGAAGATTTCTGGGTCATTTGTAAGGATGAATTTGAGGTGCGGATGAGGCACTACATGCGGATGACCACATACTTTGTGGAAAAGGTGAACCTATTCCTAGTACCTGATCAGGTAGAAGAAGATGAGAACATAGTGATAGACCCTCGGTATGATGTAGTTTCCAATCTACCACTACTACTAATTGATTGGGATGAGGAAGAGGTTGACGAACTCAACATTCTAACCAAGCCCGACGAGGCCCATACAAAAGAATAGATTGATGGGAAAGTTTCCCGATTGAAACAAGGGGTCACCCTAACTTATGAAGGGCTTGATAGTGAGCCAAGTGGAATAGATGGTGGGGTAGCTACTGTGTCGATAGGAGAAACTTTGAAGTCCCCTCCACTCACTCGCTCAAGGAAAAGGAAGGAGACTGATGAGAAGCATTCCAATCCAAAAGTGTATGCTAGAAAGACCTTGGAAGGCGAGCCTTCCAAGAGACATAAGAAATTGAATAGTGTCACTGAAATGCCTGTTATACAAGAA
This sequence comes from Sequoia sempervirens, assembly GCA_007258455.2. Classification (NCBI taxonomy): domain Eukaryota; kingdom Viridiplantae; phylum Streptophyta; class Pinopsida; order Cupressales; family Cupressaceae; genus Sequoia; species Sequoia sempervirens. Next base: position 647,572,046 of record VDFB02271358.1, read on the forward strand.
GATCCACTCCATGAGGGAGAGGAAATGGAGGCTGAACAACCAAAATCCCCACCAGCTACCTCCACTACTGCTGCTCTTTCACTAACTTCTCAATCCATGGTGGCCACCTCCCCACCTATGGTGGATATCTTGGTCGACCTTGCCTCTTCATTGCTAACTAGACCCATCGTGGTGGTTGATTCTTCTTTCGCCATCACCTCCCCACTTTCTTCTACTTCCGTGTCACCAACCATGTCCTTTCCACTACATTGAAAATACCTATACTGAAACTCTCCCTTCCAGAATCATTCTCACGACATATGCAGAGTGTCCCTTTTGAAATTTCTGAAGTGTTAATGAATCCAACCATACAGGCTGCCTTGGCACAAGTTCTTGCCAGTGTTCCTATCTCAAAGCCCCCAACTAAGTGTCCCAAAATGAGAGCCACAATGGAAATATCTGAGGAGTTGGAGAGAAAAGAGAGGGAAGCCACAAAGGAATTGGATGAAGAAGCAGACGACTACCATGAGCATCCAGAACATTAGTGTCTACAAATTGATAAGGTAGTCTGTGAGGGAGAGGAAACATAATCTTTTGAGGGTGATGAAGAAAGGGATGATAGTATAGAGTCATTGTACAAACATTTGATGTTGATTTTGAGGAGGAGCTGGCTTGACAACTGAAAGATGTTGGGGAAGAAGTGGAAAGACTACCTCTCGAAGAATAGGGGCAAAAAGATGACAAAGTGGAAGAAAGCACTAAACTTCTAGGCAATGAAAAAAAAGAAAGCCCCAAGCATAGTGAGGAGATACCTCTCTTAGAAAGAAATGAAGAACATGAAAAGAAGGAACATGAAGATGTACCACCTCCTCATGAGGAAAGAAAGATAAAGAAGAAGATAAACCTAAAGAAGAGGCTAAAACCTACAAGGTTCCGGAGATTGAGTAGCCCGAGGAGCATGGGCATGAAGAAGAAAAGGAATAAAGAGATATTGAAAGGGAGGACAGCCCCAAGGAATGCCTATTTGCTAAATCCCCCATCAAATGCACGGTGTTTATCTAGGACTTTGATGAGGAAAAGGAAGATATGAGGATGGAGCAAGAGGCTCCTAGTGATAAAGATATTGAAACCAGGAAAGACAAAAAAGAAGGTGACCATGAATCACCCAAAGAGAATTCCTCAATGCCTGATTGGATGGAAAGGAAATTGGAGAAGAAATATCCTACCTCGAAGGATCCAAGAACAAGATTGGAGGCCATATTGGCCCAAGCTCAGATAGGCACTGAGAAGGAGAAGAAGCCTAAAATTAGATCAAAGGTGACAATGGATGCCTCTCGATCTAGAACAGTGCAAGTAGCTACACTAGTGATGGGAGAAGAAGGAATAAGCTACAACACCTCCACCATCGACCTGGGAACTACTTCAAGAGACCAGAGGTGGATCATCTTTAGGAGTTTGTGGCCACGGTGGTGCACTTGATACAACAAGATAAGATCTTTAAGGATGACCTCAAGGCACAAGTGGCTGATTTGACAACCTACATCCAACAGTGGTCAGCAGTAGAAGAGAAACCTACTACATCTTCTGCCCACTGCAGCTACTCTCTAAGGAACAAGTAGATAAGCTCAAAAAAAGGAAGAACTTGGCTAAGACCATAGAAGAATGGTTCCAGTAGGTCCTATGTGTTAGAAACATGGGCATCAATCATGCTATTAGGACAACAAACAAGTTCTTGGAGGTACAAAAGTATCTTGAGGGCACAAGGAAATTTTGTACGAACTTCCCAAGGATATATTGGTCCACTTACCTGAAAATTGAGGCCATCCTCAAGTTGCCAAAGAAAAATTAGGAAAAGGAGCTTGCATTCAAAGAAGATGATCATTGGCACATAGATATGTGGAAACTGGATTTCGAAAACCGAAAGGAGGGATTGGAATAGGTACTTTACAAGTTAGATCCAGATATAGATTCGGCCAAGGATGTTAGGGAAGATTGCATCTAGTATCTAAAGCTAATGACAGGGTTTGACATGTCTGTCGTTCAAATTGATCCAGAAAAGGTAAAGCCACATTTCCATAAGAAGATGGAAGATAGAATGTCGGGTGAGGTCACTACAGACTTCTTGAGTTTTGCTGCTCAAGCCCTCACCCAATCTAAACAATTCAGAGACCACACAACCAAGTATGACGAAGATTGGAAAAAGCTCACTGATAGGTCCAAGTAATGGAGTTCCTAGGTACTACAATTAGAGATCATGGAAGTTGAGAAGCTCCAGTTGTTGATTTTTAAGTTCATGGAGTATGCTGCTTTGAAGAAGTGGGAAGGTAACCCTATGATTAATGAAGAATTCCTCACAGAATAGCTACAACAAAGGCAATCAACAAAATGACAAAATGCTACAGTGTTGCCACTAGAAGACAAAATAGGGAAAAGACAAGAAATGCATTTTTAAAATGTAATATATTTGGGGGTAGGTAGAACCCTAGTTTGTAGTGAATCTTGGCCACACAATGTAAATCAATCTTGGCCATTCATTATACACTTTGGACACTATAAATAGGGGGTCTCCTCTCATTTTCAAAGAGAGTTGAGTTGTTGTAATGACATGCTGCTGAAATTGTAATAGAAATACATTGAATTTGGTGGATTTATGAGTTTCTTTGCATGTTTCATGTTTCATCTCCCATGGGTAGATGATTTATTTATATTTTATTTCTTGTTCTTCATATTCTTAGATTGTTTTGATAGATTTGGTAATGATGTTCAATGATTGTGTAGATTTCTGTTGTGTTGATGCCTTTCTTGTCCATACTTTTTGTTGTTTACTGATGGTAGATAGCTGTGCAAAGTTAGTCTAGAATTTAAATTGAAATCTTCCTTGAAATTTTATCTTTGTTCATGCATGCATATGGTGAATGAATGGTAAAAAATTTGCAGTCCTTAGAAGATAGCACAAATTTCATGATACTGTGAATTTTCTAGTTAAGTGGAATTATGTTTTAAGGAAGTTGTCCATAGTAGAACCCTCCATGATTACTGTTCATAGTTAGTTTCAGATCCAGGAATCTCTTTTCTTCTCTGCTTTTTTTCTTTTCTTTTTAAGAAATGACCTATGCCAAGGTTCATTGCACATTGTAAAGTTAAATTTCAAGATAGAACTGGAGTTTATGATTGTTGTTCAAACCTACAGTAAACTACACTCTAACTTCTATTTTAGAAACTCCACCTCATGATTAACCTCATATCCAACTAAGCACATAAGTCTTCCTTGTTATTACTAGCAAAATCACATCGAACATCAATTGAGGAATTGCATGCAAGTCATGACTTGACACCCAAGAGACCCTGCGGCGATTTTTAGCAACTTGTTGTTGGAGATTTCCTTTCAAGAGAGGTAGTGCATTTATGTATTACCTGTGTTGAGAAAGTGTGCAAAACACCCCATCAACAAGCTTCTTACCCAAGAAAAATGCTCCACCACTATTACTTTTCATGTCATTCACATCTCCTTCCCAGTTAGCATTAGTAAAGGCACTCAAAGTAAGATCATCCTCTTTAGGATACCATAAGCCAATATCCACAATTCCCTTCAAGTATCTAAAAAATATTTTCACAACAGTCACATGAGATTCCTTTGGATTATCTTGAAATCTTGCAACAATACATACAACATTCATGATATCAAGCCTAGTTTGAGTTAAATACAACAATCCACCAATCATTGATCTGTATCTTGTCTGGTTTGCTTTCAGAGAATCATCTTCTATTGTCAACTTGCATTTGGTCACCATGGGTGTACCAAGTGGCTTTGAATATTCCATACCAAACTTCTTCAGCAATTCCTTCACATACTTGGAATGAGATATAAAAATCCCTTTATATAACTGAGTAATTTGCAATCCCAAAAAGAATTTCATCTCACCAATCATAGACATCTCAAATTCATTCTGCATCTCATTAGCAAACTTCATGCACAAAGCATCATCTCCTCCAAAAATAATATCATCAACAATGACTTCAACAATCAAATATTTATCATGATCAATCTTGAAATATAGATTACTATCAGTAGTACCTTTTTTAAATTTAAGCTTCAACAAATACTTATCCAATCTTGCATACCATGCTCTAGGGGCTTGCTTGAGTCCATACAGTGCTTTCTTCAACTGACACACCATATCTTCCTTATCAGTCAACTGGAATCCATCAGGTTTCTCAACATACACTTCTTCCAATTCACCATTTAGAAAAGTTGATTTGACATCCATCTAATAAAATTTGTAGTTATTGTGAGTAACATAGGAAAGAAATAATCTTACAGCTTCAATTATAGCAAAAAGGGAAAAGGTCTCTTCAAAATCAATTCCTTCCATCTGTGAATATCCTTTACATACTAGTTGTAGACACTTAAAAATGACCTAGGCCTGCAAGCTCTATTTTTACCACTTTCATCCTAGCATAATTATGACATTTAATTATGTCTTTGGTCCGCATTCGACTATTAATTAAATAATTCATAATTGTTTATTAATTCATGTCCTTATATTCTTCATGATTATTAAATAAATACATCTTATTTATTTATTAAATAAATCATTAATTGTCTAAGTCTTCCCTTAATTAAATAAATTTCTTAATTTATTTAATTACCTTTCTGCATGTATTTCTTCCTAATTATTAATAAATAAAATTCATTTATTAATTTAATATGTCACTAATCCTCATAATTAAATAAATTTGTTAATTTATTTAATTAATTAATCTAATCTTCTAAATTAAATAATGATCTTTAATTATTTAATTGTCAAAATTAATATTCCTCTCATTTTAAATAAATGAAATTATTTAAAATGTCATCACATTCTTAACTGATAGTCCATTTTGGTAAATAATTTGAAAAGAGATTATTTATTATCTCACAAATCCATATTTTGAATTAACTTAATTCAAAATGGTAACTAATCTTCTAAAAATCAAGTAATCGGGAAGATTATTGATTTTCCAAATTTGATATTCAGTTCAACTCTTATCTTCTTGATTTTTCGAATCTCACAAATCAGGCAGTCTTTATCTTCTTGATTTTTGAAAATCTTTATTTTCTAAATTGATTATCTCATTTATTCTCCACCGCCGATTCTACTTCCCAAATGAAATTTCAACCACTCACTTAAGGATTTTTCCCTAACCCTGATTAGGGATTATCAGATTTAATTTGGGCCTCTGATTTTAGGTCTCTGTCAAAAGACAACCTCGTCCATCCATTCAAAATGGCATTTTCTATAAAATGTTATTTTCCTCTCATTTTTGGATTACACACTAACACACTTAGGCATTTTACAGGCATCATAACATTTATTATATTATTCCACTTAGTCTTGGCATATTTAGGCATAGACATTTCAATCATATTGTCATAGGCATAGGTATTTTAGAAGAAAATCCTTCAAAGCTTGTGTAGGACTTCGTCAAGGATTGCTCGCACATTCGATCTGAGGGCAACACAAATCAACAAGTTAGAAGGTGTAATGGAGATCAGCCATGGAGAAATAAAACATTGGGTGAGATTGTTCCATTTTATGTGTTTTTGTTTATTGTTCCTTTGCACTTCATTATTTCTTTGGGTTTATGCTTAAATCAATTCATTTGATTAAACTAATCCAAAATTTAACCCATAGATACACTAGTCTTACTTTGTTTGTAACCAGTTCACCTTGCTCATTCAATTTGTTTCTAAAGACCTATTTAGTTCCAATTACATTCTTATCCTTAGGTCTAGGAACAAGAATCCATGTATTATTCTTTTCAATTTGTTTTAACTCTTCTTTCATTGGTTCAACCCAATGCTCATCTTTACATGCTTCATTCACACTAGTAGGCTCAGTTTTTGAAATCAAGCAATATTCTTCTACAATATTTCTCCTAGTCTGGACACCTTTATTCTTATCACCAATAATCTAATCTTTTTAATGATTCAATCTTACATACCTCGGAGTCTTCTTAATATTTTCTTCAACTTCAAGCTCTTCTGATCTCTCATCTACTCTTTCACTAGTTTCTCCTTCTTCTTCATTCTCTTGATTTATCGTATTGATTTGCACTTGATTTGTAGTTTGGACTTGCTTTCCTTCATTTGTACTATCATCCTAATCATCAAATTCATATCCACAAGTTTTGGATGGTGCACCTAAGTCTTAATCAACCTTAACATTTTCACTTTCAACCATTTTCCTCAATCTTTTATTGTACCACCGATAGGCCTTGCTTTTAGTAGAATAACCTAGAAAGATACCTTCATCACTCCTAGTATCAAACTTTCCTATGTCTTCATCTCCCTTAATATAACATCTGCTTCCATATATCTTGAAGTATTTAATAGTAGGCTTTTGACTAGTCCATATCTCAAAAGGGGTCTTCCTAGTATCACCTTTGATTTGTACTCGGTTAAGTGTGTACACAGTAGTACTCATAATTTCTCTCCAATAGATATGAGGAAAATTTCCTTCCAACATCATAGTTCAAGCATCATCTTCAATTATTCTATTCTTCCATTCCACAACTCCATTTTGTTGAGGGGTCCGTAGTGTAGATAATTGTCTCTTTATTCCATGTTCTTCACAAAAGGAATTAAATTCACCAAAAGTGAATTCACCACCTCTATCTAATCTCAGACATTTAATCTTCAAACCTGTCTCATTCTTAGCCATAGCTTTAAAGATCTTGAACTTTTTCCAGTGCTTCAGATTTCTCCCTTAAGAAGTAACCCATACCATTCTAGAATAATCATCAATGAGTAACATGAAATACCTATAACCTTGTAAACTTCTAAACTTAGAGGGACCACACACATCAGTATGCACAATCTCTAACAATTCATTTGAACAATGCTTTTTACTCTGAAATGAAATTCTGGTTTTCTTTCCCAATTGACATTCCTTGCATATTGCATTAGTAGGTTTCACCAACTTAGGTAGATCTCTCATAGCCTTAGTGGAAATTTTCTTGACAATATTATCAAATTTAACATGACACAACCTCCTATTCCATAACCAACTTTCATCAACTTGAGCAATCAAACAACTTTTACTAGCAACACTCAAGTGAAATATATTACCTTTTGTCTTTGTACCTAATGCAATTTCATTTCTAGAACTCAATATTCTGCACTTTCCATCCTTGAACTGAAGATTGTATTCCTTATCAACCATTTGACCAACACTCAAAATATTATGCTTCAGGCCTTCTACATGCACAACATCATTAGTATTATGCTTACCATCAAGAGAAATGCATCCTCTTCCTTGGATCACACCAATTGTATTATCACCAAATCTCACAATGCCATCGTCACACTTTTCCAAGCTTACAAACTTACTTTTGTCTCCTGTCATATGATGTGAACATCCACTATCAATCACCAATTCATCTTTTTCTTCAACTCGAGCAGCTAGGTATTTCTCCACATTAGTACAACTAGGAGATTTAGTAGATATAGGACTATTTTCCTTGATAGCAATTAATACCTATTCATCATCACTTCTATTTCCTTTATCATATTCATCATTTGATACACCTTCATTAGTAGCATACTAACACTTTTTTCTAAAATCTAGGCTTGTTTTGTCTTGGTTTAGGAGCTCTTTCTAGACACCTTGATGCAAAATGACCTATCTTATTGCAAGAAAAAAATTTAAGAGGCAATTTTCCTTCATACTTACTTTTTCCTCTCGGTAATATTTTGAAAATAAGTGCTTCCAATTCTTCCAACTCTCTTTCTTCTTCTTCAATCTATCTGATTTCATCCTCATACTTGAATTTATTTCTAGATGAACTCTCACCTAGATCATATCTTTGTCTATCTCTCCCAGAAGTAGCAGCCTTAAATGCAAATTCAACCTTAGGAAGGGAATCACCAAATTCACTCAACTCAAAAGCAATCAACTTACAAACCAATGTATCTCTGGTTATGTTTGTTACAATATGAAGCTCTTCAATAGCCCTAGCTTTGACTTTGTAAGAATCAGGCATAGATCTAAGCACTTTTGCAATAATCTCAGATTTGTCTATCTTTCCACTAGCACATCTAATACCACACACAAGTTCATTCACTCTTTTCATGAAAGTAATAATGTTCTCATCATCACCCATTCTCAACCTTTCATATTTCCCTTTCAAACTCTGCAACTTAGCAATCTTCACATTAGAATCACCTTCATACAAGGTTTCCAACTTTTTCTAGATCTCATGAGTAGTCTTCACATCCATAATATTTTTCATCTTAGAATCAGTCAAAGCACTTAACAAAGCTTCCTTAGCCTGGATATTATACTCAACATCTCTGATCTTAGCAGAGGTAGTAGGACCATTCTTTGGAATAATGTACATATTACTTGTAATGCTCTAGTAGGGTTCACCAATGCATCTAAGATGGCAATCCATTCGAGTCTTCCACAGAATAATTTGTTCCATCAAATCTCAGACTATCCTTCTTGTAACTTGTCATCCTGGATCACCTAAGTTGTTAAACTTCTTCCAAGGAACCTGCTTTGATCCCAATTTTTGGCAATACAAGGGAAGACAACTGAGAGGGGGGTGAATCAGTTGTCACAAAAATTCAAAACTTATTCAACTTATTAACCTTATGCTCAGATCTGGTAATTAACCATGAAAGCATGAATCAACAACACATTAGAAACACATATAACACCAAGATTTTTTACATGGAAACCCTGTTAGGGGAAAAACCATGGTGGAGGTTAGTACACAAGATTATTACTTGTTAAAAGTATAATAAAAATGAAATATGGGGAATGCACAAGCATTTAGGCACATTGCTTAGAGCTCACTGCTCAATTCCAAAGGAAGACACACTGTTTTACAAAGAGAATCAGATTATAGCCATCCAAATTTTAAACTGAGAAAATAACATCTACTAATGCCTGATTACAGTTCTAGTTAGGCACATATACAATCTTCTACACACTTCTTCATGCTCTACTATGCCTTTGAATAATATTCACACATACACACACACTCGGCATCCACTGGCATACATTTGCGCACTTTGATCTGAATAAACAATTGCTCTTTTATATCTGCAACATGAGATTTCCTTGCTACAAGTCGGCCACAAAGAACTAATAAGATGAATATAAACTGTTGGACTAAAACATTAAACATTATCAATGTGAATCAACCAAGGCCAGCCATAACTTAGTCAGGACCCAAAACAATATCTCCAACATGAAAAAACTTCAATTAATTACTCCTCGAAGATCCACAACATGCTTCAACACCATGTTGTCCAAGGACAAGAAAAACATGAACACGCAAGAGAAAATCACCAACCACAAACATAATGATCAATACGAATGAGCAACAAAGATAAAGCATGATCTAGAAACATCTACAAGCAACATGAATCACCAGAGAAGCATCCATAACAACTGAACTAACTAAAATAGCCCCATCCTCAATCAAGAACACCAATTGAAGAAATAGAAAAACTATCAAAATAAAAATCTTCATAGCTCAATCAAATCTTCACACAGATCTTTGAAACTCGATGTGGATAAACTAGATACACTTAGCAACAAACCCTTTAGTCCACAACCTTTGATCATCAATGTATAGAACATACCGACAGACTAAACTTCACTTTACCACTAATAACCTACAACTTATTTCTTTACATTTTTCTCAATATCCTCGACACATACAGCTTCAAATGCATTAATGTTAATAGTGTTCACATCAATGACAACCACATATCAGCAACACAACCACAACATCCAACACATGGTGGATGTTGAGTCAAAAGAAAAGGAAAACTTTCAAACTTTGTTGACTCCATTTGATCCACACACTGATCCACATCAAGATGAGATTGATGATAGAGATTCAAAGTTTCTAAAAGGAAATCATTGAGCCATTTTGGTTCATGTGAGCGAGTAGTAATGGTGGAGTTGATGGTTTTTTTCCGATTTGAGAACTTTACTCACCATAAAATCTCACTTTAATGATTTTTGTCTATTGCAAAAGCATTTCCAATGCATCTAGAATTTTTTGTAGTGCATCTTGAGCTCCTAGTGTCTTCAAATTAATTTTTTCTATGTTATTATACTAGTAAGTAAAATTCACTCTTTGAGCTAGAATTTACCCTATTTTATATTTCAATTTCAATTGATATTATCTAAAATCAAAGTAGGGATTCTTTTAAGGTTTTACATTCACTGAGTCTATTGCAATTTTAAGAATTTGGTTGGTTTTACATCAAGTTTTGATCTAAAACACTAAAATCGCTAGTTTAAACTAGTCAATACTTGGCAAAATTATCCATTAGAAATAGCACCAATATTCCAAGCCTCTAGTTCTAATATGAATGTAAGACCCTTAGTCAAAGATTTTCTTTAGAAATTACCACCCTCAATAACTAGAAAAGAAAAAGGGTAACCTATGTTTCATGGCCCAGGAGTTAGAGAGGTCATTGTTGAAAAAATATGCACAGTCAAAGATGCTACACTATCGTACTCTATATGGACTCTCTTCCAATAGTGGTTTGGTAACAAAAATTCCAATATTCCACTTTGTAACCCATGGAGATTAGATATGGCCAAATTGGTGGTTCCTAATATGTATTTATATATTGATCTCCTAAAGGTCATTGCTTCCAATTATGACCTTCTTATTAGGGTAGTCAAAAACCATGATGGGAAAAATATGGTTTGGGTCACCAAAGAGGATATTACAGAAGTTTTTAAGATGAATAAATGGAGCATAGACATGGTAGAAATCAATGAGAAGAAATTAATGGAAGAGTATGGTAAGGAAAAACATAACCTTAGATTTTTGATGCTAACCCACTTTCTGATTTTAGTAGGAAAGGGAAAGTACAAGATTGTTTTGGGAACTTCTAATAAAGAGTCCCTCCCTATCAAGTATTTTGTCTCCTATTTTTAGAATAATTTCTACTCCCTCTATCAAATTTTGGGGTTTGATCCCTCTTCTAGTATGCCAATTTCCCAAATGTATATGGTTGCAAACATTCAACACCCCAACATTAATACTTTATATGATTTTTCTACATACCTATCAAAGGAAATACACAAGGGCTTAGTAGCACTAAAGAATGGGGAATCATTTGTGAAGTTTTGGTGGTTTTCTTTTTTTTTTACACATGTTTTTATATAGGGGTGAAAACTATTTTGGAAAGGAGATATAATTGAAAAGAGTAGAGAATGATGTGGTAATGTCTATTCAAACATGGACCCCATTACTAGATAGAAATGAGCAGAAAACTAGGATTTTCATTGCTACAAACACTTTTTGCTCTATGTTGAGAAGAGTTTTGATGGTAAATGTACCCAAGATTCCAACAAAATTACATGGCTTCTTCAGGCCAATAGAAAGAAGGCCTGATTTGAATACCAGTCACAACTAGGGAGATGTAAACCTATATAAGGATTGCACTATTTTCAGGGTATATGGTATAAGGGTAACACCTTACATACTTCCAAGGGAAGTGCCATTGAGAATTGGTTTTCTTGAGGTCATGGGTCAACTAGGCAATGTTGGTGATGTTTTCCTATTTGAGAAGAGAAAGGGAAGATTTTTCCCTACATACACTATGTTCTAAATTTTTTTCATGACAACCAATGGGTAAAGAAACATTTTTGATTATCATCTCAATCCCTATGACATGAAATTTTTTACATATAGAAGCTATGACCCTAAGGTATTTATCGTTTGGTTCATGGATAGGATCAAAGGAGGACAACATGTTCATACCCATTCTTTCCCTAATGATCTCATTAGAAATTTTTTTCACCTAAAATTTTAGTAGGATAGGATGAGAAAATGGGTTGCTTTTGTGATGTTGGAGAAAGAAAGAAGGGTTAAAGTCCTTGATTTTGAGGCTTTTTCCAGATATTGGTAATATAATTTTGAAAATAGAGATTTATTTAGAATTTTGATAAAGTTGTTGCAACCTTGAAAGAAGAAAGAGTAGTATAGGATAAAGGGGAAGTTGTAGTCATTGAGGAGCATGGTAATGGGAAGGCCCCCATGATAGAAGAAGAATGAACTCAATAGACTCCAAAAAAGGTACACAAATATGCAAGGAAGAAGAGCATGGTAAAGAAACAATTAACCATGGCAACTCCTACACAATCTGAGGAGTCAAGAGAACCCTCTCCATAATAGAAAATTCCACTAGTGTCCCAACCAAATTAATCTGCTCTAGTACTAATTGAGTTGGATTCACCAACTAGAGAGCCATCTCTCCAAAGGAGCCACAAATAAAAAGGAAAAGGGTGAAGACAACCAGCCTTGTTGATTACCCTACAGATGATTTAGATGATGAAATTGTTGTCACAAAAGATGAAATAAGGCGAGGAATACCATCCCCTCAAAGAGAAATGGTGCCATAGACTTTGAGTCTTAGATTGAGCAAGGTAGATTTGAGTGGGATTAATAGCTCTAAAGATGTGAGGTTTAAAGCTTGTGAAAGTTTCATGGATAATGATAAGTTTGTTAAAACATAAGCATTTAAAGAATATGTATGGAAATCAGTGGAAGATGAGTATGCAATGAATGTGCAAAAGAAGGCAAGTGAAAAACCTGAATTTCCACAGATAATTGTTGAATTTGAAGTCTATGAGAAAATGAGGACCAAGTACTTGAACATCACTATAACACAAGGCAGAGCATTGGTCAAAAAGAGTGGGTGCTACTTGTAGACACATAAAATTGACCTAGGCCTACAACCTTTATGTTTCTCCATATTTCTTCACATAATTAATTTATTTAATTATGTCCTCCAAATTCAACTATTAATTAAATAATTCTCAATTATTTAATTAATTCATGTCTTTTATTCCTCCTAACTATTTAAATAAATAAATTATATTTATTTTATTTAAATGCATTACTAATTTTCTAATGTCGCTCTATAATTAAATAAATTCTTAAATTTATTTAATTATTGCTTGTCCACTATTTCTTCTTGATTATTTAACTAAATAAATTTTATTTATTTATTTAAATACATCATTAATTTCAAATGTCCTCTTATAATTAAATAAATTCTTTAATTTATTTAATTATTATCCATCTTGGCTTTTTCTAATTTTAAATTGTCATTTATTTAAAATTCTCACTTTCCATTTTTTCCACCAAGTAAATAATTTAAAATTATTATTTATTGTCACATGGCCCCACCAATTTTTAATTAAATTAGTTTTTAATTCAAAAGTTCAACTTAGTCTTTAATTCAAATAATTTCAAATAATTATTTAAATTTCCAGTTTTTTCCTCTTGTCACATGCAACCTTGTCCCTTGATTTGATTTTTCCAACATCAAATCTCAGCCATTCTTTTCAAATTTTAACCTAATGTTTCCCTAACTCTAATTGTGGGTTGTCACATTTAATCTCAACCATTGATCTTAGGGCATCTCTTAACTGTCAATCTTGGCCATTCATCCAAAATTGGTTTTTTTATAAAAATGCAATTTTGGTCTCATTTGGACATCTCTTAATCTCTCATGCTCTTGAATTCATACTTCATAGGCTATTTTTTGCATACATTAGGATTTATTCATACTTGTATACTTGCATTGTGTGGCTTTTTGATAGAATCCTTTGATATTTTCTTAGGACATTCTCATAGTCATAGGTTGCTCATCACAAATCTGAGGGAAAACATCAACTTGCAGCAAATGAGAAGGTGCAATGAACGTGATTCATGGAGGTTGAAGACATTTCGTAATATTGTTCTTGTTTTTCATGCTTTCTTACTCCATTGTTCTTCATTTTTTTACTTAGGATTAGTTTGTTTATGATTTCTAATGCTAACATGATATTTTCTCTAAGTTACATTGGTTAACCCGATGCAAAAAATGCATTTTTTGTAAATTTTCATACAAATTTTTTGTGTTTTTGTAGGTACAGGTATGAAATGCCACATCTGTAGTTTTATGAGTCACAATTGATGTGTTGTGACACATTTGTTTTGCAAAACGATGCATCCGCAATCCCAAGCTGCATTTTCTAACCTGAACGATGCATTCACTCTGTTGAAATGCACATGTGGGTCCAAATGACACATACGCAAGTTTGATGCATTTGCTCTATAGAATGATGCACTTTCCTAGTAAATTATAGCTTTTAGTTCTATGATGCATTTTCTTTGCAGAATGACACATTCGCCTGGTAAAAATTTATTTTTAGGTTTTTACTGCATTTTCCATATTTCTTCTTTCAGTTTGGTAGCTTAGGGATTCTGGGTTACTAATCTGGTTGTTTATAGCATGTGGCAAGGAATCTAACCTTTTTTTGTTGATTTTTATATCACTTTGTCAATTCCTTAATCAAAAAAAAAAAATCAACAACTTGCATTCACATTTCATTAGTTAAAATGAACATGCATATTCACTCATGGGCTTAAAATGAACACAATCTTGCATTCAAACTCATCAAGGCTAAAATTTACATGAATTTTCATGAAATAGGCTTAAAATGAACCTTGTTTGTCTCATACTTAGTTGAGTTTAAAATGAACAAAGTTTTTGATGTGTTTGCCCCACATTACAATTGGGATAATTAAAATGAACAAGTGTTTCCAATTTTTTTAACCCCGATTCAATAATATAAGTATCCTCTCCCCTTGTGCACTTGTGTGATCCCGGGTGCAAGTGAAATTGTTATTGATTCTATGAATTGGGCCTTCCTTGGTGGGAAAAAGTACTCACCCCAAGGTGTCTCAAACTAGCAACAAAGCTCTTTAGCTGAGCTACTCCCAACCAGTATACAAATTTGAATCCTAATAGAAAACTTAGGATTGCGAATATCAATGTGTCACACAGACAAGTGAATCCCCCAAAACCCTGTTGAGCATAACCTCTTTAGGCTGAGATTCCTCCTTATTGGAGCTAATCTTGGCTCATGTGTGGCCACTCGAATGGGATCCCAAACTAAAAACCTGTGTAGTTGCCAAAAACCCATCTATTCATTGGTGCAAAAACGATTGTTGCCAAGGCATCCACATTATTGCAGTTCTTAGTAGAGGTAAAGAGCTTGTCATGGGAGAGTTATGAGGGCTCGAAGCATGGTTGACTTGAGAAGAAAGTGAAATATAATGGGGAGCCAGTTTGGCCAAGCTTCTAGATCACCCGCTAAGAATAAGTGCAGATGGGGAAACCCACATGGAATCTAGTGAATAAGTCCTTGCCTAACCTAGGATTGTGCTTGTCTTCATTATGCTTGTTTTCAACATTCAAAGACAAAACATTTTGTTTTCCAAGTGTTTTTTGAATCAATGAACAAATAAACATACTTCACAAACCTGGAAAAACACACTCAAACTGAAGCAATCCAAAATTTGCCAAAATTGCAAAGAAACCATACTTTTATTCACTCTGCAACACTTTTTCCATCTAATGCAATGCATTCAACATTTTGAACCACATCTGAGACTTTTTGCAATGCAATCGACCTTTTAAACCACATTTTCTAGTTTAAACAATGCATCTAACTAGTCTAAACTGCATTTTCTTTCCAGAACACCGCAATTGATTTCCTAAACCGCATCTATGACCTGAAACAACACATTTTCTAAAACTAAGATGCATTTAACCCCTTGAAACACATTTGATACCTGAAATGATGCAATTTCCTGTCATTTGGAAAAACCTTGTTACTATCCAAAACTTGAGATCAAAATTTTTCAAGATGCTTCCAAACATCTTCTTCTTGTGGCCTCTGTTCAAAACTAGACAAAGAATTGCTCAAATCTTCCTTTCTTGCATCTTTTAGCTTGAATTTTACCATACATCCATCTTTGCAAATTGTTAGTTCCATCTTAGAAGCCATAATTTTCTGGCATAAACAATTCCTTAGTTCCTCATTTTTGTAGACTTTGGAATAGGAAAGCTTACCATACCTTGCAAAATCTTTTCCCTCAAAATTAGGTTATCATTGGACTTAGTCAAAATCATTTCCTTTAGTCATTATTATTTTTGTGAGACCTTTCCAACTCAAAGGTCTAGTTAGGAAACCTCACTTTGTCATCTTGTCCTTTCATTTAGCCCTACCAAACAAGTCCTTTGATAATCCAAATGGAGACATTGACCAAGCTTTGAGTGGTTAGTGAACCTTTTCTAAAAGTCAATCAAAATTGGTTACACCTTAGATCTTTGCATTGTCACACCTTTATATCATTCATCTTAGTCCTCATTATCATTTGCATCCCTTATTTCAAAAATACAAAACAAAAATAGTGTCATACCTTCATTTTAGTCTTCATTATCCTTTTGCATTTGACATCCCCTTTAGACAACATTATAATTATTACATTCCTTATTTCAAAAGTAAAAAAAAAAAAATAGTGTCATACCTTGTATTTTAGTTATCATTGTCACTTTTAATTTGACATACCTTATTCCAAAACTCCAAAAACATAGTGTCATATCATCCTCATTCCTAGATTTAGTTGTCATTCATCCTCCCTTATTTGGGAAAATCCTTATATGGTTGAGACTAGGATCCAAAGGAAAAGAAGACAAATGGACCCTTTTGGACAAGACACCAACCCCTACAACTTTGCTAATGACATGAACCAAAACACAAACATGGGGGAACCTTTCATCAACCCTTTCAGTGACATGAACATGCCATCTTCCTCACGCAATCCCTTTGAATAATTTATACGTAGAGCCAAAAATGGACATGTATTCATGGAAAACTTAGAAGCTGCCACTGAAAACCCTGACATAGCTTCCTTTGTGGAGGAATTAGTCTTACAAGATTCACAAAGATACTTAGCCATGATTTTAGACCAAGAAGCCAAATTGCCATGAGGGTTTGACATTAACACTTTAAGAGCAACATCTCCCAATCATAATGCAAAAAATACTTCCAACACCAACAAAGCTCTTTCAACACCACAACATAATGCAAACAATACCTTCATTGCTGCCACCACACAAAATGTGACAAACACCATCAATGCTACTTCTAATGGCACCTCCTCTCAAAACACTTCTAACATGGTCAACACAACATCCCTTGGAGGAACATCAACCATATCACAAGCCACATCACAATCAATGCCTCTAATGACAACTTCATCACAAACTATTGGATCTCCCTTAGGGTCTTCGATATTGGAGACAAATTCATCAAACCTTTTATTTGGAGCTTCATCTAGTACTATGGGAATGACATCATCAAGCCTTATACTTGGGTCCTCAACTAGTGCCATGGGAACAAACTCATTGAAACCCTTTGGGAGGAATAAATGATGAATCACCATTTTAGGACCTCAACCTAATGTTAATACTTCATCAAAACATAATACCAACACCAATATCCCCCAAAGGAAAAACACCAACATTCCACATGACCATATTTACCAATTTGGAAAAGGCAACCAAATAACACAACACATAACTTCATTTGGACATAAAAACACTCAAGGATGGCATATTCTGCAATACATACCAACATTGTTGGAATGCACATTCCTACATGTGCATCACACATCCATACACAACAACAAATTCCTAATCAAAATTCCCAATATCAAGAAATTCCAAACCAAAATACATCATACATTTCACAACAACACATCCCAAATTAGAGCACATCATCACAACAAATGGAAACTCATGGAATACCCATCACCAAAATGTGTGATGCCACAAACAACCCTATAATTGATGCACTCACAACCCAACTTGTGACCTTGCAAAAAAAAATGGAGAACATGCAATTGTAGCTCAAAAATACCCACACATCATATGACTTAATTTTGTACCCATTAAACATGAGTTTATGCATGCCACAGTTCCCTCCTGGATATGTGGTACCCAACGTCACCAAATACAAAGGAAAAACTAATCCCCTTGAACACATACAGGAATTTATAGCCAATTGTGTGGATGTTGCATATGAACATACCTATCTGATGGGATTCTTCCCTAGAAGTCTCACAGATCCCACTCTCGAATCATTTTCCACCTTGCCTAAAGGAATAAATTCATGGAAAGAACTTGCTAATAAATTTGTACAAAATTTTTCCTATAACATTAACACTGATGTTACCATTACCAGTTTATGCACCCTTACTCAAGAAGAAACTCACAAGACCTTTATTCCATTCTTCCAAAGATCAAGAATTTTAGCAAGTCGATGCCATGTTGAGATACCAGAAAAAGGAAAGGTAGACATGTTTGTACAAAACCTTGTTGGACCCTTAAAATGCAATTTACAGGTTCATTACTGCACTACTTTCACAGATCTTTTTGAAAAAGGAGTCCAACTTGAAAAGGCCCTTATTCCTAAAGGAGAACTTAAATATGGAAACAAGAATGAAAATCCAAACCTACCTACTAAAAAAAAAAATACTAGGTCAAAAACAAAGACATCACTAATGATGTCATTGTTGACGCTAAGGTAGTAAACACAACAAGTCCTGCAATCACACTCAAAGGAGCTCAACTCCAAAATACACCAATGACCACACCAACACCTACCACAAATACTATCCAAAACAATCAAAAAAATCAAAACCAAGGGAAACCACTTCAAACCAAATAATTTCCAAAGAGAAACATATACATCCCCTTGGGTGAACCAATTGAAGTGGTCATTAAGAAGCTCCTCCAAAACAGTGTCATCACATTGCAGGACCCTAAGCCATTTGACCCAGGACAATTCAAGCCATTTTGGTGGGATGACAATGCATTTTGTGATTACCACTGAGAAAAAGGGCATAAAACTTCTTTTTATTGACAATTAAGAAATCGTGTATAGGATCTCATTGAAAATCACACCATTGAACTAGACAGTCAGCAATTTTCTTTGAATTCAAACCATACAATTCATAAAAACCCAATGTAGGATCATGGTTCAAATAACCCCTCTATGTCATATTCAAAGAACAATAATTGAGCCAATTATACTCGCACCACCTTCGATTATTCTGATGGACCCATTATTAATCACCTTCAAGTTGCCGACGAATATGTCAATACTATCACTATTAACAAAACTATTGAGTGTAATGTCATTAACCATGGAGGTAAAGTCATAATAGCTGGTCCTCCTACCAAACAGCCAAAAATCATGATACTTGGTCCATCTTCCAAATAGTCACAACCCAAGAGATAGTTTAATCTCATTGACCAATTAGGGAAAACACCTACTCAAATCTCCATACTCTAGCTGCTACACATATCTCGTACACACAAATCCATACTTGATAAGACCTTACAGGAGTCTTTGGTCCTTAATGACATTGATGCCAACTAATTCAAAGCCATAGTGGGATACCTAGCTACTCCCCATCACATAACCTTCTTAGATCAAGATTATTTGTCACCCAAGCCCTCTCTCAATGACGCATTGCATATTGAAGTCTTAATTCATAAACATAAGGTTAGATGAGTCTTAGTAGATAGCAGAGTATGATTGAATATATGCTCCCTAAAACTTGTCAAAGCACTAGGATTATCTGATGCTTGTGTAGACGCTACCAAAAGTATTTTTATAAAGGTGTATGATGATGAGGAACACTCCTCTAGGGGAATTATCACACTTCCTGTTCATGTGGGGCTAGTCATTGTGGATACAACATGTCAAGTCCTAGATCTTGAGCTACTATACAACATCTTACTTGGTCGGCCTTGGATCCATGCTTTAAAATTTGTACCATCCACTTACCACCAATTCTTGAAGTTTCCTTTTGATGGAACTAAAATTACCATACATGGAGATCCAGATCCTTTCTAGTATTGGACCAAGTTAAGAGGTATTTTAGAACACCAAGTTCCAATCAACCAAGAAGCTTTGACATCTTTTTCTTCCAAATACGTCAATCTATCCACACTTGCCAAACCATCCACATCCACTTCTTCATCTTTCATCACACCATCTCCTACCATCCCAAAACCCTATCCTAATATCAAAATCCAGGACCAAGGCTATGGAGAATACAAATTGAACATGGCCTATTATATCACTAAAATACCCAAGTCTCCAAAGGCTTATAGTTGACCTTGTTTTAGAATGGAGCCCAAAGAGATTTTTAAGGTTCCCCCGACAATGATTTTCACAAAATGGGGTGAACTAAACAAAGAAAACATTGAAGACATATCAATGTGGATTTTCAAAGACCTAGAAGACCCATCCCCATTACCAGTCTAGATATATGGCAAAGGATATGACATAATGAAGGAAAAAGGCTATGCCAAAACTAGTGGCCTTGGCAAAGACAAAACTGGAAGACGAGAACCTATAATTCCTTCTAGAAGACCAAAGTATCTTTGGTTAGGGTTTGGGCTACCTCAAACTGACAATCAACGTACCAATGTACTTTTAGGTGAGAGCATGAATGTTTCTAAAAGTGTCAATACTATTGAAGATTACCTTACCAAAATTGACTCACATGAGTGGGAATTTGGTTCCCAAAGATCCCTGAGGGACTATTTCCTTGATGAAATATTTCTTGAACCTGGTGAACCTTCTTTTGATGAAAGATTCAAAAAAATGTTCAAAGTTGAGCTTTCTAACTATCCTAATGTCCCTTTGAAAAGATAAGAATGGGTAGGACTCTTTTGGCCTCGTGATAATGATAAACCAGCACCATTGTTTGGTCATATTAGCCATCATTCTAACATGCTTGTTCAGCCATCTGACCCTAATGACCATCATTCAAACTCATTTGAACTGCCATATGACACTATTGACCATGATTCCAATCCATTTGACCCCTATTTTTCCAATGAGTCTAACTTGTATGAATCAAGTGAAGAAGAATACTGGATAGAATTTGAATGGGAGTTGGAGGATGAAAATTTTATCTTTAACCTTTTTGAATTAGTCTACATGATTTTCACATCATCCACACCATTTTCCAACACTGATGATGGTATATCCCTTTTCTACCCAAAGCTAATTGACTAGGATAAACAAGGCCCACCCACTATGGACATTTTCCAGAATGATGAAGCTATTGCAGAATTCATGGGACTCCATGGCAGCACACCAATTGGGGACCAAAAAGCTAGATTTTCTATAGACCTAGATTGTGCAACATACTTTGGGGAGACTATGCAATCCTATAGTCACAAAGAAAAAAACAAAAAAGGACACGTCTTTAGGTGAAAAGTACAAGTCACCTTTTGACAATACAAAAGTAAAAATAAAGGACGTATCCAAGGGTGAAAACCTCTCTGAAGCACCCAAGGATGGAGGATTGGACTTTCTCCCCATCACAAAAGAAAAATCAGAAATGCTCATTGAGGACACCATGGAAGTTAATATAGTCATAGTAGAAGATCCCAAAATTGTTCTCTTTGCAACATCTTTGATAGAGGAAGAAAAGCCTAAATTTCAAAAATTCTTTGTAGAATGTAACATTAACTTTGCGTGGTCCTGTTTCAATATGCTTGGATTGGATCTAGCATTAGTCTTGCACCATCTACCCTTGCTTCTAGATGATAAACCATTCAAAGAGAAATTGTGAAAGATGCATCTGCAAATTGCCTTGTTAGTCAAAGAAAAGCTCAAGAAATTGCTAGACATGGGATTCATAAGATCAATAGACTATGCTGAATGGATTTCAAATCTTGTACTTGTCACTAAGCCAAATGGACAAATACAAATCTACACAAACTTTCGTGATCTAAACAAGGCATTCCTGAAGGATAACTTTCCATTACCTAACATAGACATCATAGTTGATCTTACAACAGGATACAAGATGTTGTCCCTCATGGATGGTTTCCTGGGCTACAATCAGATTCACATCGCCCCTAAGGATCAACATAAAACAAAATTAGTTTATCCCTAGGGTACATATTGTTGGAATGTCATTCCTTTTGGCCTCAAGAATGTAGGTGCCACATATCAATGAGACATGACCACAATCTTTCATAACCTCATGCACACACTAATGGAAGATTATGTGGATGACCTCTTAGAAAAGTCTTTGACATGTAAGAATCATCTTAATGTGCTATAATTTTTTTTCAAAAGGATGGTAGAGTACAATGTCTGCTTGAATCCTAAGAAGTGTGTCTTTGAAGTGACTTCAATAAATTTTTTGGGATATATAGTTTCTCACAGAGGCATTGAAGTTGATCCCACTAAAGTGAAAGCCATATTAGACATGCCTCATCCAAAAGGAATTAGTGAACTAAGGACATTGCAAGGTAGATTACAGTCTATCCAATGCTTCATCACACAACTAGTAGACAAGTGCCAACCATTTCAATACCTCTTGCACAAAGGCATCCCCTTTGTGTGGACTGATAAATTCCAAGTGACCTTCCAACAGATCAAAGACTATCTATTGTCACCACCTATCCTAATGCCACCCATTGAAGGAAAACCTTTGATTCTATATATTTCTGCAACCAATTCAACACTGGGGGCATTAATGATATCAAGTTTCCACAATCCATATGAAAGTATTTAGTATTGCTTTAGCACTAGGGGTATTACTTGCGCAAAATGATCATGATGAGAAGGAAAGGGCTATGTACTACATTAGTTACACATTGGTCAAATACGAACTCAACTACACACCTATTGAATGTGCTTGTCTTGTAGTTGTCTTGTCACCCAGAAGTTAAGAGACTACATGCTAAATCATAAGACATAACTACTAGCAAAGATTGATCCCTTTAAGTATCTTCTAAGTCGAGCAACATTGAAAGGTCGATTGGAAATATGGGTTATGATACTGAGTGAGTATGATATGCAGTATGTGGAACATAAAGATATAAAAGGACAAGTAATAGTAGATCAACTTGTTGATGCATTGGTACAAGGAAATCACCCTTTGGTAGCATATTTCCCTAATGAGTCTATCTTTCATATGAAGCCAAAGTCACCTTGGAAGCTTTATTTTGATGGGTCTCATACTAATCATGGCTTAGGATTAGGTATATTATTTATCACACCACAATAATACTCCATCCCTAAGTCATTCCGCATTGCTTTTCCATGTACAAACATCATAGAATATGAGGCACTTGTCATAGAACTCCAAATCACCATCAAATGGAAAATCAAAAAACTTCAATTCATCGAAGATTCTCAGTTGGTCATCAAACAAGTCAATGATGAATATGACACCAAGGATGGAAATTTAATGCCCAATAAATACATGGTTGATAGACTTTAGTCATATTTACACATTCTTGCTTTTGAGCAGATTCCTAGGGCACAAAACAAGGCAGTAGATGCAATGGATACAATTGGATCTCTCCTAGAAATTCCCAACAATGTGCTACAATTTGAATTCTTGGTGGAACAACTTTTGGTTCCTACATATGATATTCTAAAGCTAGAAATGGTTAGTGAACTTGTTGGTCCCAACTCTCCATGGTATCAAGACATATATGATTACCTTCAGTCCCAATCCCTTGCCCTAAGCATTTCCAATAACCAACAAAAATCCTTTATCCTTAAAACCACCCGATACACCATCGTCAGTGACACATTATACCGCTGTAACTTTAACAATACCCTTCTTCAATGTCTCGAAACTGACGAAGTATAAACAATCTTATTTGAGGGACATGAGGGTATATGTGGATCTCATTCAAGTGGCCTGACCTTAACTAAAAAGATCATGAGTCTTTGGTATTATCAGCCAAATATGGAAAAAGATGCACTTAATTTTGTGATAACTTGTTGCCAATGCCAAATACATAGTGATTTAATTCATGCACCAACATAGGGACTTTGGCCAATTACTACTCCTTGGCCCTTCACACAATGGGGACTCGACCTCATGGGAAAAATTCATCCTACCTCCTCCAATGGCCATAAATTCATTATCACTACCATTGAGTATTTCACTAAGTGGATCAAAGCCATTCCCCTCACATACATAACTAGAAAGAAAATTTCCAAATTCATCCTCAACTACATCATCTACCAGTATGGTGTTCCATCGTCCATCATCACAGACAATGGTTTTCCTTTCAAAAATCAAGACGTCTATGAACTTTGTGAATGCTTCCACATCTAGCACCATTTATCCATGCCATATTACTTGCAAGGAAATGATCAAGCTGAGGCATCTAATAAAAAATTATCAAAATTCTTAAGAAGACCATCAATGACGCTGGCCATGACTGGCATTGACAACTTAATCCCACTCCATGGGCATACTGCACCAGCATCCGTATACCTACAAGAGCCACCCCATTTGCCTTGGTATTTGGAGATGAAGCTATCTTTCCCATTGAGGTTGAAATCCTGTCTTTAAGAGTCTCCATGAAGGGCCTGATTGATGATGAAAAATATAGACAATCTTGACTACATAAGCTGCAAATGTTAGAAGAATGAAGATAAAATGCCTTGAATCACTTACAAGCATATCAAAATAACCTTTTTTGTAGTTATAACAAGAGAGTCATGGTCTGAAAGTTTGACACTGGTGACTTAGTCTTAATGAAAAACCCAAAGAATTAGTTTGACAAAGAGAAACCCAACAAGTTCAAGCCCAATTGGTTGGGTCCTTATATGATCATACCCTCATTTAGTTCTAGAGCTTATCAGCTAGCTACTCTAGATGGTGAACAATTGATAGAACTCATCAACAATATACATCTTGAGAAATTATACACATAGCATCATAGAAGCTTGGATGAAAACCAAAAAATACAAAAAAAAAATTGTCACCCTAATGAAAACCTAGCAAATAAGCATCTTGGTGACACCAAAAAATTCATAAAGATGACAAAAATAGTAAAGAGAAATAATTTTTCCAATAGTGAAATCCTGGTAAATAGACACTTTGGATAAGTACCATGGTGAAAACCTAGCAAATAGGCACCATGTGTAATCAGTCTTTGCTTTTCCATCTACTTTCACTCCATCTACCTTTGTCCATAATAAACACCCAACTTTTTGACACCCTCACAACATTCGTCATATTATCCTATCACTTCTTTCCATGGTTGACAATGGTTGACATCAGGTCTTACATACCAACCACCTTTTGTCCTAATCTCGTCCTTTTCCACATCCTTCAACTTGGCTAATCCTTGACCTGACTGGGGGCAACCCTTTTATCACATGACTGCAGTGGGTATTGCACATGGTCTTGTCAATCAAAAATGTCCTAAAAAAAGACCAAAAAAGTCATAAAAAGTACTAAAAAAATCCTAAAAATATAAAAAGTCGTAAAAATATCCTAAAATCACAAAAAGTCCTAAAAAAAATCCTAAAAGTCACAAAAAGTCCTAAAAGAATCCTAAAAATCACAAAAAGTCTTGAAAAAATCCTAAAAATCACAAAAAGTCTTGAAAAAATCCTAAGAATCACAAAAAGTCTTGAAAAAATCCTAAAAATTATAAAAAGTCCTGAAAAAATCCTAAAAATAAAAAAACGTCCTGAAGAAATCTAAAAAAATCAAAACATAGCAAAAATCCAAAAAATAGAGTCATATTTCGTCATAGTCAATCATGTTGAAGTATTTTGTCATTGTCGAACTACATTGTCTCTATGCATTTGCTATGTAGGAAAGGCTCATTTTTGAGCCCTCAAGACATTAGGTCAGTCCTTTTAGGTTTGTCAAAATAAAATCATGACTCAATCTTTTATCAATCAAGACAAAGTTATTGGTCAAGTCAAACTACAAGGTCTTTGAGTGTATGGCATAGGCAAGGCCATCAATCGATGAGCCCCTGAGGCCACACTAGGTTAGTCCATTAGGGTTCATGACACTGCACTATCACACACATCAGATATCTTCAAATCAAACAAATTATCCTAAAATAGACATTTTTTAAACAAGCTTTGACAATCACTTAATCAACATTTCAACTACATTGGCATGTCAACGCTAGCATGCGATCAATTCAGTCATCTAGTCAAACTTAATCAAAACAAGTCAAACTATCAAACTCTTGGTTATTCTTCAAATGAGTCCTTCTAAAAAGAAACCCCCATCATTTATTTATGCCTTATGATGTGTCCTTCCTAGGCATCATCACT
The DNA here is from genome assembly GCA_007258455.2 of Sequoia sempervirens. Classification (NCBI taxonomy): domain Eukaryota; kingdom Viridiplantae; phylum Streptophyta; class Pinopsida; order Cupressales; family Cupressaceae; genus Sequoia; species Sequoia sempervirens. Next base: position 647,598,037 of record VDFB02271358.1, read on the forward strand.
GTCATTTGGCATTTTGAGGGATTCTCGCGACATTTTTAGATCGATCCTCTCGACATCGACATCATTCAGGATGTGTTCTTCCTAAATTTGGCTTTACCTGGCACTCATCATGTAGACATCGTCAAAACCTAGCATCTTTACATCAAAACCTAGCATCTTTACATCAAAACACTTGACATTCAGACACACTTGGCAAACACTTGGAAAACAATGTCCTTTATCTTGTCATATTTGTCCTTTGATTTTTTATCATGCTACTAGTCCCTCGAGGATGTCCTGACAATAGGATTTAGAGGAGCAACAACGTATCATGATGATTGTCTTGTCTTGTCTTTTTCAAACAGTCATGTTCTAGTTCCTCAAGGATGTCCTGGCATTAGGCTTTAGAGAAGCAACAACATTTCATGGCTTGCCTTTCTTATTTGCAGTTGGTTGTGATAAAAAGATTGAGGCAAATCAGCTCCTAGTATGAGTCATGATCATCCTTGTCTGCGACTAGTTGTTCTATGTGATGGTATGACCTTTCACACCATTTATCAATGTCATATCATGGTGTTTGTTGACCATTACAATAATCTACCCAATGATGATTAGAGCAACATCTATTAGTTCTTTGGCAATATATTGAAGGATTCTTTCTCCGCACTAACATCCATCTCCTTCTATCTGGCCATTACTCTTTTTTCACCTCCTAATGATATCCTGTGACATACAAAAGCATAGTTGCATACATGATCATATATAGATATCCATTAGTTCATTAACCATTTATATATATTCATTTTTCATATGTGAATTTATGTCATTATCATAAAAGAAATCATTTGCATTTCATCCATTTGCATTTACATCACATATAAGTGCATTAAACATTTTCATACATTATCCATATCATTAATGCATATCATAACATAAAGAATCACATGTCGCATTATCCATACATATATATTCATACATCAATGCATCCATAATTATAAGCATGGCATCACATAGAAAACATTATGCATACATAGAGAACATCATCATCATCATCATCATAAATAACCATCATACATAACATAATATCATAATGGCATATAATCATAAAATAACCATCATAAATGCATATATCACATAAACATAATCAAAACATAATGCATCATCACATAGCACAGTATATAGTCCCCACCAAAACTACATCATATATATATATATATATATATCTCAAAATCATGTCACAGGATAGAGTCTCGAGGAATCCTAAAAATAGAGCTCGCGGGCTCAATGGTCAATATATCAAATGTCTCAAACATAATGAATAGATAACAAGATAACAAATTCCCTAGATTTTTCTCTCCTCATACCCTTGAGGTGAGGAGTGGGGTGACTGATGCCCTGTGGCAAGAACTGATTGAACCTATGAAGACACAACATATCGAGTCTGTGAAGTTGATCGATCTATGATAGGTGGCTAACTATGTTATGACCTATGCCCTAAAGCTGATAATCCATTACTATGGCTATATCTCTATCTTGAGGAGTGCCTGTGACTGTGATGCAACCTATGCCCTAAAGACTGTCCAGATGATGTGGATCCACCCACACTACTCTAGCTACAGTTGTTGTGGCTCCTATTGTTGCCACTCCTTGTCCTGCTTTGAGACTGAGATAAACCAAGCTCCCACTGCTTTGCTAGCACTTCCCTCTCATACAACATCCTAAACTGATCTTGGCTAGCACTAACCCTAGTCAACTCCTTGACGATCTCACCCACTAGCCCTATAACTAGCTGGGAAAACTATGAACACTAGCTCTATGCCTCTTGCTACCTAATCATAGCCTAATCTCGCTCCACCTGTGTCACCTCTAACTCTGTTTATAGGGTCCTAATCTATGTCGAGGCCTCATCTAATCTTCTCTACATGTTTTCCAACCTTAGGTCAACTATAACATCCTATGGAAAAGGTGGCCTACTAGCTACATCCTCCTCTCCATCCACCATCCGCTCCCTCAGCTGTCTCTCGGTCTCATCCATCTTGTCCTCTCCACTAATATCTAGCTCCTCATCATCTCCTCCAATATCCTCCTCACCCCCAACTACCTCCTCCCCTCCACCAACATCCAATTCCTCCTCTCTTATATGGACATCCCCTCCCTCGGCACCTCTCCCTCCACTCTAACCTCTAGCTGCTCAGCTTCTTACCTAACCTCCTCCTCTTTCTCCTCCTCCTCCTCCCACCATCACCACTATCTCCTCCATCCCATCCATTATCCCCTCCACCCCTCCTGCTATCTCCTCTACCTTTGTCTCCTTTGCCTCCATCTCTCCCTCACCCCTACCACCATCACTACCTCGTTGGCCTCCTCGCTGCATCCATGTTATAACTGACCGTCGATCAACTGGTGTTGGCTGATCTGAATCTGTCAAGGGCTAAGGCCTATAAGTCTACAACCATGCATCATAATCTCTTGTGGTCCCTAGATATGATGGACCCCCAATCCATGCCCACTACTATGCAACCAAGCCATCCACCTATTGCTCTACTAATGGCAATGATATGGCTGGTCCCCACATGGTCTCCTAGGATGAACGGGCATACTCTGCAATCCCCACAGGAACATCCTGCTCCTCTCTGAACTGACATAATACCAACTGGTACGGGTACATCTCGATGGTCAGCTAAGATGAAATTGTATGTCTAATCAAATATCTAAAATTCTAACAAAAATAAAGGTGGTCACCCTCTCCTAGCCACTGTACACGGTCTTAATATGGCCTCTAGATGAATGTCATCAATGTGTCAATACGATGATTCCAAAATCTTGTGTCTCCAACTCTCATCTGCTACAATGCACACACATATAAGTAACTCATACAACATACCCTCAGTAAGTTGTAGTCTCTAAACTGGTGGATGAAAGATGGGAATATGCTCCCAGGCCTAGATCATCAGTAATGTGGTCCTACAACAAATACTGTGTGCCTCCCTATAAGCCACCTTGTGTAATTGATGGTATAGCATGCCTAGAAGACATTGTCCCCATGTAAGCATAGTCTTATCTTGCCTCATGTGAACAAGCACATCTCCCATCCGATAGGAAATTCATGACTGTGGTGATTAGGAATCAACACACCGACAATCAAAGTGCATAGAATAGTGTCCCATCACGCGTAGTGCTCAGCCATAAACTCCCATCTAATCTCATAACCGTGAATCCCTAGCCGCACACATCACTCAACTCATAATACTTGGTCAAAGCCTGTAGTCGTCGGTGCGGATCATACACCACTCACTCCCCTCTACTCAAAATGTGAAGTATCCTGTACACATCCTTGAGAGTCACAATAGCCTCTCCCATCAACAAGTGAAATGAGGAAGTCTTTGAATGCCACCTCTCTGCTAGTGTTGTCAGAAGACCCCTATTTACCGGGATAATGGGAATATAGGTCACATAGTATAAACCTAGCTGCATCAATCACCTCCACTCCCTATCTTGTAGTTGATCTCTGAATGCATATGTCGTTGGTGGGTATGTGCAGGATCATGATGGGCCAAAAAGTGGTGATATGATGGGTATGTGTCTAATGATTTTTTTGACCCAAAATTGATGAAACGAAAAGGGTTTTTAAAGGAGATTCTCAGCTTTCCACCAATATAAATTATGTTTTACTTTGAATTTAATAAATAATTATTACTCATTTTCTATTTTTATTACAACTAAAGTCTTGATTGATAGGCTGATTGAAAACATCTATAGCTTCTCAAATGGTATCACATTTTTGAATCAAACATGTGTCACATTCTACTTTCATATTATAGGATTTTAAAAATTTGAATTTCATGAAGTTTTGACCAAGTTAAGGTGGTTAGACATACAAGTTTTTATATTTTTAAAAATTGTAATAAAAAATTCATAATTAATTATTTACTCAAAAAAATTACAAAAAAATACACATCACATGAGGACATGAGTCCTCTACTTATATCTAAAATCTTATAGAAAAATATTATCATTTTATTACGGTTAGGGTGGTCAAGACACCTACTTCTTATTTTTTCCCGAAATTTAAGTACTACGCATTGAAATTTCAAATTTTTACCAAATAGATTTAAAAAAAAAATCTAGTAGTTTAGAAACTACATTCAATTTGCTACAGATTCTATTCTTACATATTTTTGAAATAATATAGATAACTTATTCAAATTTTTACATCAAGTTGCCTAACTCTGATTTTTCTTATTTTTCGCCATTTAAGGGCTTGTTTTTTCCATGATGATCCTGCACATACCTTGGTCTAAACTCGTGCATGTAAATAGGTGGTAATCATTTCTAAACATGTAGAAATAGGAGTTAGCACATCATTGAACATCATTTTTATCATCTATTTAATCAAAAGTGTCGAAGAAACTGAGCCTAAACTAAGTCAACCTTGGTCAAAGTCAAATGTGTTGCACTAGGTCAAATGTGTCATTTCATCAGGCATATGCATCTTAGTATGGTGATTGCATCGCAAAATCTCATAGATGCATCATTCTATAGTAGTTGCATTGCTCCCTCCATTAGTTGTGCCATTGTAAAGCAATTGCATTGCATGGTCCCGCATTTTCACCCCAATTCAGCGATTGTGTTGCAAGACCTAGCATTTGCATTTTGACATAGTGATTGCATCTCATCGAATGCATCATTGTAAACTTGACCCTAGCCTATCCCTTGCATTTTTTTCATGACGCATCAAATGCATGTGACGTGAACACAAATGTGCCTTTCACGAACACAAATGCATCGTGATGCATCTGTTGTCCTAACTTTAACCCCTAAAAAAACACAAAAGAATGAGAAAATTACAAAGTGGGTATGAGGTACATACTGGTGGCTCTACACCCTCTGGCCGTCAGAAGGTCCAAACTTGGTAGTCATGACACTTGGTCACTAGAATCGCCATCTTCACATGAAGTCTTCTCTATCTAAGCTCTCAAATCTCAAAAGGTAAAAGTCAAAATGAATTAACTTTTCACCCAAATTGAAACTATTTATAGGGTAAATTTTAGGGTTTTTTCTGCAGCTTTATTACTGGAGACTCATTTGACCAACTTTTACCACCTTGTTGGCTGCCTTAAATAAATTGATATTCAAAACCAATTGCGCCACTATTTTTCTAGACATCAAATTAACTTATTGGGACACTTTTCAAATTTTTCTCTCACCGGGCCAAAATTTGAAATTTTTTCTGTCACCGGGCCAAAATTTGAAACTTTTCCCGAGGGGGCATAGATACTCCATACATTTCTTGGGGCATGTTTTTGACTGAATTTTCTTTGTCACAATGTGACAGGCTATATTATGACAAAGAGGGGAAAAATATAGACACATAAAATTCACCTAGGCTTGCAAGCTTTATGTTTCTTCATATTTCTTCTCACATAATTAATTTATTTAATTATGTCCTCCAAATTCAACTATTAATTAAATAATTCTCAATTATTTAATTATTTCATGTCTTTTATTCCTCCTGACTATTTAAATAAATAAATTATATTTATTTTATTTAAATGTGTCATTAATTTTCCAATGTCCCTATATAATTAAATAAATTCTTAAATTTATTTAATTATTACTTGTCCACTATTTCTTCTTGATTATTTAAATAAATAAACTTTATTTATTGACTTAAATATGTCATTAATTTTAAATTTCCTCTTATAATTAAATAAATTCTTTAATTTATTTAATTGTTATCCATCTTGGCTTTTTCTAATTTTAAATAAAGTCATTTATTTATGTGAACCAATGATCTTGACCTACTCTAAAAGATGCAAAAGAGAAAATAAATGAACACTAACACCTCGTGATAAGCCTAGTTGAATTCAAAACAAAATAAAGATAAAAGAGAAGTTGATTATACCTTGTCTTGAATTGATCATTGGTTGGCCCTTGATGGTTGATTTTGTGTGCTCCTTCAATGCCAAGACAAATGAAATTGGATGCACAACGATGAGGGTTTGATAAGGATTCAAATGGAGGATGTGGGTAGTTGAGTTGATGAACAAGATAGATGCAAGTGTAATGGATGAAGCTTGAATATGAGGAACAATGGAGGATGAAAGTTGGGCTTGAATGAGCTTGAGATTAGAGATAGTGGAATGCTTGATTTTGAAGATTTTTGTTGAATTAGAATGCATAATGAATAGAATGAAACAAAAAACCTTCATTTTATGAAGAAACACCCTAGTGAAACGGACGGTTGAGATCTTGCCACCATGGTCAAGATGAAGGGTTGAGATCTTTCCACCATGGGAAAGATGGATAAGGACACATGAGGTGGAAGATGACATGTGATGGGAAGGTACTTGTGAGTACCTTAGAATAAGGGTGATGTGACCTCTCAATGATCACATGGGGAAAAGGAGAATCTTGGATGAATAAAAGTGAATTTAAAATTCATTGGGAGATCTTGTGGATAAGACAAGGTTCCCAAAAAGAGAGGTGAGATGTACCTTGGATAAGACAAGGTTCTTAAAAAGGTAAGTACTTACCCACATGTAACTAATGTGACAAGTCAAAGATTCTAGAAGAATTTGGCACATGTGAGTGATGTGACAAGTCAAAGGTTCTAGAACTTGCATGGGGAAGATAAGAGTCTTGGATGAATAAATGTGAATTAAAAATTCACATGGGGAAGAAAAAAAGGAATTAAAAATTCCTTGGGGGATGGGGAGAGTTGACCAAGATGCTAATTGGATTAGCTAATCAAAGATTAGAAGACAATTAATGGTTAAGGAAGATTAGAGGCCAACTTGCAAAATTTAGAGGATGTGACACATCCTTAATGATGAGATTATAGGGTTGATTAATATTAATAAGAAGATGTGACATGTGAGGAATTAAATAAATGTCATATTTATTTAATTCATTTTATGAAAATGAGAGTAAAGGGGTAAGGTATTTAATTATTAACTAAATACCTTAGGGATTTGGAAGAATTAAGGGATATTAATTAGATAATAGCAATGTTACCTAATTAATGTGAATAAGAGGATGTTTAGATGAAGAGGGATAAATTTGGGCAAATGTGAGTGTCCAAATTTAGGTGTCTACATTTTTCCCCTCTTTGATATGGTGCTACGAAGTAGCATCATTTAAAAGAATATTAAAACATAGAACTCGGAAGAAGATGGTTAGATTGGAAAAGATGCTCTAGTCATCAAAGGGATGACTAGGAAGAAAGATGACGTGAGTGACAATGAAGGTTAGGGATTGAGGATGCCCCTTGAGAGGACATGCAGGTTCAAGAGAACATGGGTGTGCTCTCGAAATGGATGAGATGATGAAATGGGAGATGAGGAAGATGATGCAAAGTGATGGATAAGAGAGGATGACAAGTGATAGGAGATGGATGAAGCACAAATGGATGTGATGACAAATGTGATGTTTCCCCAGTCAAGCTACAAGCCAAAATGGGTTGATGATGGATGGAGTGTTGTTTGATAAGGGAATGATATATCCTGAAACAACACAAGGATAGGGAAAGATACATCTTGATGATGATGATGATGAAAGTGTTGTTGATGAGAGAAGGATACATCCCAAAACAAAACAAGGATAGGGAAGGATACATCCCAATGAAAGGGTTGTTGATGAGGGAAGGATACATGCTGAAATAGCACCAAAGGATAGGGAAGGATACATCCTGATGATGATGATGATGGGGATGATCGGGTCAAGGCTTGTAGCAAGGATGGGAACAAGACCAAGGATGTGATTAGATGATTTGTGCTAGATTGAATGGGTAAGGATTGGAGGAAGATGTGAGATGGATGAAAAGAATAAAAATGATGGAGGATAAGATGCTTAGAATAACCAAGCTATATTATGCTAAGGAGATTGATGAGATGATGATAAGAGACTGGATGCATAAGGGAGTTAGATTGATGAAAGATGAATGGATGGGAAGGGATTTTTGATAGATGAGAGGATGGAATGGGAGATTAAATTCAATCCTAATGCAAATTTCCATTTTCCAAGCATTGATTTTTGCTATAGAATAAGACACAATATGCCAAGGTATAAAGAACCAAGGCCGATTCGTGTCTAATGCATAAAATAAATATAACAAAAAAGAAGGCTATCCCAACACCCCAAAGTCACAAAGACCTTGGTCGGGATAGGAATTGGGATAACCACAAGAAAAAAAAGGATGCCCCAACATAACACAAGACCTCGGGGATCTTGGTGGGTACTACATGCGACAAATGAGAAGACAACAACAAAGAAAAGATCAAGATACGCCCCTATGTTGACTATTTAAAACACACCATGATATGATGGATCATGGCAGCTTTAACAAGTGATGATAGGGAGCTCAAATGATAAACCATAGCCAAAAGCATCATAAGATTGCAATCAATTTTTGAACGTCCTTGGCCATAGGATCAAGGGGATGGATGGGGTTGATGAGGTCTGTTAGGAAGGATACATCCTATTGAGACCAAAGATAGATACTAACTAAAAGATCGATATGATGTAGGATACTTAGAACCAATTAGATATTAGGATACAAGTGGATCTCATTTATGAAAAAACAACTAGATAAGGGCATAGCTTGATGACACGACACAAGAGAAAAGACACAAGATAGGAGAGTGACACACCCTAAAGACCCAGGGGCTCGGGGCCAATCAAAGATTAGCCTTGCCTACATGAAAATGCAGATCCCTCATAGTTCGATAAAAGGCCAAAAAATGACCATGGATAAAAGCAGGAAGAGGATGGTGGAGACCTCGATGGATGATAGGATGGACAAAGCCCTAGGGGCAGATCAAATGATCTACCTTTCCTACATGAAAGTGCAGGGAAAATGTAGTTCAAAAAAAGGCCAAAGATAAATGATGGATAAGGGATGATGAGATAACTTTGGATAAGGGGTTAAAACAATGGGATTGATACGACAATATAAGACTGATAAAATGGATTGGATAAGATGGTGGTGATCAAATGAAGCTCAAGGATGGGATAGTTATCCAAAGCATCAAAAGATGAATTGGGAGGATGATGTGATGGACAGATTAGTAAGGAGAAATGATAGGAGATTGTAAAGATGTGCAAAAGAAGTAGGAGTGATGATGATGAGATATATAGCATTGGATTGCATGAGGGGAGGCCTATAGCTAGATACCTGTGACAAGGGATTATGAGATGGGAGGATGATAAAGATGAAGGGATGGATATATAAAGATAGGGAGATGGGGAGATGCTAGGATGAATGGATAAAGGGATATAGATGGGGAGATTGAAAAGGATTGTTATGATAGACAGATAGGAAGATAAGGATAAAGAAATGAAAGGGATGGATGGATAGAGGGATAAGGAAGGGATTGTTATAATGGATGAATGATATTTCCAAGGACTATATCACAAAGGAAGATACATGCCTCCACTCTAAATATGTCATGCATGATGAGGTAGGAGGGATGGAAGATGGGTGGATGGGAAGATAAAGGAGATAAATGGAAGAGGATATGATAGATGGATGAGGAAGGGAGATGTATGGTAGCATTATGGGTGGACAAGGAAGGTAGATGGATGTGGATAAGGATTAGGATAGTGTGTAGGTGAGTGGAATGTATGGAAAGAGGTGTCCAAAGCATGTATATATGTTTTCCTCTATCAGTATCAAGATGACAAGGAGGATGGAGGGATTGGGATAAATGGGATATGATAGGTAGGATGTGGAAGATAGGTGGGGTGGAGGAGATGGATGGAGGGAATACAGTTTCCCCCAAGTGTGGAATTAAACTGGATGGGGGATTTACACATACGCCTATATTCCAGGTTTTCATCATGGTACTTATCCAAGGCGCTTGTTTTCCAAGTTTTCACCATTGGACGATTGATTTTTCTTTACTATTTTATTTTTTTCACTTTTTGGATAGCATGTAGATGGAGATGGATAAGGATAGGGATGTGCATAAGGGGATTTAGAAGATATGAGATAAGGATATCGGTGAAGGACTCAAGCATCAAGTTCCATATGAGGTATTAAGATCCCATGTGTGAAGCAACTGTTGGATGTTGGTACAACCTTATTAGGATAAATGGATTATGCAAGAGGATGAACTAAAGGGATTTGATGGGGAAGATATGTGGGATAATGGATAGGATGTTGGAAAGTGTATGGATGAAATGATGGGGTGGATGTGTGATGGGGAGATGTGTTTAGGACCAACATTGGCACATATGGTGGTGAATGTGAAAGGATAGGAGGGTTAGTGGATGGAGAATGTGGGGATAATGGAGGAGATGGGATAGTGAATTTTGGGACATAAGGACCCAAAATATATTTATGAGATGGAAGGGGTGTATGATTAGCTTTTGGATTAGTAACTTTGGTTGTCATTATATATTTTTCACTTGAAGGTATTACATCTTTTTTCTTTGGGATCCACATGGTTTTGATCTTTTCTTTGGTGGGCCTTTGTGGCCGATGAGTTGGATTTGGCCTTTGAATTTTCTTTTTCTTTTCTTCACCATGTATTTTAGAGGGGACATGGGGAGATTTTGTTTCATGTGGATATTTAGATTTATGCATTTTTAATTTGGCATCCAAAGTGCATTTAATAGCAATGGGATGGGTGTGATGAGATGGGTGGTGTGGAGGAAACATGAATGGAGTGATGGAGGTAGGATTTTGAGGATGATATGTGGATGAAGGATGTGTAGGCATGTGCCTTTGTTGATCTTTATTAGGGGATATGAGAGTGGGATGTTTATGATGGGTGACATGGATAAGTGTTGGATGGATGCAAGGATGAATAGGACGAGATGGAGGAGGTGATTTTGGGATATAAGGTCCAAAAATAGACATAGTACCTAGAGTATGCGTGATAGCGGGTGGACAAACATAAGGACCCAAAATGGATGAAGTAGATGAAGGAGGAATGTGAATGGTTTTTTTGAGGCCATATGATGGTGGAGGAGGGATGACAGTAAATGATCTAGTGGAGTGATGGAAGGAGCCTCTATTTCTTTTGGAAGAGGCTCGTCGAGGATGTCTAGAGGTTGTACCAACATCTTTATATTGTGAGTCTTGAGAAATATGTCCAATACTTTGCATATAGATTTGTTCTTTGACCTAGATAGGCTCTAAAATACCTTGCTTATTAAGGCCTAAACCTTTTCCTTGATATTTCATGTTCTTAAGCATTTGATCCATGATAGAATTTTTGTTATTCTAGAAGAATGATGTGAGTTCATTATTAGGCAAAGGATGATGGGTGGTATATATGCTTTGTTTTTATTCTGCAAGGAGACCACCATGGAAGAATGTGAGAGTAGCAAGGGGATATAAAAGTGGTGAGGGGATAGTAGGTTTAGGCGATGATGGGATAGTAGCATCTAGATGGGTGGTATCAGGATAGGGATTAGGTGATATGATAGGATATGGATTTGTGATGATAGGAAATAAGGGATCATGCGATGGAGATGGAGATACGGGCTCATGAGATGGAGTGGTGGAATTTTTAATGTCAAGGGAGTCATGAGATGGAGTGGATGGAGGATTGTGATCTTGAGTAGGACTAGGTGGTTCGACAAGATCTTGATGTGGAAAAGGGGATATGCTGGCATGCTTTGGATCAGGCTCTTGGAATGAATCATATTGTGTGGATGGCAGGATGACAGAGTGTTGGAGGGACTCCTCAAGTGGGGGAGATGGAAGGATGGAGGATTTTTGAAGTTCATGGGAATGGATTTTGGTGATACTAGGAGTGGGAAGAGTAGATTGGACTTTTGTGTCATCACTAGGAGTGGGAAGAGTGGATTGGACTTTGTGTGTCGTCGATGGGTTTGGTGGCTCTTAGAGTAGGAGATGGGGGTTCATTGGATTCAGTGGATGTGATGATTTCAACTATTTGAGTGGTGCTAGGGGTGGTAACATCAATGATAGGTGTGGTATGGAGAAGGATATCATCACTAGTGACTGTGGATGATGGATTGGGATTGCATGGTTCCACAACTTCAATGTGTGGAGTGGGGGATGTCTTCTTTGTCATAACTCCTTGGGGAATTTCTAGAGTGAGGAACTTACATACTCTAGGTTGAGATGGCATGATAGGAATAGATGAAGGATTAGGGATGGGTGGAGGACTAGGATTATGGAGTGGTGGACTAGGGTTAGATGGAGGAATGGTATTGGATATAGGATTGGGAGTAGATGGAGGATTAGGATTTGATGGTGGACTAGGAGTAGATGGAGGATTAGGATTGGATGGAGGTCTAGGAGTAGATGGAGGATTAGGATTGGATAGAGTGTTAAGGAAGGGATATTGGAATGGTGAATTAAGATAGGAGGACATGGATGGTGGATTAGGACAAGAGGATATAGTTGATGGATTGTAGTAATGGTATTGGGATGGTGGATTAGGATGGGAAGACATGAATGTTGGATTAGGATAGATTGACGGAGACGTAGGATTAAGGTAAAAAATTTTAACTATTGGATTAGGATGGGAAGACTAGAAAGGAGGATCAGGATAGGGGGACATGGATTGGGGATTGTAATAAGAGTATTGGGATAGAAGATTAGGATAAGAATATGCAGGTGTTAGATAAGAGGATAATGTAGATAAAGGATATGATGAATATGTGGATGGGGAAGTTACTGGATATCCCTTGTCAAAGATAGGATAAGGAGCATGATTAGGCATGAATGAAGACATAACAGGATAGCTCGAAGGAATAATTGGATTTTGGAAAGTAGGTGGAGAAAGCTTACTAGTGATGATAGCGTCAAGGGGATCTATGTCGTATACTTCTTGATCAACAAGACTCTTGTTATCTTCATCGACATAATTAGGATTTCCCTTGACTACTATTGGTGAAGGATAAGGATTCATGATGATGAAAGGGGAAATAGAATGGATCAAAAATATTGGATAGAAACAGACTAAAGCTCAAATCGGGATTTAGGTCAATCTCAGATCGAGATTGGATTAAAGCTTAGATTAGGATGATGTGATGATGCAATGATATTGATTTCGATGATTGGATTTGATTATCATAGGATGGCTACAACACCAAATCTACTTCGAGATGGAAGTAGATTGATTGGGTCAAAAATGGTTGGATAGGGATGTGGTTGGATTAGATTAGATAAGATTGATAGGATCAAATGATGGATCAAATAGGATGACGAAAGGGATTGCAAAACCCTGTTCAGAGATTACCCTAGGTGACTTGGGATACTGATTGATTAGATTAAAGGATAAATGGACTATTGTGGCACTGAATCAACCTTGAGATTAAAAGTGGATTGATTGGGCCGAAGATGATGATCAACTCAAGACAAATGACAATCCTAAGCAGATGTTGAGGATGACGATCAATTCAGACATCTAGGTCAATTTGGATAATAACTTCAAATGATGTTCAGAGGATTTGGATGGGGAAAATAATGATGGATACTTAACCCAAATATTGTCTTAGATGATGTACCTATGTGATTTCGATGATAGGTGAATGACCTTATGAGAATGTAGATGGACTAAGGCTCATATTAGGATTTTGGTTAAGCTCAGATTGGGATTAGATTAAAGCTCATATTAGGATTGGATTGAAGTTCATATTAGGATTATTGGAGGATGTGATGGGATTGATTCTATACCAAGTTTAGGTGTTTTAACTAGAGGACGTAAGGTGTTGACAATCAGATTTTTGCCAGATTTGGTAGTTTTCAAAAATTGTCAAATTTTTCCATTTTAGGAAACTTCACAAGAATAGCTTTAGTTTTTTCCAAAAAACTACCCAAAAATAAGGTAGGATTAATTTCCAACTAGCATCTCAGATCTGACACATGATTTTTGAGTTATTAACAAAAATGATTTTTTTAAAACTAAAAAAAAGAACACTAAATTACGATTTTAAGGGTCAAGATGATAGTTTGAAGCCCCAAAAATGTGTTGAAAAGGGGGCCAACTAATTCAAGGTTAGTTGGGAATCCACATGTCATCTCATAATGCAACCACCTGTAAAATTTCAGCCCAATTGGACACTCGAGTCAAAAGTTATGGCCTCTAGAAGTTTCGGCATAAAAATCAAAACCCCTAAAGCGAAGTTTAGATGATTGGGATGGATGATTTGATGATAGATATGGACTCTAATGATGTTCTAAGATGAACCTATGTGATTTTTTGATGAAATGATGAATTTCAAAAAATGTTGATGGATGCTCAGAATGAGGAAGCAACCACTCAGAACAGGCAAATGGATACTCAAAATAGGGGAACAGAGGCTCAAACGATAGGATGAAGACATGTATTGAGGGGACGAATGCTTGGAGTAGGGAATGAATGTTTAGAACAAGGGAATGAATCCTCAGAAGGAGCAAAAAGATGCTAGGAATGAGGGAATAGATGGTCGAAACAAATGAATGGGTGCTCAAAATGACTGAACGTGAGGTGAAATTGGTCATTTGGAGGGAAGGTATGCCCCTCTAGAGGGAAGGTACACCCAAAGATAGGGAAAGTACGCCCAAAGATAGGGCAGGTTCGCCCAACCTAAGAAACAAGTTGTTTGACTGAACGAAAGACAAATATGACTATTTGGAGGGAAGGTTCGCCCCTCTGGGGGGAAAGTACGCCCCTTTGCAAGGCAGGAATGCTCCTCTATAGGGTAGGTACACCCAAAGACAAGGAAGGTTCACCCAACCTAAGAAACAAGTTGTTTGACTGAACGAAAGGAAAAACTGATTGTTTGGAGGGTAGGTTTGCCCCTTTGAGGGGCAGGTAGTCCCCTTTGCAGGGTAGATACGCCTAAAGATAGGGCAGGTTCACCCAACCTAAGAAACAAGTTGTTTGACTGAACGAAAGGAAAAATTGACCATTTGGAGGGTAGGTTCGCCTATTTAGTGAAAATTTTGACAATTTAGACAGAAACAAGCTAAGGAATGACTGAGATAGAGGGAAGGTTCACCCCTCTAGAGGGAAGGTTCGCCCCTCTACCACAAACTTGGGCTTGACCTAAGTGAAAATAGGTATGGAAAGGACCAAAAGACATAGGAAACAACAAGCAAGAGGCAAAGAGTGACTTGACTGATAAGATATGCACTAGTTTTGCATGAAGAAAACAATTCAAGTGGCACAATCCTAAGATTAGTAGTAAGAAGGTATGGCCAACACTATTATTAATCTAGGATGAATAAGGCATATAGGGAGTCCTCAATATATTCTTAGTATGTGAGGCACAACCGTGAACACCACCGAGATACTAAAAGGCTCGGACCAACTCTTCACGTCTATCTAGGTATCACCCTAGGTTTCATGCTCCGCTAGACATGACATGACTAGATTGGGGTACAACGTTGTCTCTCCCCCTTTGTATACCCTGTCAATACACGTGGTTAGGATCATCCCTTGGGGTGATGAAGTCCCCAAGCAAGTCCCGCTAAAGAAGAGAACACTAACTATTTTTGGCTCCTCCCAGGCTCACACAAAGTGTAAGGGGAAACGTGAATGGAATAGTGCCCCCTTGGGTGACACAATGGACTTACAGACATGGAAAACAGTAGATTTGACTCCCCCTTAATTAAATTATGTGCCTAGATTAATCAATGAAAATGATAAACAAACTAGATAAACTAATCATCCTACAAGAAAAATGTTAGTTGTTTTATTCTTTGTTCTTCGTTAATTATGAAATAGGTTGCATGAATTTTAGAAAAAAACATAAACACAATCACAAATAGATGATGTTAGGGGGTTAGAATTTGAAAATGAAGAAAATAGAAGCCAAAATGAAGCTTAAATGACTGTTTTTACCTCACAAAAGGCTTCATCCAAGGCAGGTTCACCCCTTTGCAAGGGTGGGTATGCCCCTCTACAAGGGTGGGTATGCCCCTCTGTAAGGGCTAAGGGTGGATAAGCCCCTCTGCAAGGGCTAAGGGCGGGTACACCCCTCTATGTCCTTAACCTGCAAAAATGAAACAAAAAACATAAAAGGATAGGGACCCATTTGTGGGTCCCACCAAGCATGTCAAAAATGTGAACTAGTGATCTTGACCTACTCTAAAAGATGCAAAACAAGATGCAAAAGAGAAAATAAAATAACACTAACACATTGTGATAAGCCTAGTTGAATTCAAAAAAAAAAAAAGATAAAAGAGAAGCTGATTATACCTTGTCTTGAATTGATCATTGGTTGGCCCTTGATGGTTGATTTTGTGTTCTCCTTTGATGGCAAGATGAATGAAATTGGATGCAAAATGATGACGGTTTGATAAGGATTCAAATGGAGGATTTGGGTAGTTGAGTTGATGAACAAGATAGATGCAAGTGCAAAGGATGAAGCTTGAATATGAGCAACAATGGAGGATGAAAGTTGGGCTTGAATGAGCTTGAGATGAGAGATAGTTGAATGCTTGAGTTTGAAGATTGTTGTTGAATTAGAATGCATAATGAATAGAATGAAAGAAAAATCCTTCATTTTATGGAAAGACACCGTAGGAAAATAGACGGTTGAGATGTTTCCACCATGGGAAAGATGAAGGGTTGAGATCTTTCCACATGGGAAAGATGGATAAGGACACATGAGGTGGAAAATGACATGTGATGGGAAGGTACTTGTGAGTATCTTGGAATAAGGGTGATGTGACCTCTCAATGATCACATGGGGAAGAGGAGAATCTTGGATGAGTAAAAGTGAGTTTAAAATTCACATGATTGAGAGATCTTGTGGATAAGACAAGGTTCCCAAAAAGAGAGGTGAGATTTACCTCAGATAAGACAAGGTTCTTAAAATGGTAAGTACTTACCCACATGTAACTAATGTGACAAGTCAAAGATTCTAGAATACTTTGGCACATGTGAGTGATGTGACAAGTCAAAGGTTCTAGAACTTGCATGGGGAAGAGAAGAGTCTTGGATGAATAAATGTGAATTAAAAATTCACATGGGGAAGACAAAAAAGAATTAAAATTCCTTGAGGGATGGGGAGAGTTGACCAAGATGCTGATTGGATTAGCTAATCGGTGATTAGAAGATAATTAGTGGTTAAGGAAGATTAGAGGCCAACTTGCAAAAGTTGGAGGATGTGACGAATCCTAATCAAGAATTAGGCATGTGCACATCCCTAATGATGAGATTAGAGGGTTGATTAAGATTAAGAAAAATATGTGACATGTGAGGAATTAAATAAATGTCATATTTATTTAATTCATTTGATGAAAATTAGAGTAAAGGGGTAAGGTATTTAATTATTAGCTAAATACCTTAGGGATTTGGAATAATTAAGGGATATTAATTAGATAATAGCAGTATTACCTAATTAATGTGAATAAGAGGATTTTTAGATGAAGAGGGATAAATTTGGACAAATGTGAGTGTCTAAATTTAGGTGTCTACAATTTAAAATTCCCTTTCCATTTTCCCCACCAACTAAATAATTTAAAATTATTATTTATTGTCACATAGCCCCATCAATTTTGAATTAAATTAATTTTTAATTCAAAAGGTCAACTCAATCTTTAATTCAAATAATTTCAAATTATTGTTTGAATTTCTAGCTTTTTCCTCTTGTCACATGCAACCTTGTCCCATGATTTTTTTTTTCCAAAATAAAATCTCAACCATTCATTTCAAATTTTAACCTAATGATTCCCTAACCCTAATTGTGGGTAGTCACATTTAATCTCATCCATTGATCTTAGGGCATCTATCAACAATCAATCTTGGCCATTCATCCAAAATTGGCTTTTCTATAAAAAGGAAATTTTGGTCTCATTTGGACATCTCTTAATCTTTCATGTTCTTGAATTCATACTTCATAGGATATTTTCTGCATACATTATGCTTGCTTCATACTTGCATACTTGCATTGTGAGGCTTTTTGATAGAATCTGTCAATATTTGCTTAGGATATTGTCATAGTCATAGGTTGCTCATCAAAAATCTAAGGGAAAACATCAACTTGCAGCAAATGGAGAAGGTGCAATGAAGGTGATTCATGGAGGTTGAAGACATTTGGTAATATTGTTCTCATTTTCATGCTTTCTTACTCAATTTTTCTTCATTGTTTTACTTAGGATTAGTTTGTTTATGCTTTATAATGCTAACTTGATTTTTTCCCTAAGTTACACTACTAATACCAAAATGGTACTTGGCATCTATAATTGCATTTGATACTGTAAAGATACATGATGCTTCCATCTTCAAAACTAAGGAGGAGGTCACATTGGCCTTGCAGTGATCAACTTTTAGCTCCCAATGGGACACATTCGCCATTTGGGCCTTAGCCCCAAGCACCAAGAAGCTTGAGGTTGTAGAAACTAACACCTCAACCCTTGAAGCAACAATAATGAATTTCAATGTGGCTCAATTTACTAAGGCCACAATTGAATCCCTAACTAAAGAGAGGGATAGATTTAGGACACAATAAAATGAGATGGTGGTAGAGTATAATGTGAGCCAACAAAAGATGACACAAATGCAAACACAAATGGCTTTATGGAAGAAACAATTCCATCCACTACAACTAGGAACATCTCAAGCCACAATTTTTCCCCCCATTCTCCACAAGAATATTTTTCATCTTCTCCAATTCTCTCTCCACCTCCAATACAAGTTGATGTTGTGCCTCCTAATTTTGAGGATGTACAAATTGCATAATCAACTTAAGACTCTTCAGATGCACCTCAAATAGAGGAGGTCACCATGGAGGACTTGATGGGAAAGCTAAAGGGTTATGAGGAGAGTTCTAAGAAGCAAGATGAGCTTATTCATGTGATAAATTTGAAGATTGTAACTGTGGTCCTTGAGTACCTAAATAAAGGGATTGACAAAAGGTTGATCAACATTCATTCTAACTATTCTTTAATGTTCAATGCAATAAGAAATTTTGATAGAGATAAGGAGGTGGCTATCCCATTAATCGATAGGTGGATCCCCAGGGCAAAAGTATTGAGGGACATGGCCATTGGGTCAACACATGGTTGATAAGCCTTCTAACATTGTTCCAACCCTTAGGTTTGTAAATGGAAGAGTGGATTCCCAAGGATTGATTGAGCCACTTGAAATGAAGATTAGATAATTGGTGAAGATATTTGATGAGTGGATCTCCAGTCTACTTCCCGATACCCTAAATGAGAATGGTGAAATTAAATCTTTACAGGAATGGAAGGACCAAGATAATAAGGTGATTTCCACTTAGGCCAAGATAATATGTGATGGGGTAGATGTGGAAATCTTGATAAATAGTATGGATGGATTAACCCACATAGGTATCTTCTTAGAAGATTTTTCCAAAGAGGAAAATCAGGTGGTCATCAAGTATAGCCCATACAAGACAATGGATGATAAGATCATGGGATTTGATTGGCCTACTAAGGAGAAATTTTCTCTATGGAAGTCTAAGTATGTTGACATCTTGGACATATGATTTATTGCAGTTGTGAATGCTGGTTGAAATTTTGGTTTTTGGCCTGCAATAATGGAGGTTGAGGCAGGGGAAGTACAATACATGGCCTAGAATTAGAATAGATGTGTAAGGAAAATTAGATGCAGAAACAACTCTCCTAACATCAATACCTCAGGAAAGAATGCAAATACACTTTTAATTTTTCAATTACAGTCCAATTAAGATGCACTTGAATTAAATATCAGAAACAAAGAATTAGGCAAACATAGATGAACACCAGATTTACATGGGAAAACCCTTACAGGAGAAAAACCCACCAAACCAAGAGAAGTCACTTTGTATTATAGTAACAAAAATTACATACAAGTTTTAGATTTATCTTTCTGATGTCTATTTACAACTGCATTCACCATGAACAATCTTGTACAAGAAACTTCAAGTTACAGTCTACACATAATAGAATTCACACTGATACAATTCGAACTGTTCACACACTTGTTGATCGAACCAACCTTCTAACCATCGAGCATCTACAACTGGTAACTATATTCATGGCATTCCCTATCTGTCAAACTTCCTCACAGAACTGTCACAACTGATTGTCTTCCAACTGTTCAGATTTGGCTTCTCCTATTGGTCCACGAGATGCCACATAGGGAAGTCTCACTTAGTCAAACGACTTCAAGTTGTGTTGTCATATCGGTGAGACATCACCGATATCACAAAGACTCTATCCTATCGCCAAGATGTTACATCGAATCCAAAGAGCTATCACTCAGCTTTCACCATGTCACCAAGACATATCGCTTTCGCTGAGACGTCATACTGAAGCCTCAAAGTCACATAGCCATGAGTTTTCCATTTGGAAAGACTATCGCTCTTTAGTGAGACCACATACCGATATCAAAGTCACAACAATCTCAACATTCGTATCGGCAAGACTTACTGCTCACCAAGAGGTTTCATCGAGATACATAAAGTTACACCGAAGCCATCAGTAGTCTCCAAGACTATCATCCTTCGCTGAGACTCTTCTCTGAGATCCATATGTTTCACCAAGCATCAAATGATCGGCAAGACCTTTGCCCATCGCTAAGACCTCACACCGAGATCTTCTATGTTACTGTGAGGACTCCATATGTGTTCCCGTCGGTGAGACCTTCATTGTTCGCTGGGACTCTTCCTGAGACCATTTGGGTTACCCCGACAGCCATATGCTATCGGTATGACACTCTTCTATCGCTAAGAGATCTCCCCGAGATCCTTTGTATTACTCTGATGACCAACACTTGAACCTCCGTCGGTGAGACATTTGCACATCGGTAAGACTTCTTACCGATAGAATATAAGATACGCTGAAGACCACAACATGTAACATATTGTCGGCGAGACTTTAATATCTCGATAAGACTTCTCACCGAGCCACCGTAGGTTATTCTGATATGCGATAGAATGGCCTGTCGGCTAGAGATATCCATGGGCGGAAAGAGGTTCCAACGACTGCTCTATGTCATAGTGATAGACTCCATAGTGAAAGCATTTGGCAAGACAAAAGCTAGGTCACAGCAACCTGTACGAATCACAATGTACCAAAGCTGCTAGTCGGCCAGACATGATAGATGTCATACCAACTTTGCTCCAGTAGAGGTTACATCCTGTGATGATTGAGGCATATATTTCCAACAAGATGAGACTTTGCATATATCAACATTAAAATATTGTACTCTCTCAAGTTCAAATATGGTGACATGGAATGTAGATGTGTAGGTGCTTTTTTATTTTTTGCTTTCTCTATTTTATGCTTTTTCATCTACAAGATTTGGAGCACATGGAATAGGTACATAGTTTATGAAAAGAATATTCTACACTAAATGAAGAGCCTTTTGGAAGGTGGGAGGATATTCTTCAACAAATGGGAAATGGTTTTTTTCTTATGTGAATTTCTCCCTCATATTTGGGAAAATATAACTTCCTTTGGATGTAAATGTGATTGTTAAATGAAACATGACATGTGCACAATCTGGTCCAAAGCTTTTTTCTCTCACTTGTTCTTATATAAGGGATTCAAGGCCAATTGTATAGGTTGATTTATAGTAGATTGATCTTAGAGAAATTTTGTAATCAGGTTTAGATAAGGTAATATGAGTCTGTTTTAGGTTATAAGAATCCTTTGAATCTTGTAATGTTGAACATGATGGTACTATCATATTTTGGAATATAAATGGCTAAATATTTGAGGTCAGTGTTATCCATTGTATACTTTGCATAGATTTTGAATACAAAGCAATAAAATATTACTTCTATTCATCTTATTTTCTTTCCTTGAATTTTTATTCAATGTTATTACACTTATTCAAAGAATGAGTTAAATTGTATTAATATGAATGAAGGTTGATGTGAATGTATGCATGGATCACTAAGTATTGTTGGTTAATATTCTGGTATCAATGGTGTAAGGAATTATTGGTAGAAGTGATGTTGTTTTGTGTTCTCAATTATGTGATTTAGAATTCTCCACCCTAAGATAAGGTAATGGTTATTTGATGTTATAGTTTTCTTAAATCTTTCATAGCAGCTACATTTAAATCAATTTTAATCTCCCAAGTTTAGTATGAATGTATGTTGAGCTAAATTATAACATTTTATCATGCTTAAGTATGATAATACCATGAAGGTTAGCCAAATCTTTAAGGTATTCCATTTGTTAAGAAATTAAAGGAGAATTTATATATTTATGTACAATGTATATGATAATTGGCACAAGAGCATCTAATGATACATTAGAGGGTCACCTTCCTATGTTTTGCAAAGCCGAAAGTGTAGAGGGTCACCTATTCATTGGCTAATCCTCATAGTTATTGAGAATTGAATTTTTTAGATTCATAGATAACTAATGAGATTAAGTTTGGTTCATTAAAAAACACCAACAAATTCACAACTTTTCTAGGGAAAATGTTAGTCCAATGTCTCTAGGTTAGATTTGGTAAAGTCAGAGTCAATGAAATTCATTGTTCTTCATTGTTTGGAGAATAGTTCATATAAATTCTCATCATAGGTTACGTCTAGTTTATGTGAGTCAATTTTTGGTTCTATTTTTTATTTCTTGTCAGGGTATGTTAAAAGTCTTCTCTAAAATTGTGAGGGCTTCTCAAAATCATCATATATTTTCCTTCCCCCATATAGTGGGTGGCAACTCTGAAATCTCTTTTGCTAGTGAAAATTTAAGAATTCAAAGAAAGAGAGAAAAGAAGAATTGTAAGAAGAAATTTGAATCCATGAGATAAACTAGAAACAATATGAAGAAACATCTTGAGCAGAAGCTAGAGTCTAAATTACCATAGAGTAAGAAGTCATCTTGGATAGTGAAGATGTTGAAGTAGGTAAGTCTGCTAACAATATTGATAATGCATCTGAAAGTTTAAATGCAAATGATCCCAAAGAAACATTTGATTATGGTATGCCCTCTAATAATTAGGAAACTTTTCCACCAATGAAGCTCTTGTTACCACTAGTCATCTTGATCATAATCCTTTAACATCAAAGGAAGTTGAATTGTGAAAATTTGTGTATAAAGAAGGTGAATCCCTAGCTAGAAGGGAAAATCCTTGGGTTACCTCTATTTTTAATGATGAGAATTTTAACCCAAGAGGAATATCTCCTATTAGAACTTAACATCACTCTTCTAAAAGAGAACCCTTTGATCTAACTTACTATAATGCAAAGCATAGTGAATCTGAGGTTACTCTAGAGGATGAAGAAGAAATAAACAAGGATATGCAATATTTTAATGGAGAAGAGTTGAGACTCAAGGATTTGCATTTGAAACAATAAAAAGAAAGAGATGAGAATATAAAGGCTTCCATGATAAAGAGAGATTATTTGAGAAGAAAAGTTGAAAAGATGAGGGAGATGGTGAAGTAAGAACCAATTCCAGAAGATCCCCATAAGCCTATAGTTGGGGAAATATTTTCTCAGCCTAAGATACATATTCCAATGGGAACCATTGCTACAAGCACATACACAAGTTCTATTGTAGCAAATAAAGGTTTAGATCCCTCTACTTTTGTTAAGAAATCCCAACCAATAGACAATGGAAAGAAGCATATGGGTCAACTCAAGAAGTAAAATATGAATTCCAACACAAATGCCTCATCCACTAACACATCTACCAAAGGTGTTGAGACTAAATTCATTCAATAAAATGCACCTACTTATCTTGAAGTTTTGATATTGCAATTAGCTAATGAAAAATTGCAATGAGAGCTATGTAAGATGGAAATTGCTATTGCAAATGCAAAAATAGAGAGGAAAATTGCATTCCTCAAAACCTCCATCCCAAATCCAAGAGGTTCAAGTTCTAGTGATTCCATTCTTGATCCCCAATCACATAACACTAAATCAAGTGGAAATATCCTTGGTGGTAGTGGTGGTAGAGGTTAGGGCAGTGGAGATAGAGGAAAAAATAAAAAAATCAGGAATGCCCAATCTCGAGGCGGGAAAGGAAATGGTGGTGATGGTGGAGGTGGAAATGGGAAAGGTAATAAATAGTTTGGTGATCAAGATGATAATGAACCTTAGAATGATCAAAGAGATTGGTTCACTAGAAGGCCTATGTAAGTGGATAGGTACAAACAATTATGCTTTACTAGAATTCCTGGCTACCTGAACTAATTCCCTGATGATATCAAGGCTATATTGGTCAAATTATCTGGGAATAATGCAATAAGTGGTGAGGACCAACTAAAACCATTCGTAAATATAATGGATGATTTTGAGGTGGAGGCTAAATATTTTATAATGAAACTCTTTATGTAGTCACTTAGTGAGGATGCTAGGGAATGGTATAAATATTGACTGGTAAAAAGTAGCAGATCATGGGAAGAATTTAAGAGGGTATTTAGATAACAGTATGGTGATAAGACTAATGCATGATTTTCTCTAAGCCAATTCAACATCTCTAAAGGTTCAAATGAAATGGTTGCTAATTTCAATACTAGATTTCAAAAGGATATGAATAGATTTCCTACTAACTTGAGGCACAATGATCATGTATGTTTGGTCAACTATTGCAATGCATTTGATTCAAAAATTAGCTATCATCTACAAGACAAGAATCCTCAACCCTTGAGAGAGACCTTTAAGATTGTAGTACATATTGAAAATAATAGAAAAACATTAGGTAAGGTTGAGAGAAGAGATGATGTCAAGATCTTCAAGAATCCAAAGAAAGAAGATAAAAATTATGTAGAGAAAGGGTCCTTCCTTGAAGAAAATATTGATAAGGTTACAATTTCTATGAAGGATATTAGTTATAGACTTTTTAGGCAAGAGAAGGGGCTAAAAAATGACAAGCCCAATTTTTAATGAAATGAGAGACCTCCTAGGCTACAAGATCATATTTATAATATAAATTGGCATAAAGGAAAGCCAATTCAAAATAATCAAAAGAACACATAGAGAAAAGTCCCCCCTACTCCATTACAGAACTCTATGAATTTTGCTAATGAAATGCCTTGGTGTGTTGTTTTCCAATTGCCACATGCTTATCAAACATGCTCAATAGCAAAACAATTTGAAGAGGAACAAAATGAACCTATCATGATTGTGAGCCACTTCAAGAAAACAATGAGGAGATATATGTGCTTATGCATAGATCAAATTTTTTTGGGGAAGAGGGTTCTTTAGAAGAATCCTCACATGAGGTTGATGTTGATAATCAAAGGCATAAATTTGAAGCTTATCATCAACAGATTTTTCCTAATGAAGATGAAAATGTTGAGTAGAATGTTTTTGCTATGGAAATGGATAAAATTAATATGTCTCTAAGAAGACCATTTGATGAGGGGTATCAAATAATAACAATAGAATTAGTTGCACAAGCTAGAAACACTCACAATTTAAGCAATAGGATTATGAATAGTGACCAAGGCAAGCCAAACAACATATTCATCAAAGAGAAAAATGCAGAAAAGTAGGGAGTTAATCCAAGTGGTAAAGAAGGAGAAATCAAATCCAAGGAAAGTAAGCGACCTAAGATTTGGGCTAAGAAATATAACACAACCAAGAAGAATAATGAGGTTGTTTCTCCTATTGTAAAAGAAAAGAATCAAAAGTCAAATGCAGATCAAGAAAAGAAACTAGAAAAGGAGATTGAAAATAAGTGTGAACAACAAAAGGACAATATTGTAGAACAAAGTGTAGTCCCTTATGAACTACTTAAATATAATACAATTGACATGTTTTAATTGCTTTCCCAAGTCAAGGTGGTAGTCCCATTAATGGGGATGATGAGAATTGAAGAAAATAAGTGGAAGGCAGTGGACCTTATCAATGGTGCCATTATAGCCTGTGATGATAAAAGGGTGTCTACTCAGTCTAAAGTGAGTGGAAATCAAGTAAGTGAAGAGGAAATGGAGAGATATATTAGTAAAATCCCTCAAGTTTACTTGGGTAATACTATCACTACTTTCCCAAGTAATAAATTGTGCTTATGGAAAATTTTATGCCATGGATTCAAGAGAAATCCTATTCATACGAGTGATTAAGGATGTCCCATATAGATTGGCTAATTTTCTAGACAAGGAGTTTTTTATGAGCATAGTTATGGTGGATGTCCCACCAAATTATGGTATATTATGGTCAAGGAAGTGGAGTGATTTCATTGGAGGTAGCATACAATGTGACATGTCCTTTGCTACATTCCCAATTGAGGGAAAATACATTAAGATTGTGAGGGAACCAAGAGCTCCACACATGATTAAATTTGTGGAAGAAGAGGACATAATTCACATTATCTATACTGGTATTCACAACTTTAGAGTTGAAGAGTTACAAGAAGAAGAAGAAAGACAACCCGCACCTCTTGAAAAGGAAGTGTTGCAACAAGTAAAAAATGATGATTTATGGAGCATGTGTTTTGATGGTGCTTGTGTTGCAAGTATGAGGACGTTGTTGCAAGGTGTTTTCATTGATGTCAACTAGTCAATTGGTTATCAACTGGTTTCTTTTGTCATTAATGTCATGGATGCAGGTTATTGGTTGTATATGTTGAGGATATTGAGAAAATTGTATTGAACGAAGATTGCAGGTGTTTAGTGGTTTCTCTAGGTTTTGCTCTAGGATTTGCTTCTATGTGTGTGTGGTTTATATATGTTGATTGTGGTTGTTGGAAGCTACTATATCTAGCTTTTTGGTTTCTAATTCATTATACAATGTGAGTTTGTTCACCAGTTGTGAACTATGGTTTTCTATGTATTTAGCTAAGGTCCAGGAGAAATGTTTTTCGTCTAGATTTCTCTTTGGTTAAGTCTTATGCCTTGTGTTTCTAGAGTTAAGTTGTTGTGATTGTGTTGAGGATAATTTTAGTATTTGGAAGGATCATGCTTGATTGTTCTATGTTTTTTACACTAGATTGGTCGATATTTTGTTGAAAACTACCTTCAAAATTGATGAAGCATGTTGGGACCTATTTGGGTCCTCATAAAGCATTTTTTTGGGTCGCTCTCATTCTAATTCCACCCTATAATGTTTTGGGACTAGCCTAATTTGAATTTAATGATGGATGGCTGACTTTGGACATGTTTCAAAGTTGAAGATGGTATAAATATAGGATGAGTTCGTGGTGAAATATGTACAAAGAGATAAGGTCAAATAAATAGAGTAGATATATATGAAGTAGATGTGAATCAAGTGGATGTATGTGATATGAGTGTGGAAGATCAATGCAAAGTCTAAATTTTGAGTTTCTAGATGTAGTGAGCTGAAGGTGGACTCTATCATTCGTGCATGTCTACAAGTGGTTGAGCACATTGTGGTGGAATTATCTATTGCATTGATATTTTCTTCTCTCTAACATATCTCTTCTATCTTCTTTGTATCTCTATGAAAGTGAGCCCTCTATGTGGTTAACCCTGTTGGACAGTGAGTCTTGATCCAGATAGTGAGTCCTTACTTTGGCAGTGAGCCTTTTTCTCAGGCAGTGAGCCTTTTGTAATAATTTTTGATATTCTCTATAGTGTGAGTTAATCCTCACTATGGATATTCCCTCATTGGGTTTTCCACGTAAATCTGGTGTTACTATGTTTGTGTCATGGTTTTCAGTTTTTGCACTTGCACTTAATGTTTAATCATTTAGCAGAGTTGTGAATTGTGATTGATCTAAGTTTCAGTGAATTTCATAAAGGTTAAGTTTGCTACAAATGATTGACCCCCCTCTGAGTTGTATTGTTCAACATCTTGCTCAAACGAAGGTGGTGCAAGGGTGATACTTATCTCCCATAATGGTAAAAATTTTAAGTTTTCATTTTCATTTCTATTTGCATGTACAAATAATGCAGCTAAATATGAGGCTTTAATACTAGGATTAAGAATAGCTGAGAAACATAGAATTAAGAAGTTAAGAGTTATTGGAGATTCAAAACTTGTTATTTCTCAAGTTAGATCAAGGTATGCATCAAAGAATAATAGGTTGAGATAGTATAGCAATGATGTTTGGGAATTGATAGAACAATTTGATGCATTTGGTATTCACTAGTTGGATAGGAGTAAGAATCAGATGGTAGATTTACTTGCCAACATTGCATTCAGACTAGATGACATTAATTTTCCTAGCATTTCAAAAGTTGAAGTGTAGATCAGACCTTTAGTTCCTAATAACATAAGGAATTGGCTAGTTTTTAATGATGATGAGGAAGTTTTGAGATTCTTATAGTGTATAGATGAATATGAAGGTCAAGAAATTGACTTTGGATCTTTTGTGGAGGAAGTGGATGGTAAGGAAATAGTGTTTGGGAATGAAATCATTCAATTGAAAACTAATAAAATTCTAAAGGGGTTAGTTTCTATAGAGAGGGTCTTTGATGGCCCTGACAAAAGCAATGCTAAGAAAACATCCACTCATAACTTGGAAGATTTCAAAGAAGTAAATAATGGTCTAGAAAATGCTCCTATAAAAGTTCACATTGGAAAGAAAACGAAACCTCAAGTTAAACCAATGTTGATTGCTTGGTTCAAACTATATAGGAATATATTTTCTTGGTCTTATGATGATTCAAAGGCCAGTAAGGAAGACTTGTTTCGACATGAGATTCCCTTGAAACCTTATGCTAAGTCTTTTAGGAAAAAGCAAAGGCCAATCAATCCTAAATTGGCACCTAAGATGCAAGAAGAATTGGTCAAGTTAAGAGAAGGAGGTATCATTAAACCAATTAGGCATTCTACATGGGTGTCTAACTTAGTACCAGTGAGAAAGAAAAAATGGTGATATAAAGCTTTGTGTGGATTTCAAAAATTTGGATGTATCATCATTAAAGGACAACTATCTATTTCCCAACATGGAAGCTATGTTACAAAAAAGTGACTGGTTGTTAGCTTTTATCTATGATGGATGGTTTCTATGGATATAATCAAGTTGTGATTAAGGAGTCCGAGTAGTACAAGAGTGCATTCACTACTCCTTATGGCACTTATGTTTATGTTAGGATTCCTTTTGGCCTAAAAAATTTAGGTGCTACTTTTCAAAGGGCTATGGATGTGGCCTTTTCTTATTTTATTGATATCTTCTTAGAAGTTTACCAGGATGACTTGATAGCATATAGCAAGAAAGAAGAATACCATTGTATGCACTTGGAGAAGGTATTTAAAAGGCACTTGAATATGGTATATCTTTGAATCCCAAGAAATGTTTGTTTGGGGTGAAAGAAGGAAAGATGTGTGGCCATATTTTGTCAAATGAAGGAATAAGAATAGATCCTAAAAGAGTGGTTGTGATAGAAAAAATTCCACAACCAAAGAATTTGTCAAAGGTATCCAATCGTTCTTTGGACAGATCAATTTATTAAGGAGGTTTGTGACTAACTTTGTAGATATTACCCATCCCATTTCCAAGATGCTAAATAAATGAGAAAAGGTAATTTGCAGTGAGGAGCCTAGTATGGAATTTAAGAGCATTCAAAAATCCATAGAGGAGTCTCCAATGCTAAAGTCTCTAGATTTCTCCAAGCCTATGCAAATTTTTTCCTTTGCATACTTTCATACAATTGTTGTTGTGTTACTATAGAAAATCAAGAGGGATTTGAGAATCCCATTGCATTCTTTAGTAAATACTTACAATTTTTAGAACTCAAATATGATATGACTAAGAAACAAGCCTATGCATTGGTAAAAGTAGTGAAGAATTTCAGAACCTACTTGGTTGGAGCTACAATTATTGCTTATTTCCAAAGTGTTATAGTGAAAGATATTTTCACTCAACAAGAGGTCATAGGCAGGAGATGTAGATGGATCAATAGGATCCAATAGTTCAACATTGATGTTCAAATCACCAAGTCAGTGAGAGGACAAGGTTTAGAAAATTTGATGGCTGAAACCAACTTGGAAGCCAACCCAATAAATCAGACCTAATGTATAGATGTTGCACCTATGTGTGGCATGCAAACATGTGGTTGGTATAAGTGGATTGTTTAATATCTATAGAATATGCAATGTCTTGAAGGTATGAAAGATAATGAAATAGAAACCTTGAAGTTGGAAGCTACTAAGTATGTTATCATTGACAATAAGATTTGGTGGAGTCCAGAAGGAATATTACTTAAATGTATTGATGGAAAGAAAGGATTGGAACTCCTAAAAAAAATACATAGTAGAGTATGTGGAGGCCACTACATGACAAAGAAAACTTCCCACAAGACTTTGAGAGCAAGATTTTGGTGGCACTCAGTATTCAAAGACGCTCACAAGTTTTTCAAAACTTGTGATGCTTGGCAAAGGTTCTTAGGAAAGCTAAAAAAATTAGGAAATCTACCTCTCGGGCCAATTTCAGTCCAAAACCCTTTTCAACAGTGGGGTATTGATTTCATTACTAAAATATCTAAGAAATCTAGTGGTGGACACTCTTGGATTCTTGTTGCCACTAATTATTTTATAAAATGGGTAGAGGAAATCCCCACAAAGAAAGCAACAAGCAAGTTTGTGATTGATTTCTCGATGAACAATATTTTGATTAGGTTTGGAGTCCTAAAGAAGATCATCTCTGACAATGCCATGTGTTTTAGATCAGATGAGTTTAGATATTTTTGTGATAAGCATGGAACTCAAATATCTTATTCTTCTCCTTATCACCCACAAGGAAATGGTTAGGCAGAATCAAGTAATAAAAGTCTAATGAAAATCATCGAAGGGTGATTGAGAAAAATAAGAAGGTATGGGACTCAAAATTGAATCTTTCACTTTAGGCATATAGGGTTATGATAAAAAAGGCTATTGGAAATTCTCCTTTTGGTTTGGTATATGGCTTGGATGTAAGGCTACCTCTGAATAACTTGTAGAAGATGTATAGATTTGTGCAAAAATATGATGAAGATTTATGTAATGAAATGCAACACGGGGTTGATGCTATGATAGAATTGGACGAAACTAGAAGAGAAGATAATGATAAAAATACTAAAATGTAGTTGTAGGTTAAGCATTTACATTACAAAAAGGCTGCTCCAAGAAATTTTGAAGTAGGAAGCATGGCGATGGTGTGGAATGATAGAGCTCAAGTTAGGGGGGAACATGTAAAATTTGATGCATTATGGTTGGGTCTATATCTAATATCAAATACACATGGTGAAGATTCCTACTATCTATAAAGTTTAACTAGAGAGCTTCTTGAATTGCTAGTACATGGACAATTCTTGAAAGCATACTCCTCCTGAGGTATGTATCTTTTCCATGTACATTGTATTATTATGTAAATTTTGTGTATAGGTTTGGTTTGGTGTGCTTTTTCTTTGGTTGGTCTGGTCTTCCTATTTTGGGTATCCCTTGTTTTTGTTCTCTAGTTTGGTCTACTCAAGCTTGAGATTCAGAGATATCACTCTGTTCTGGAAGAACATACATCCCCACTGGAGCCATTGGTGGAACCCCTCAAAATCTTTTTTTCCACTAATAATAATTGCATATTTGGCTATCTTTTTTGGTCTAAGGTATATCCTGAGGCTTAGGGTTTTTGTTTATCCTCTATTCTAGGGTTTTGTATGTGCCCTAAAACCCTTTGAAAAAACCTAAGTATTGAAATCCTAAGTGTTATATCTTTGTGTACATTTTCATCTAATGTTGACTAGTATTAGTCAGTTCCTAGTTCATCAAGCTACCACTTGATCCATTGAACTCATTCAATTACCAGACCCTAATTCTTAGTGGTCTCAGTCGCTACCCATTGAGTTATTAAATCATGTTTTATGTTATACAGGTCTGAAAGTATTAGGTGGGTCATAAATCTTTTAATAGTTTCCACTTTATCCTAAGTCATAATCCACATTTTTCCTAAAGTTCTTTACCATTAAAACTTTAAAAAATGAACCCATCTTAAGTCATACATAAGTACACATTCCTTTTGAAACCTTTATGAATGCTCAATGATTCCCACTACATGTTTCTTATTGGTTGCTCTAAAGCCCACGAGAATAAAATATTGTGATAAAAGAGCTAGATGGATAGCAGGTGAGTGACACCTATCTACCCTCATTGTGGGTCGTACCACTCTTGAAAGGAACTGATGGTAAATGGAATTCAGATTGATGGCTAAAATGAATTCTGACAGATGAATCTTGACGGCTCCCTATTAGCTCATGGGGGACCCACTATCAGATCATAACTCATAGAGGGATAATGGAAAAGTGCCACATGGAATCATTGCCATGTTCTATTGAACTATTGAAGACTAGAAATATTTCGTGAAATAGTTTGGATAACTATGGACATGTTAAAAAGTGAGTTACTAATGGAATTTTTAAGCATGTACAAAATTTCTCCACGAGATGTTTTAATATCAACCATTCATCACCGAAGGAGGATATGAATCATGATCACTAGCCTAGAGATTAAAAAAAGAACATGTTGGAGGTCATTAGGTTGATCTAGTTTGTTTCCCGCTAGCCCGTGACCATAGATCCAAATCTTGCATATTCCAGAGGGCTAGCAGGTTACTGACATGTGGATCCTCTAGCTAATTATAAAGTGTGGTGGAGCCATGATGTTGATGATAAGGATGCACACTTGGAAAAAATAAATCATGATGGATGTTGGTCAGCAAAAAGGAAAATATTCAAAAAAAAATTGACTCCATTCAAGCTACACATTAATCCACATCAAGATGGGATCAACGACAGAGAATCAAAGTTTCTAAAAGGACATCATTGAGCCATTTTGGTTCGTCTGAGTGGGTAGTAATGGCAGAGTTGTTGGATTTCTTCCAAATTGAGAACTTTACTCACCATAAAAGCTTGCTTTAAAGCTTTTTGTTGATTGCAAAAGAATTTCCAATGCATACAAAATTTTTTGTAGTGCATCTTGAGTTCCTGGCATCTTCAAATTTAGGTTTTATATCTCGTTATACCAATAAGAAAAATTCATACTCTTTGAGATAGAATTTACCCTAGTTTCCACTTTGATTACAATTATTTTTATCTAAAATAAAAGTAGGGATTGTTTTAAGGTTTGAATTTCATTGAGTTTGTTGAATATTTAAGAATTTGGTTGGTTTTACATCAAGTTTTTACTTGAAACACTAAAATCCCTAGTTTAAACTAGTCAAGACTAGGTCAAATTATCCATTAGACATGGCACCAAAAGTCTAGGCCTTTGGTTCTAAGCCAAAAGTAGGACCCTTAGTCCAATATTTTCTTGAGCAATTACCACCCTCAACAACTAAAAAGGTGAAAGGGAAACCTATGTTTCATGGCCCAAGAGTTAGAGAGGGTATTGTTGACAAACTATGCACAATCAAAGATGCTACACTTCCGTATTCTGTATGGACTCTCTTCCAAGGATGGTTTGGTAAAACAAAATACACCCCATGGAGATTGGATATGGCTAAATTTGTGGTTCCTAATATGTATGCAGACGTTGATCCCATAAAGTTCATTGTTGCCAATTATGACCCTCTTGTTAGGGTAGTTAGAACCCATGATGGGAAAAATATGGTTTGGCTCACCAAAGAGGAGAATGCAAATTTTTTTAAGCTGAACAAATTAAGCAAAGACATGATGGAAATTGATTAGAATAAATTGAGGGAAGATTATGGGAAGGTAAAAGGAAAAAAAAATTTGGGACCTTCGGACAAATAGCCCCTCCCTATCAATTATTTTTCCACCTATTTTCAGAAGAATTTCTACCCCCTCTATCATATTTTTGGGTTTGATCCCTCTTCCAGCATGCCAATTACCCAAATGTATATGGCTGAAAATATTCAACACCCCAACATTAATACTTTATATGATTTTGCTACATAATTATTAGAGGAAATACACAAGGGCTTAGTAGCACTCAAGAATGGGGAATCATTCGTGAGTTTCTGGTGGTTTTCTCTTTTTAAGTACATGTTTTTATATAGGAGTGTAGACTATTTTGGAAAGGAGATGGAATTGAAGAGTAGATGATGATGTGGTAATACTTGTTCAAACATGGGCCCCATTACTAGATACGCATGAGCAGAACACCAGTTTTGTCGTTGTGACAAGCACTTTTGCCTCTATAATTTTGAGAATGTATTTGATGGTATATGTACCTAGGATTCCCATAGAATTACATGACTTCTTAAGGCCATCAGAAAGAAGGCCTAATTTGAATATTTGTCACAACTAGGGATATGCAATCCCATATAAGGATTGTACCATTTTTAAGGTATATGGCATAAGGGTAACACCTCACATACTTCCAAGGTAAGTGACATTGAGAATTGGCTTTCTTGAGGTCATGCAAAAATTGGAAAATGTTGATGATGTTTTCCTATTTGAGAAGAGAAAGGGAACATTTTTCCCTACATACACTATGTTCTCAAATTTTTCCATGACAACCAATGGGTGGAGAAATTTTTTTGATTATCATCTCAAGCACTATGACATGAAACTTCAAGAATATTAAAGCTATGACCCTAAGAGGTTTATGGTTTGGTTCATGGATAGGATCAAAGGAGGGTAGCATGTTCATACCCATTCTTTCCCTAATGATATCATCAGAAATATTTTTGACCTCAAAGTTTAGGAGGATAGGATGATAAAATGGGTTGCATTTCTAAAGTTGGAGAAAGAAAGAAGGGTTAAAGACCCTTATTTTGAGGTTTTTTCAGATATTGGTAATATAATTTTGAAAATAGAGACAATTATTCATAATTTTGATAATCTTTTTGCAAGCTTGAAAGAAGAAAGAGTAGTAAGATAAAGGGAAATCATAGTCATTGAAGAGCATGGTAAGGGGAAGGTCCCCATGACAAAAGAAGAATCAACTCAACAACCTCCCAAAAAGGTACACATATATGCAAGGAAGAAGAGCATGATAAAGAAAAAATTAACCATTATAACTATTGTACAATTTGAGGAGTCAAGGGGACCCTCTCCATAGCAGAAAATCTCACCAATTTTCACCACCACATTCATCTACTCCAATAATAATTTAGTTGGATTCACCAAAATAGGGGTTTGACTATAGTAAGCCTAGAAACTACCCCAACATTTTCCCCATCCTTTTGTGTGTATGTACTCATTCATGTGGAGCTTTCTTGCAAACTCGACCCTTTGTGATTTTATTTCTACCACCTTTCACTCTTGTCATTTCATGCAACATTTCTTTCATCATTTAGTTCTTTTGTCATTTCTTGTTTTTATCATCACTTAAAACTTTAGAAGCTAAGCCTTTAGTAGGTTTCTAGTAATTTTGAGTGTCCCTTTTCACTATCTATCCATACGGATGCTAGCACACCTATGAGATGCGAAAACATCACATTGTCCTCCCTATTCTATGCTACTATCCTTTGGCAGAGAGTTGTCTAAGGTACAGTTTGAATTCTAGAAACCTGCTTTCTTAGTCCAAACTTAACTCTTAGGTTAGTAGAGTGACAAAAGTACTAAGAGTCCTCTTTATTCTCTATCCTTGAAATCAAATAATTCCTTAAACACCTACATGGTTGAGGTAGATTAGGGAATCCTTCACCTCTTGACTCTTCATGACTTGGAGTCATTGAGTGGTTAGTCCCCCTCCTCTACACTAATATTTCCTCTAGAATTATATAAATTTACTTAATTTATTTAATTTAATTTTTATATCTTTAATTCCTCTTGTTGGTGTGAATAAATGACTTGTACCTAGTTATTTCACTTACTAGGGACTTAGGGGACATATTGACATGTTAAGTTTACTTAGATCCTAAGATTATTTCTAGGCGTTAGTTTTCATTAGTTGTTATCATATCTTTTAACTTGTAACACACATGACCTAGATAGTTGTGATAAGTTGTCTCATATCATAAGATTATGAAACTTTTCATAATCTTATGACATCTTGTATCTCACCTTGCATATATAACCAAGGGTCTCTCTCACATTGTATATCAATAATTCTTTTTTTCATTCATTGATAGGAGTACAGTTTATTCTTTTCATGTTGATCTTATGAGTATTTTGTGCTTTCCATAGGCCTTTAGATCTTGGGTGGCTATCTCCATAGCCAAACCTTACATGGTATCAGAGCAAGTTGAGTTCCTTTGGTTAGTCTTTAAGGAGATCTTGAGTGAAAATCTTGTATTTTCTTGAAGCTATGAGTAGGCTCCTCTTGAATCTTTGGATGATCTGGAGAATTAGAAAGATGTGATAGAAATACCAGATTCTAGTGGGGTTCCTTTTTTGGCTTTGTATTGCAAGTGCATTTTGGCAACTTGGTGCATCAGATTTGAGCTCACCATTGCATCCAGAGTGTCTGAGGAAGTCAAATTTTCCTTTCATTTCATTCTAGTTGGGAATTGGAGGAAAAATCTATAAGGGTTTGAAGATTGAACGTGGTTTCTAGATCCAGGAGGTAGCTAGCACTTCAGAGTATTTTGAGCCAAACAGATTGCTACCATCGCATCCAAAAGGGCCAAAAACCCTAAGATTGATTTTCAAATCATTGAATTTGGCGGAGTTGTCCGCTAAGGAGAAATTTTTTTCCCAAGGAGCCATATGACCCCCCAAGTGTCATAATTACAATGGTACAATTTTTTATTTTTGCAAAAAAATAAATTATATTTTCTACAAATTTTTGGGTATGTGCAAGATCATCATGGAAAAAACGGGCCCTTAAGTGGCAAAAAATTCAGAAAAATCAGAGTTAAGCAACTTGAAAAATTTGAATAAGTTATCTATATTATTTCAAAAATATTTAAGAATAGAATTTGTAGCAAATTGAATGTAGTTTCTAAACTACTAGGTTTATTTAAAAAAAAATCTATTTGGTGAAAATTTGAAATTTCAATGCAGTAGTACTTGAATTTGAAAAAATAAGTAGGTGTGTCTGACCACCCTAACCACAATAAAATGATAATATTCTTTTATAATATTTTAGATATAAGTAGAGGACTCATGTCCCAATGTGATGCATATTTTTTCTATAATTTTTTAAGTAAATAATTAATTTTGAATTTTTATTACAACTTTTAAAAATATAAAACTGTATCTAACCACCTTAACTTGGTCAAAACTTTATGAATTTCAAATTTTCTTTTTAATCCTATAGTAGATGAAGCATAGAATGTGACATGTTTTGATTCAAAAAATATGATACCGTTTGAAAGCTATAGATGTTTTTCAATCAGCCTATCAATTAAGACTTTAATGTAATTCAAATAGAAAATGAATAATAATTATTTATTAAATTCAAAGTAAAGCATAATTTATATTAGTGGAAAGCTGAGAATCTCCTTTAAAACCCTTTTAGGTTCATCAATTTTGGGTTAAAAAAAAGTTGTCAGCCACATACCCTACAAATACCCATCATATTGCCACTTTTTGGCCTATCATGATCCTACACATACCCTTTTTTTTGTAAAAAACATATTAAATATTATTAAATTAGCATATTTTTATTTGATTTGAAAAGTAATATAAAGTTTTTTTTAAAAAGAAAAAAAAAGTAATTGTTATAATTTGTAGACTTTACCCACTATACTCGCAAGTTTATGAAGGTATGCCACGCGGTGCTTCCACAGTTGAGCCCCCCTCTCCTAGAGGATCAGCCAGTGAAAGAAAATGACAAATATAAAAAAAAGAACCAACTATGGAAAAACTTAAACTCATCAATAATATGCTTCAAAATATTCCATTGGTGGGATATTACTGATTGAAGATTCCATTTCACCCAGGTTGAGCGATGACAGCCATTTGCACATCAATTTTAAGCCAGGGAATGTAGTGATATTTCACACTGGGAGAATATTATTTTTTGATGGATTTGTTGCAATAATGGAAAAGTATGAAGGTTTTGTCATTGATGTCAATTGGTCAATTGGTTATCAACTAGTTTCTATTGTTATTAATGTCATGGTTGTAGGTTATTGGTTGTTATGTTGAGCATATTGAGAAAATTATATTGAAGATAGATTGCAGGTTTTTAGTGATTGCTCTAGGCTTTTATTTGGGATTTTCTCCTATGTTTGTGTGGTTCAGATATGTTGGTAATGGTTGTTGGAAGCTGGTATATCCATATTTTTACTCTTGATTCATTATACAGTGAGTATGTTCATCACTTGTGAATTGTGGTTTTTTGTGTTCTTGTTGAGGTCCAAGAGAAAGGTTGTGGGTCTAGATTTCTCTTTGGTGTAGTCTTATGACTTGTGGTTCTAGAGTTGAGTTGCTAAGATTGTATTGAAGATAATTTTGGTATCTAGAAGGATCGTGCTTAATTGTTCTATGTGTTTTAAACTGGTTTGGCCAACCTTGTGTTGAACACTATCTTCAGAATTGATGTAGCGTGTTGAATCTATTAGGGTCCTCACCTAGCATGTGGTTGGATTGACCTCATTCTAATTCCACCATAAGATGTTTTGGTTCCAACCTAATTTGAATTTAATATTGGATGGTCGACTTTGAATATGTTTCAAAGTTGAAGATGGTATAAATATAGAGTGAGTTAGTGGTGAAATGATGTACAAAGAGAGATAAGTGTGAAGAAATAGAGCAGACAGATGTGAGATTGATGTGAATCAGTAATTTTTTGTGATGTGAGTGTGGCAGATCAATGCGAAGCTTAAATTTTGAGTTTCTAGATGCAATAAGCTAAAGGTGTACTCTATCATTGGTGCATGTCTATGAGTGGTTGAGAAAACTATGGTGCATTTCTCTGTTGCATTGATATTATCTTCTCTCTGTAACATATCTCTTATATCTTCTTTGTATCTATGTACCAGTGAGCCCTTCAGGTTGCTAGCCCTATTGGACAGTGAGTCCTTATTCGGATAGTGAGTCCTTGCTTTGGAAGTAAGCCTTGTTTCTTAGACAGTGAGCCTTTTGTAATTGGTTTTTATATTCTATATAGTGTGAGTTAATCCTCCCTGTGGTTTTTACCATATTAGGTTTTCCACATAAATCTAGTGTTGTTTTGTTTGTGTGATTGTTTTTAGTTTATGCACTTGCACTTAATGTTTATCCATTTAAACAATGTTAATGATTAGTTCTAGTGAATGTTTTAAAGGAAAAACTGCTTCAGGAAGGTTTGGGATGGTTGGAAAAGTTACATATGATTATCTAACATTTGATGGAACTAATTATGCTATTTGAAAAATATTGATGAAAGAATATCTAGATTATTTTGGATATAATGTAGAGAAATCTTACAAGAATCCTTACACTCCTGCTAATGGTTCGAGTATAGCTGATGAGATCAAGGCACATGAAACACACAATAAGGTGAAGTATATTTTGAAGAAAAATATTTTACATTCCAAGTTGATTAAGGTTTGGGATGCTTTAGAAAGGGTGCATGAAGGTGATGAAAGGGTCAAAGAGGCAAAATTGTAGAATTTGGAAACACAATTTGAGCTCCTACACATGTCTAAAGATGAGAATGTTAAAAATTATGTACATAGATTGGATGAGATAGTAGATAAAATGCAAGGAATTGGTGCTACTATAGATGAAACTAGATTATAAAGAAGATTCTTAGAACTCTCCTTGATGTTTACAATGAAAAGGTGTGAGCTATTGAACAAAGTATAGATTACAAGACTTACACTAAAGATATTTTGTTGGTATCTCTGACATCTTATGAGATGAGGAAGCCGAATTTAAGAAATGGATTCAAATCAAACACTGCCTTTAAGGCTACAAAAGCTGAAGATCTGGATGAAGAAAATTTTGATGAAATAGAAGCTAACTTTATGAGAAGGATGAAGAAAGGCTCTGAAAATTATGAAGGTAAGTTACCCTATAAATGCTTTAGTTGTGGAGAAATAGATCATTATGCGATGAAGTGTCTAGAAAGAGATAAGAGGATTAAACAAATATATGATAAAGAAAAGAAAGGAAAGAAGATCAATAGAGAATATTATGTGAATGATAAAGCTAGTATATCTGATGAGGATTTTGATTATGAAGATATTGATGACAATGAATTCTTGTTCTTGGCTATAATGGGTGAACCTACTTTTGCTAATTCTGAAAAACAAGTAAAGGAATTCCCTTTGGAGAAGGAGAAAAATGAAGGTACTGTAATCTCTTCCCTACATGCTAAATAGGAAGAGAACTATTGGGTTGTTGATAGTGGTTGTTCACATCACATGACCGGTGATAAGAGTAACTTTTTTAAACTTGAAAAATATGATGGAGGCTTGGTTATGTTTAGAGATGTTACTAGTGCTAAAATCTATGGGATAGGTTTAGTAAGTTTTGATGGAAAACATAATAATGATGATTTCTACTATGTTAATGGTTTAAGGAATAATATTTTGAGAGTTGGATAGATGTGTAGTAAAGGATATAATCTTGTGTTTGAGGATTAGAGATGTGAGATCAGAAAAGGATCCAAAATAGTGATTGTTGTAGGAAAAAAATCTGAAGGAAATATCTATCAACTTAAAGGTTTCGATGGATGATGCTTTATGAATCAGATTAATGAAAATTGGTTATGGAATTGGAGAATGTGTCACATGAATTTTGATAATTTGGTGAGGATTAGTGCAATTCATGTCATGAGAGGTTTACCAAGGATTACAAAGCCTGTCAATGCTATTTCTAGGAATTGTTAGTTTGGAAAGCAAGCTAGAAGCCATTACAGATCAAAGGAACAATCTATAATTGGACTAATGGATTTAATTCATACAGATCTCTATGGTCCTACAAGAGTGAGAAGTCTACAGGGTGAAAGGTTTCTTATGCTTTTGATTGATGATTATTCTAGATATAAATGGGTTACATTTTTAAAAGAGAAATTAGATGCATTAGATTGATTCAAGACATTCAAAGCTATGGTTGAAAATGAAGTGAATTTGAGGATAAAATTATTAAGGTCTAACAGAGGTGGAGAATTCAAATCCAATGAGTTTAATATGTGTTTTGAAGTGCGTGGAATAAAGATACATTTATCTACTATGAGAACTCCTCAGTAGAATGGAGTTGTTGAAAGAAAGAACAAAACATTTCAAGAGGCTGCTAGATCAATGATTACTAAGGTTGGTTTACTAGAAGTCTACTGGAGAGAAGATATTCATACTATTTCTTATGTATTCAATCGAGTTCGAGGAACAAAAACCAATAAAAGACCCCCTATGAGATATGGTTTGGAAGAATTCCTACTGTTAAGTATTTCAAGGTATTTGAAGAAATTTTGAAAGAACATGAAAGGGATGAGAAAGAGAAGAAGAATGAAGAAAATGAAAGAGAAGAAGAAGATCTAGTGGTGTCCCCTAAGACACCCAGATATGTGTAGAAGAATCATTCAAAAAGTCAGTTCATTTGAGATAAAACAAAATGAGTATTGACAAGAAGTAGAGCTGATGCTGAAGTAAATTTGTGTTTATTCTCTAAGATTGAATGGAAAACTGTAAGTGAAGCATGTAAAGATGAACATTAGATGGAAGCTATGAAAGAAGAACTTATGCATATTGAGAAGAATCAAACTTGGGAATTGGTTCCAAGAATGTCAAACAAAAAAATATTGGATCAAAGTGGGTATTTAGAAATAAGTTGGATGAGAATGGAAAAGTGGTTAGAAACAAAGCAAGGCTTGTGTGTAAAGGCTACTGAAAAGTAGAAGGAATATATGTTTAGGATACTTTTGATCTGATGGAAAGAATGGAAGCTATAAGGATGTTCTTAGCATTTGTTGCTCACAAATATTTCAAGGTCTATCAGATGGGTGTCAAGTCTACATTTTTGAATGGTAAGCTACAAGAAGAGGTCTACATGGAACAACCGGAAGGATTTCAATTATCAGATCAACCAAATATGGTGTGAAAATTGAAGAAATATTTATATGGATTGAATCAATCTCATAGAGCTTGGTATGCAAGGTTAGAAAAGTATTTGGTTTAGCAAGGTTTCAACAAAGGTACAAAAAATATTAATCTTTATTTTAATATTGAAAATGACAAAAATATTGATTATAGTTGTATATGTTGATGACATTATCTTTGGAGGAAATGAAAATATGTGTAAATTTATGGAAGAGATGTAATTTTTTTTTGAAATGTCTATGTTTGGGGAAATGAATTTATTTCTTGGGCTACAAATTAATCAAAAAAAGGAAAGAAATTTTTATTTCCCTGTCTAAGTATGTAAAAGAGATGTTGAAGAAGTTTGGGATAGATGGTTCCAAACTAGTGTGCACTCCTATGGTGACTGGTTGCAAATTGGGAAAATATGACGATTCACCTAAGGCT
The DNA here is from genome assembly GCA_007258455.2 of Sequoia sempervirens. NCBI lineage: Eukaryota > Viridiplantae > Streptophyta > Pinopsida > Cupressales > Cupressaceae > Sequoia > Sequoia sempervirens. The sequence goes on from VDFB02271358.1 coordinate 647,640,083, forward strand.
GATTAGAGCAAGTATAGATCTATGATTGGTGGACTATTGTATTTGACTACTACTAGACCAGATATTATGCATTCAATCTCTCTTGTGTCTAGATTTTAAGAAGATCCTAAGGAAACACAAGTTGTTCTTAAAATAATATTTTGATATTTGAATCTCTAGATTATGGGTTATGGTATCTTAGAGATATTGACTCTACACAAAGTGCTTATACAAATGTAGATTGGGTTGGATGTGTAGATGACACAAAGAGTACAAGTGGTGGCGCATTCTTTCTTGGTTGCAAATTGGTGGCATGGTTGAGTAAAAAGAAAGATTGAATTTCCTTGTCTACTATTGAAGCTGAGTATATTGTTGTTGCATATTTTTGTACACAAGTTCTATGTATGAAACAAACATTGAAAGATAAAATAGTGGTGTATGATGATCCTATTTCCATCTTCTTTAATAATACAGGTTCAATTAAAATTTCAAAGAATCCTATGATGCACTCAAGGATGAAGCATATATCTCTAAGGTATCATTTCTTGAGAGAGAAGGTCAAGGAGAATGAAGTAAAGCTTGAGTTTGTCTCTATCAAGGATTGAATTTTCAATATATTTATGAAGGATCTTCCTAAAGATACTTTTGAGTATCTTTGGGAGAAGTTAGGGGTCATTGCCCCTCCTTTCTTAAACTGAATGCATATGGAGATGCATCGGTCTAGTGGATCTATGGATCTTTCTTTCTTCTGGACTAATGTTTGGTGGCTACCTCTTAGGGGGAATATGTAGTGTCATGTGTTGTCATTGTATGAGTATTTTGTTTTCTATGTTAACGGGGAAATCAAGGTAAAAACATTTTTCCTTTGCCATTGATGTCAAATGGGGAGAGGAAGAATGTGACAAAGAAAAGAGGAAGAATGTGAAAAAGAAAAGAGGAAGAATGTGAAATATTATCTACTAAGGGGGAGAAACAAATAGAAAAATCTTGAGAAGTGTATTCAGATCTAGTATGTTGTCTTTGATGGTTTTTCATATCATGTGTTGCCATCAATGAAAAAGGGGGAGATTGTTGCAAGAATAGAAAATAATGAAGGTGTTGTCATTGATGTCAACTGGGAAATTGGTTATCAACTAGTTGTTGTTGTCATTAATGTCATGGTTGCAGGTTATTGGTTGTGTATGTTGAGTAAATTTAGAAAATTATATTAAAGAAAAGTTGCAGGTGTTTAGTGGTTGCTCTAAGATTTGCTCCTATGTTTGTGTGGTTCAGATATGTTGGTCATGGTTGTTGGAAGCTACTATATGCAGATTTTTGACTCTTGATTCATTGTACAGTGTGAGTTATGTTTAACAGTTGTGAACTGTGGTTTTCTGTGTTCTGGTTGAGGTCTAGGAAAAAATTTGTTGGTCTAGATTTCTCTTTGGTGAAATCTTATGACTTGCGGTTCTAGAGTTGAGTTTTTATGATTGTTTTGAAGATAATTTCAGTATTTGGAAGGATCATGCTTAATTTTTCTATGTGTTTTACACTGGTTTGATCGATCTTGTGTTGAACACTGTCTTCAAAATTGATGTAGCATGTTGGATATATTTGGGTCCTCACCAAACGTGTGGTTGGGTCACCCTCATTCTAATTCCACCCTATGATGTGTTGACACCAACCTAATTTTAATTTAATATTGGATAGATGACTTTGAATATGTTTCAATGTCTAAGATGGTATAAATACAATATGAGTTAGTGGTGAAATGATGTACAAAGAGAGATAAGTGCAAAGAAATAGAGTAGATAGATGTGAGATTGATGTGAATCAGTGAGTGTGTGTGATGCGAGTGTGGTAGATCAGTGCAAAGCATAAATGTTGAGTTTCTAGATGTAGTGAGTTGAAGGTTTACTCTATCATTCATGCATGTCTATGAGTGGTTGACAAAATTGTGGTGGATTTGTTTGCTGCATTGAGATTTTTTTCTCTTTGTAACATATCTCTTCTATCTTCTTTGTATTTCTATGTAGTGAGCCCTCCAAATTGTTAGCCCTATTGGATAGTGAGTCCTTTTTTTGGCAACGAGCCTTGTTTCTTAGGCTGTGAGCCTTTTGTAATAAGTTTTGATATTCTTTATAGTGTGAGTTAATCCTCACGATAGTTTTTCCCTTATTGGGTTTTCCACATAAATCTGGTGTTGTTGTGTTTAGGTGATGGTTTTTAGTTTCTACACTTGCACTTAATGTTTATTCATTTAAGCAGTGCTAGGGATTAATTTCGGTGATGTCTAAAGATGAAAATGTTAAAGCTTATGCATAGAGATTGGATGAGATAGTAGTTGGAATGCAAGGACTTGGTGCTACTATAGATGAAACCAAGATTGTAAAGAAGATTCATAGAACTCTCATTGATGTTTACAATGAAAAGGTGTGTGCAATTGAACAAAGCATAGATTAAAAAACTGACACTAAAGTTATAATGTTGGAATCTCTAACATCTTATGAGATGAGGTATAGACATCAAAATCTGGTCTAAGCCTACGACTTCAATTTCTTCATAATTCATATTTCTATGGTCATGATTAAATAATGTTAATTATTTAATTATTTTCTAAAAGTCTTCATTTCTTCTATTAATTAAATAATCTTAATTATTTAATTAATTCACATTTTTCTTTATTCTAACTAATTAATTAAATAAATGCTTTTTATTTAATTATGTTACTAATTAACCTTATCCTTCTTGTCAAATTAAATATATTCTTATTTAATTTACCCTTTAGCATATGTCAACTATAATTAAACAAATCCTTTATTTATTTAATTATTCATTTAATCCCTTCATCACTTCATTAAATAAATCTTATTTATTTAATTATTCTTCAAATATCATATCTTGAATTAAATGAATTATTTAATTCATAAATTCTATTTTAACACATTCTTCTATTTTTAGATAATTGTGTAAGTTATCTAAGTATTCACTCTTGCTCAACTCAAGATCTATTCAAATCAGTCAATTAACTCTTGATTTAATCTCTAAGTGGATTTCACGAGTAATCTCTTTGTCATATCTTTCAGTCATTTAGTTCTAACTCATTTGCATGTACATGCCTATTAATTAAATATTTTTATTTAATTAATTAAATATTCTTATTTAATTAATTAAATCTTGTGCATGTATTCAAATAGAGAGTTGCTTTAATCCATCTTTATCTTTGTCATGCAAAGACTAGTCTTCTATTTTCGAATACCAAACTCAAATATTAAATCATTTATTTAATCTTTATTTGTATTTCTAATTTTTATCACTCATGTCACTACTAACAGTTATCATAATGCATGTCTAATCTTTTGATCTCAACCGTTCGTCGATCTTTCGATCCTGGCCTGTCATTCAAATGATCAATTTTCTATAAATTGATCTGTCTTTCATCATTTCAACCTCTCCCGAAATCTTATGATTTTTGGAAGCATATCTATTATTTGAATCTTTGATGTTTTGCTAAATCACTATCACAAGCTATACTTGCACAAGAGAAATCTAAGGGAAATTATACTACAATGGAAAAATGGAGAAGGGCAATCGAGGTTATACATGAAATTACGTAGATATTGGATGAGATTGTTTAGTTTATTTATGTTTTAGCTTACCTTTCTTCTCTGTTGTTTAGCTTAGATTGCACTAGAGCTTAGATCACATTGTTGTGTGATTTTAATCTTTCTTTTGCATTTTCTAGATGTTACATTTGGTGAAACCGACGTGAACTACTAACCCTCTTAATTGGAATTCTTTTTTTGAAAGTTTTTGGTGTTTTTTGTCTTGAAGTGTTAGGTACTTTTGAAGAATCTTGATAATAAAAAATTTGGGAGTCTTTTGAAGTCAATTAAATAGCATGATTGCATTCAGAAGGGTTGAGAGATGAAAATTCATATATTATATTGCATATTTTGGTTAAGGGAAGTATTTTTTACAAGAAAAACATGACTTTTTGCAACTGTGAGCTAAAGTGACACATTTGCAAGCTAAAGTGATGCATTTGCAAGATAAAGTGACACATTTACAAGATAAAGTGATGCATTTTCAAGATAAAGTAACACATGTGGGAGATAAACTGACACATTTGACTTTTGACATAATGATACAATTGACATTCAAAGATGCATCTACTTGACAGAATGATGCAATTGAATTACTTGACCGCATATGAGATCGAAAATGATGCATTTGAAAAATACTCATGCATCTGTTATTTTTCGAGTTACAACTAACTAGTAAAATCCCATGACGCATCTGACAGAGAAAATGACGCATCTGATTGGTAAATTTTTAGGTTTATATTTTCAATTTATAGCTTCATTTCATGTTTTTATTTTTACTAATCTTTTGTTTTCAATGTGTGTCTTGATGTGTTAATGAAGCTTTTGTAGATCAATAGTCGAAGACCAATATCAAAACTACTAATGAATGTTTCTGCAGAACACATGTCAAAGACCATAGTTAAATTTTTGAAATAGATTGTTTGGTAGTGTAGCAAATATTTCATTTGGATTAAAATTAACAATTGTCTATTGTTTTTGGTGTGAAAGCACAAATTTGTTATTACCCTCATGATTTGGTATATCAAAGTATCCTCTCCCCTTGCACATCTATGCGATCCTAGGTGTAAGAGAAATGGTTACTAACTCTAGAACTTGGGCCTGTACTAGCGGGAAAAAGTACTCACCTCAGGACGACTCAGACCAATAGCACCCTAAACCTGAGGGACTTTCAACCGGTATATAAAAGTGGATTCTTGGGGAAAGCCCAACAAATCATGCATATGGTTCCGACGAGATGGATTTGAAAGGGGAATCTCACCACATGGATCATGCCCTACGAATGGAATGCCCGAATTAAACACCTTTGTTTGTAGTATCCAAAATCCTTCTATTTACTAGTGCAACAGGTTAGACCTGTGAAGTCTCATATTCTTACGGTTCATGTGTAGAGATGAAATTATTGCATGGGATGTTCATGGGTACTATAGCTTGGCTGCCCTAAATGACATTAATGAGCCGTGGAGGGGAGCTAGAGGGGTCAAGCTACTAATCATCCGCCTTGAATAAGCATAGCTGGAGAAACCCAAGTGAGAACTCAGTAAATATTGTTTTACATAGCCTAGGATGTTCTTTTTTGTCATCAAATTAAATGTTCTTTGAGTCCAAAATCAAACTAAAAACACTTTGTCTTATGATTGTCTTTGTTTTCCAGAACTTGATCATGAAAAATGAGAGTTTTATATCTCCATTCATTGAAAACACGCAACTGTCAACAAAGTCACAATTGTTCACCAGAGAGTCGCAATTGTTCTATTGAGTCGCATATGTTTAGCCTAGAGTCACATCTACCAGATTAGCTCGCATATGCTCTATCAAAAACCACATGATTTAAAATACCGCGCACTTGTAATATTTTGTGACGCATATGAAAAGGTGAGCTACAACTGTAGTTTGGAACGATGCATTTTCCACTATTGCAGAACTTTTACTGTGCACAGAGTTTCGAAAACCGCATCTGATACAATTTGAGTCGCAATTTCCATAACGAGTCGCATTTGTTAGAAATTACACCACAACTATCTTATTCCAGATATTGAATTTTACTAGAAACACATAACTGATTACTAGAAAACTACAACTATGAAATATAACCGCATCTTTCATATTCTGCAACGGATCTGCCTAAGTATTAGAAAACCAACATTACAATCACAATGCAGTCAACACAGTCATACTAGTCTTTGATTTGTCTTTTCACAGTAGTCCTTGAACAAAAACCTAAAATGATTTGCTCAATTTTGCATCCTTTAGGTATCATTTAGTCATTACTATAGTCGTCCTAATTCTAATTTTTACTTTCATCTTAGACTATATATTACCTTTAGATCAAACTTTTAGGAAGGTCACTTTTACAAACTTTAGAATAGGTCTACTTTCTACACTTTGGAAAAAACCATAGCATCAATGAAATCTGTCATTGAACCTAGTCACGTCATCATATCTTTTGTCCTGTAGCGAGTCCTCCTAGCTCATTAGTCTAGCTAGGGAATTCATCTTATCTTTTGTCTTAGTCCTACATAGGTTCCTTGACATATCAAAATTGACACCTTGGTTAGACTTTAGGTAGTTGGTAACCTCATCTTAGGTTCACAAAATTGATTACCTTAGAAGCTTGCTTAGAATTTGCATCTTTAGATATTGTCATCCTAGATTAGTGCTATCTTATACATACCTTATTCGCACAAAAAATACCAAAAATATAGTTGCATACATTCCTTATTTGCATCCAAAAAATTCAAAAAATATAGACTAGAGTCATACTATCCATAGATGTAGTTTTACATTCCTCACATATTGAGCTTATCTTACATGGTTGAAACTAGGTCTAAGAGAAAAGAGAGAGAAAAGATGTTGAACCCAAATGAATTCATCAATCCATTCTCGTCGAGAACTCACAAGAATTTTTTGGAAAAACTCACCACTAGAGACCCTCAAGGACACATTAGAGCATAAGACATAGAGGTTATGACACAAGACCCTAAGTTTGCCTCTTTTGTAGATGAGTACCTAGTAGATGATCATCAATGATACTTAGCCAAATTTATAACTAAAGGTGCTACCTTACCTACAAGATTTGATATTAGCACCTTACAAACTCAACCAACACAAGGGGAAAACACAACGACTGCTAGTACCACTATACCTCAAGTAAATATAGCCATACCATCTGGCATACCTACATAGAGTATGACAATTCATACGTCTCCATTTGGTACATCTGGCATGACACTAGGTTTTAACTTCACTGTAGGGGTATCATTGTCTACTCCCTTTAGTCCTCTTGTTGGGAACAGAAGATCTAAAATGTCATCTCCTACACCAAATGTCAGTGTCACTGGTACCATACCATAGACAACAGCCATACCTAGTGTTCATGTCTCTAGTACTATACCACAGACTGCACAGACAGGAGGCATTCCTTCTCTCCAATATGGCAATTAGAATCCATTCTCACAAATTCATAGTCTAAAGCCATTCTCATAGATTGGTAGTCAAAAACCATTCACAGAGATTCTGAATCAGAATCCATTCACACATATTCTAAATCAAAACACATTCACCAACATTTCAAATCCAAATCCACTTCACATACCAACATTCAATCAAAATCCATCATGAGCCCTTGGATTTCATAATACATACATAGATCCGCATAATCCATCCAACACATCATTAACTCAAGTTGACGTCTTACAAACACAAATGTATGCACTACAAACACAAATGGATAACATGCCAGCGTCAACTAAGAAAACCTTTTCAGGAAAAGGCATATGCCATTTTCCCTTCGAAAAAACATTGTACATTACACCTTTCTGTCATGGGTATGTCATACCAAATCTACCCAAGTACAATGGAAAATGAAATCTGATAGAACATATAAGGGAATTTTCTACCATGTGCATCGATGTTGCTTATGACCCCACTTATCTTATGAGACTATTTCCAAGAAGTCTTGTAGGAATTGCACTCGAGTGGTTTTCAGGTCTAGACTATGGCATCAAATCATGGGGTGAACTTGCTGAGAAATTCATTGAGAAATTATCATTCAACATATACCATGAGATAAATATAGCAACCTCGTGTCACACAACACAAGATGAAGGAGAAAATTTCATTGCTTTCTTCCAGATATGGAGGACTATAGCCACTTGGTGTCTTGTCAAGATACCTAAAAAAGAAAAAGTCACTATGTTCTAGGAAAACCTTGATGCGAAATTGAGTAACTTAAGGGTACATTGTTGCACATCCTTTTTAGAACTAGTGGAAAAAGGGGTTATAATAGAAAAGGATCTCATTGAAAAAGGAGAAGTTAAGACACCGGCATCCAATAGAAATCCAATAGTGCAAAACACCCCCAATGACAGAAACAAATTTTGGTCTCAGAACAAAAACGTTACCAATGATGGGGTAGTTGATGCTAAAACTGTACAAGTGGGACCGATAATCAAATTACAAGGACCTAACCCTTCAGCCAACATGCTTAATGTTGTCAATCAACCTCTCAACACGGTCCAGAATACTCAACGTCCACAACAATAGAGGAGGTTTGAAAAACATGAGTTCACTCCCTTAAGGGAACCCATCAAGTCCGTATTCAAACAACTATTACAACACAATCTTGTACAACTTCAAGAACCAAGAAAATACAATCTAGGACAATTTAAACCAGTTTGGTGGGATGACAATGCCTTTTGTGATTATCATAGAACTAAAGGACATAACCTACAAAATTTTTGCCAACTGAAAAATATCATACAGGATCTTATCGAAAAGAGAATTATTGAAGTTAGCAGATAGAAACAAAAGTCATCAAACACTAATCACCAAGTCTTTTATGATCCATTACATGACCATGGGAAAGGAAATGTCCCCAGTTCAAGTAACAAGACCAATATTTCAGCCAACTACACTAATATCAAGCATGATTATAATAGTGGAAAAATCATAAATCACCTTCCCGTTGTCAATGAGAATATCAATACCATTACCATCAATACAACTCCTAAGTGTGATTTCAACACTCGTCATACTAAGATCGCCATCCAAGGTCCTCCATCGTAACAAACACCACAAACTTTCAAGTTGCACTATAATTTACTTGATCAATTGGGGAAGACCCCAACCCAAATCTCCATCCTAGAATTGTTACATATCTCCCCTGAGCATCGATCCATTTTAGACAAAGCTTTACAAAGCACCACTATCCCTAATGATCTCGATGTCAATATTTTCTAAGAAAGGGTAGGCTACTTGACCAATAATCATCATGCCATGTTCTTTGAACAAGACTACACAACTGAAAAGACAAATCATAACGACCCTTTACATCTTGAAGTCCTTGTTGACGACACCAAAGTTAGACGAGTTTTGGTAGACAGAGGAGCTGGGTTAAATCTGTGCACTTTAAAACTAATTAAGGCATTAGGTTTCTCGAAAGAATGCATAGACACAACCATTAAGGCTTATGATGATGAGGAATGAAAATAAAAGGGGGTGGTAACAATTCCTATCAGAATTGGTCCTACAGTAATGGAGAAAAAATTTTAGGTCTCGGATCTCACCCTTCCATACAGCCTTCTACTAGGCAGACCATGGATTCATGCCATGAAGGAAGTCCCTTCCACATATCATCAATGTATCAAATTCCCTTACAATGGCACTGAAATAACAATAGATGGTGACCTAGATCCATTTCAATATTGCACCAATCTAAAAGAGATACCCCAACACCAAGTGCCAGTAAACCAAGAGGCTTCATCGTCCAATTTATCTCACTATGTCAATTCATCCACTCTCACTAGAACATCCACTTCACCTTCATTTCCTACCACTGCTAGGGTTGAGATCCAAGACAAGGGTTGTGGAGAATATTACATGAATACATCTTATTGTGTTATCCATTTGATTCCTCCTAAGTCATACGGTTTACCTACACCAGATAGGAAATAATCTATGGTCATTATACACATTCCTCCCACAACAACTTTCACTAAATGGGGAGTATTAAGCAAAGAAGTAGTAAATATAGAAGATGTCACCTCCTGGTTGTATAGAGAAGATAATGAAGAACCTCTCTCACTTACTCACATTCCTATAGATCTATATGGAAAAGGGTTCACAATCATGCATAGCAAGGGATATAATGGACAAAGTGGTTTAGGCTTAAATCAAGATGGGAGGATTGAACCAATCTTTGTTTCTCAGTGGCCAAAAGAGTTAGGGCTTGGGTTTCAACTGATTTAGATTGGCGTTCCTAGTACCACATCACCCTTAATCGAAGAAGTAAGTGCTTCAGACAATATTGAGACATCTCATGAACCATCTGACCAACACTACTATGACTCCCCTAACTCAAACGAATATGATTGGGATTCCCTATCCTCCACCTCTTCCATGAACCTTGATAAGCTATTTAGAGAACTTGACTTAATGTTGAAATCCTCACCAAATCCATTGAATTCTTTTCCACCAAAGAATATGACAAAGGAGGAATGGTTTAAACATTACTATTGGGAATCACTTGATCCTACCTCTTGGCAACTTGATACATCTAACTAAAATATAAATCTTCCTACATATACATTCATGTTAGAAACATACATCATCAATCATACATAAATCTTGCATTTGAAATATACAAACATATAAGCATGTATCATATCTAGGACATCATGGCATAATAGGAATTCATCATCATACAATACATATCATAAGCATTAAATGTACATAAAAAATGTAAATACATGCATCACATTACAAATTTATAGCATCACATGTAGAAAGCATTGTTCATATAACATCATATTGCATCTCATAATCATAAAGTGCATACATAACATCTATTGACATCATAGAAATTCATACATACATCATCACATAGAATCAACATCACATCATAGGTTGCATAAACACATCATAAAGTAGATATAATCATCCATCATATAGGCATCTCATAGAGACAATAACATGCATAAATAACCGACTGTATAATCAATAAATAGAACTGCATATCATGAGAATCGCTGCCAAAATCATATATATATTGCTCAAAAGTGTCACATCACAATGTCATAATGTATCTAATAAATATGAAGCATGCAAGCTATATGATCATAATACAATATCTTAGTACATATCAAGAAATGTCCCTATCCCGAACCGCCACTACTATCATGACTAGAGTGTGCAGATGAATGATGTCGAGATCTTGATGACCTGTGACCTTAATGTGGCCTGTCGTATGGACTAGATTTGTGTGGCTGCTCAACACCCTCTGTGCTAACTATCCTAGTGTGGGTCCTAGTCTAGGACCTATCACTATGTGCTTTTGAAAAACTTAGAGCCCATCTCTTTGGAGGAACTGATGCATCATACAAATCTTTGTAATACGAAGCCCTCTCAACAGATCTGACTAACTCTTGAGCAAATGCCTATGCTGGCCCACTACAAAGATCTCTAATCTTTGTAAACCACTACTCAATCTCCTATCTACGAGCTATGGCATGATCTATGTCCATGTAGGCTTTGTCCCTCTCCATCTGTACAACATCTCACTCAGACATCAAAACCCTCATCTGCTCCTCTAAAGATAGAAGCTAGGAACAAAGTGTAGCAGTGTCAAGATCAACTACCCCTGTATCATCCTGTCTCACCCTCTCCAAACCATCATCATCATCCTCTAACTCCTCTAAAATCCTATCTCAGACCTCACACTCCTGATCATCCCCCTCCTCATCATCATCCTGGTAGACACCAAGTAAGCTAAGGGCATCAATCTGTGCCTCCTCTCTGTCCGCCTCCTCCTTTGCATGATCCTCAAGAATGTCCTCCTCTACAGCATGCTCCTCATCCCTACCAATCTCAACATGCACCTCCTCCTCACCTCTGCCAATATTTGGCATGTGCACATCCTCCTCCTCTCATCCCTCCTCTTGGATAGGTGATAAAGTTGGCCCTCATCCCCTTCGTCTATGCCTCCCTCTCCCATCACCCCATTGACCACCTCCATGACCATCTCCATCATTGCCATGACCACCTCCACCTCTCTGACCTCTGCCTTCGCCATGCCTATTGTGTGGTCCTATCCCTCGCCGCTCTATCGATGCATCCTAATTTGGGTCTATAAGGGGAATCAACCTATGCACAACCCACCATTGATCATATGCCTCGGTGGTACGTGGATCTACCAAACCATCTCTCCACCCCCACTAGACTTCCTGCAATGCATCAATATCTATCTTAGTAGTGGCCACTAGTATCTTTTCACCCCATAGTGTGATCTCTCGTGAAGAGCTCACAAACTCTACTCATCCTCTAGGCTCATCCTGAACCTCTCTGAACTGACGTAGCACACGATCTAGCAAATGTCTCTCTATAATATGAACATGTGAAATAGGTTGCCCAATTAGATACTATGTCTGATGGAAATATGGAAAATGACCATCCTCGTCTAACCACTCTTGACAACCCAAGTATGGTCTCCATGTGAACTGTACCATGGTATCAATAGCATGCCTGAAATATCCAGTATCTCCCATATGCTGCTGAGTATTAGCCCCCACATAATGGAAGGCATGGGGTGCTCCATGTTGCACATTAACTATAACCGATGGATGAAAGATGACAATGTGTTCCCACGCCCATACCATCAAGAGCGTGGTACCACAACTCATAGACTGTGCCTCTTGATAGGCTATATCATGCAAATGAAAATATAACATGACAAGAAGACAAGGGCCCCAACATACACCTCCCGACGCTCTAACATACCAACCAGCATATCTCCCCATCCCATAGGAAATCCATGACCTCAATGGTCAGGGAGGACTATACCACCTATCAATGTACACAATAGATAGTCTAACTGCCTATACCTTTGAGCCAATACATGCCATCTAATCTCATAATGGTCAAAACCTAACTGTCTAATGTTATTGTGAGGGTAATATTTGTATATCTTAGCGAAACCCCTCTAAGTATCAAATATCACCTTGGTGCCTCTAATAGGAAGTCTCAGAATCCTATAGACATCCTCCAAAGTAATTGTAACCTCTCTAGTAGGCAGGTGAAATGAAGAGGTCTCTGAGTGCCACCGCTCGCATAACACTATTAGTAGACCCTAGTTTTCCTGAATGATGGGCATGTCTGTCACATGGAGGATGTCAGGAAAGCAGAGGTGTAGAAGAAACTTTCCTAACGTCAAAACCATAGGGAAGTAAGCAGATAGTACTTTTAATTTTCAAATTACAATCTAATTAAGACACACATGAAATATTTATAGAAACAAAGAAGATACTCAAAGACAAATGAACAATAGATTTACGTGGGAAACCCTTTTAAGGAAAAACCCACCACACCAAGTTGAATCTCTTTGTATTATAGTAACAAACAATTACATACAATGTAGAGATACAACTCTCTAGTATCAGTTCACAGTAGCTTCATTCACTATTCAATCTCTTACTGAGATGCTCTCAACAACCTAGTTTTTCAAACTCAGAATTGATTCTTTAAATCTTATCACATTCTGATTTTTGTCCTTTGTTCATCCTTATTCGCCATTGCCCCATCGTAGAAAGTTTCCTCTTGAGCGTTGATTTTTCCCTACATGCAGTTCAGCTCTAGCATCACAACTATTGCAAAAATCTAACTACCATCCATTTGAAATTCGCTTCCTCTGATTGGTCCATGAGGCTCCACATAGGATGGTCAATTTGGTCAAAAGCGTTCAAACTTTGTTGGTATATCGGTGAGACATTAACAGTGTCTCCCTGATGCCACAAAGTCTTCACTATGGATATAGTCATAGGTTCCAACACTCAGCAAGATGATATAGCGAACGTCATGAGTCATACTGAATCCATCGACATCCATTGCATTTCTATCAACAAGAGTTTCTCCATCAACAAGAAATTTTACCGATGCTCACAAGTCACATCGATTTCAACTTTGCCATCGGCAAGACTTTTCCGTTCACCAAGAGGTTTCACTAAGTCTCCTCAAGTTTTGCTGAAGCACTTGATAATCGGCAAGACATTCATCTTTCACCAAGACTTCACTCCGAGCAAACATGTCTTACCGACTCGGCAAGACTTTTGTCTTTTGCTGAGACCTCACATCGAGCAACCAAGTCTTACCGAGTCGACAAGACTTTTTTCTTTTGTCGAGACCTCACAATGAGCACCCATGTCTTACCAAGTCAGCAAGACTTTTGCAAGTTGCCAAGACTTCATACCAATTGCCTTGAGCTACTCCAATGACTTCAGTTGTATCCCTATTGGCATGACCTTCCATTCTCGCTGGGACATCTTACCGAAGCCCTTGTGCTAGCCTAATGATCTATCGGTGAGACTCCCTTCAGTCGCTGGGATTTCATATCGAGCGATCAAGTCACTCTGAAGACCCCAGTCGCTGTGAGTCTCCTTGACACCCGATAAGAGCATTATTTCGGCCAGAGGTCTCCACTCGACAAAAGGTCACACCAAACACAATAGGTCTCAGTGATAGACTTCAATCGGCAAGACATCAACTTTGTCTCAGCGATATGAACATTTCAAGAGAATTCAGAACAGCTAGTCAGCTAGACATGATTAATGTCACGACTTTGTCCTCCAGGAGTTACATGTCAGTATGGATTGAGGCAAATATTCCAACAATCTCCCACTTGATGAAGACCTTACTGACAACTCCAGAGCATAATAAAACTACTGAAATTCATGGGCCAAGAGGCCCATCGAACTGGCACACCACCTGTATTTGTCTATGCTCACAGGCTTCGTCAATGCATCTGCAACATTTTCTAGATTATCCACTTTCTCCAAAGAAACCTTCCCATCCTCCACCATATCTCATACAAAGTGATACTGTACATCTATATTTTTCGTCCTGGCATGGAAAGTAGGATTCTTTGCCAAACATATAGCACTCTAACTGTCACAAGAAATAGTAATTTTTCCTGCATCAAAACCAATGTTAGAACACAAATGTTTTAACTAGATTACTTCTTTACAAGCATGTGTAGCTGCCATGTATTCTTCCTCTATAGTGGACAAAGTGACTACAACCTGCCGCTTGCTCATCCAACTCACTACACCACCATTCATCATGAAAGAATATCCACTGGTGGATCTTCTACTGTCAATGTCCCCTGCCCAATCAGAATCCACATAACCTCGAATGCTAAAAGTTTTTTGTGATTCAACCAAGTTACCATGGTAACACAAAGCATAGTCTGAAGTTCCCTTTAGATATCTAAACACTCTCTTCACAGCATCCCAATGTGTCCTTCCAGGATTAGCCATAAAACAACTAAGAACCCCCACTACTTAGGAAATGTCTAGCCTTGTACAAACCATTGCATACATAAGGCTGCCAAATGCACTAGCATACGAAACACTGGTCATGTCCTCCATCTTAGTAGGAGATTTTGGAAAATCTTCAACAGATAGCTTTGTTCCCCGCAAAACTGGAACGACTAGCTACTTGCACCTAGTCATGCAAAATCTCTCTAGAACAATCTTGATATACTTACTCTGAATGAGCCATAGTTTTCTATTCTTCCTATCCCTAGTTATTTCCATTACTAGAATATACCCTGTTGCACCAAGATCTTTCATTTTGAACTTTACAGACAACTGAGACTTAAGATCAAAAATCATTAGCTTACTATTGCATATGAACAACATATCATCAACATAGAGAGCAATAATAAGGACTTGATTACTTTCATCTTTGTAATATACACAATGATCATATTTTGATCTTACAAATCCCAATGACAACACAAACGTGTCAAAATTTTGGTACCACATTCTAGGAGACTATTTTAACCCATACAGAGATTTCTTCAACTTGCAAACCAGTCTTTCTTTACCTTTTTCCACCAAGTGCTCTGGCTGAGACATATAAATTTCTTCTTCAAGATCGCCATGAAGAAATGTTGTCTTCACATCCATCTGTTCAATCTCTAAGTCATATGCTGATGCAAGTGACAAAAGAAATATAATAGATGTCAACATAGCTACAGGAGAGAATATTTCTCCATAATCAATTCCCTCTACTTAGGAATAACCTCTTGCAACCAACCTCGCTTTATATTTTTCTACACTGCCATCCAGACTAATTTTCTTTTTAAACACCCATTTGTAGCCCATAGCTTTTCTGCCTTTAGGAAATGGCACGAAACCCCAGGTATCATTTTTTTCTAATGATGCCATTTCTTCATTCATGGCTTCCAACCAAGAGTTTGAATCAAACATTTTCAATGCCTCTTTCACAATCCTAGGTTCATCAGTGCTAGAAATTAAAGCATAGGCACAAGTAGACTCTATCAAAGAAAACCCATACCTATCAAGTTGCTTTCTTTCATGAGTTGACCTCCTCATAGACTGAGGCTGAGGTGGTTCTTCATCTTCTTAAGAACTTTCAGAGCTATTTGAGCTTTCCTCAGTATTAGGTACATTTTGATTTTTCAATTCCTCTTTATCTGGTGTCAGAGGAATTTTTGCTACATCCTTTTCATTTTTTGATTTCTTCTCTGACTGTAGATCCAATGTAGAAGGCTTCAGCTCATGAAACATAATGCTTTTGCTATGCAAAAGCTTCTCTGTCTCAGGGTTCCAGAGCTTGTATCCTTTTATGCTAGCACTATAGCTAATAAAAATACACTTTATAGCTTTGTTTTCCAACTTAGATCTTTTTTAAAATGACACATATGCATATGCCTCATAGCCAAAGACATGAATATGTCTCAGAGAAGGCTTCTTTCCAGACCATGCTTCCAAAGGCGTCTTCTCAACAAGAGTAGAGTTAGGAGAATGATTTACCAAGTAACATGATGTAGAAACTGCTTCAGCCTAGAACTTCTCCTCCAAGCCAGCACTACTCAGCATACTTTGTGCTCTTTCCAATACTATTTTTTTGAACCTTTTAGCAACTCCATTTTGTTGTGGAGTGTAAGGTTAGTCTTATGCCTTTTAAACCCATGATCTTTACAGTACCTTTTGAATTCATGTAAAAAAAACTCACCACCATTGTCAGTCCTTAAACATTTTATTTTTCTACCAGTCTGATTTTCTACAAGGTTTTTAAATTCCTTAAACATTTTGTTTTTCTACCAGTCTGATTTTCTACAAGGTTTTTAAATTCCTTAAACTGACTGAACACTTCTAATTTACTTTTCAGAAAATATACAAATGTTCTTGAATAATCATCAATAAATGACACATAGTATCTTGATTTAGATAAAGAAGGAACATTCACTAGACCAAACACATCAGAATGAATATAATCAAGCAAACCAGAAGATTTGTGAGGACTGGAATAAAATGAAACATGGTGCTATTTACCATATATGCAATGTTAACAAAATTCAAACTCAAGGTTACAATCTTCAAGCCCTTCTACCAGGTTTTTATTTTTCAAGGTTTTTAAACCTTTCTAACCAATGTGGCCAAGCCTATGATGCCAGAGCATAGTCTTTTTTGCTGGAAGTTTAACCTCCATGAAGTTTACACCATCAAGAACATTTTCCTCCTTATCTCCATGAGTAGCTTTTTGTGACTTTGTAGAGACACTGTTGCATTGGATAGCCAATGCATCCAGCTTGTACAAGGTACCAATTCAGGCACCCCTAGCCAGCACCATTGAGCCTCTAGTCATCCTGCAACCATTTCTAGAGAATGTGACATGCACTCAAATATCATTCAGCTTACTTACAAAAAGTAGATTATGAGTCAGACCTGGTATATGCATCACATCATTGATTCCCTGCACTCTTCCATCAGGGAATTGAATTCTAACTCTTCCACATCCAACAATTTCGAAAGATGAATCACTTGCCAAATACACCTTTCCACCATTGTATTCTTCATACTTTGTGAACTAGTCTCTATGAGATGTCATGTAGAGAGATGCTCCAGAATCAATCAGCCAGACATCATCAAATGCCCGGGTAGCCAAAGCTGCAATGAAGGCGTCTGCATCACTCTAAGAAGAATCATTGTCAGAAGAGGTCTTCTTCTTCTTCTTTTTCTCCTCCTTGCAATCCCTTCGAACATGACCAGGTTGCCCACAATTCCAACATTTCACCTTGGACTTCTTGCCAGGAGACTTTGATCTCCCTTTTGATTTCGATCTAGATTTCTTGTCCTTCTTCTTGCCCTTCTCCTTTGATTTTCCTCTAACAACCAGAGCCTCCTTTTCCATCTCAGAAGATTTTCTTCTCATCTCTTCTGATAGAAAAGAAGCAACAACATCTTCCATCTTGAAAGTGGATGTCATAGTCCCAATAGCCATCACCAGATGATCCCAAGAATCTGGCAAAGAACATAGTATCAACATGCAACGATCTTTGTCTTCAATCTTCACACCAACAGATGTTAACTGAGAAATCAACATGTTGAATGCATTCAAATGATCAGCAACAGATCCTCCCTTCTGCATTCTCAAAGAGTACAACTTCTTCCTCAAGAACAATTTGTTCACCAAGGACTTGCCTTGATAAATAGATGCCAGTCTTTTCCACAAGGAGGATGCAGTATTTTCTTCATGCATGTTCAGAAGAACAAAGTCTGCCAAATAGAGCCTTATTAGACCCTTAGAATTACTATTTGCAAGGTCCCAATCCTCTTGCTTCATGCCTTGAGGCATCGTTCTAGACACAACATTCCAAAGATCTCAGTCAACTAACAAATCTTCCATTTTGAGTTTCCACAACTCAAAATTGCTACCATTGAATTTCTCTATTTCCATCTTCCCAAATGTGCTCGCCATCTTAATTTGTAATTAAATTATCAAATCTCTATCAAACTCCCACTGAAAAAGAATTGACAAAAAAAATCCAACCCACTCACAAGGATAACACAGCTAGCCAGGCTCTGATACCACTTGTAAGGAAAGCAGAGGTGCGGAAGCAACTTTCCTAACGTCAAAACCACAAGGAAGTAAGTAGATAGTACTTTTAATTTTCAAATTACAATCTAATTAAGACACACATGAAAGATTTACAGAAATAGAGAAGATACTCGAAGACAAATGAACAACAGATTTACATGGGAAACCCTTTTAGGAAAAAACCCACCACACCAAGATGAATCTCTTTGTATTACAGTAACAAACAATTACATACAATGTAGAGATACAACTCTCTAGTATCAATTCATAGTAGCTTCATTCACTGTTCAATCTCTTACCGAGATGCTCTCAACAACCTAGTTTTTCAAACTCAGAATCGATTCTTTAAATCTTATCATATTCTGATTTTTGTCCTCTGTCCATCCTTATCCGCCATTGCCCCATTGTAGAAAGTTTCCTCTTGAGCGTTGATTTTTCCGCGCATGCAGTTCAACTCCAGTGTCACAATTGTTGCAAAAATCTAACTACCATCCATTTGAAATTTGCTTCCTCTGATTGGTCCACGAGGCTCCACATAGGATGGTCAATTTGGTCAAAAGCATTCAAACTTTGTTGGCATATTGGTGAGACATTAACAGTGTCTCCCCAATGCCACAAAGTCTTCATTATTGATATCGTCATAGGTTCCAATAGTCGGCAAGACAATATAGCGAACGCCATGAGTCATACTGAATCCATTGACATCCATTGCATTTCTATCGGCAAGATTTTCTCCATCGGCAAGACGTTTTACCGATGCTCACAAGTCACATTGATTTCAACTTTTCCATCGGCAAAACATTCGTCTTTCGCCAAGACTTCACTCCGAGCAAACATGTCTTACTGAGTCAGCAAGAATTTTGTCTTTTTCTGAGACCTCACATCGAGCAACCAAGTCTTACCGAGTCAGCAAGACTTTTGTCTTTTGCTGAGACCTCACAACGAGCACCCATGTCTTACTGAGTCCTCAAAACTTTTGCAAGTCACCAAGACTTCATACCAATCACCTTGAGCTACTCCAATGAATTCAGTTGTATCTTCGTTAGCATGACCTTCCATTCTCACTAGGACATCTTACTGAAGCCCTTGTGTTAGCCTGATGATCTATCGGTGAGACTCCCTTCAGTCGCTGGGACTTCATACCGAGCGATCAAGTCACTCCGAAGACCCCAGTCACTGTGAGTCTCCCCGACACCCGATAAGAGCATTATGTCAGCCAGAGGTCTCCACTCGACAAAAGGTCACACTAAACACAATAGGTCTCAACAATAGACTTCAATTGGCAAGACATCAACTCTATCTCGGTGATATGAACATTTCAAGAGAATTCAGAACAACTAGTCGGCCAGACATGATTAATGTCATGACGACTTTTCCCTTCAGGAGTTACATTTCAGTATGGATTGAGGCAAATATTCCAACAAGAACATAACAGTTCAAGAGGTTGCTAGATCAATGATTACTAAGGTTGGTTTACCAGAAGTATACAGGATTGAAGCTATTCATGATGTTGTTTATGTATTCAGTCAAGTTCAATCAAGAGAAAATAGTAAAAAGACCCCTTATGAGCTATGGTTTGGAAGAATTCCTACTATAAAGTATTTCAAGGTATTTGGAAGCAAATATTATCTCAAAAGATATAAAGAGACTTTAGGAAAGTTTGATGCAAGAAGTAATGAAAGATTTTTTCTTGGATATTCTACTTAAAGCAAAGCCTAGAGATGTTTCAATAAAAGATTAAGAAAGCTTGTAGAAAGTGCAAATGTTAAGGTTGTTGAAACAATGAAGAATTCAATTGATATTGATGGATATGTATTTGATGAACTCAGTTACATAAGAAATGAAGAGATTTTAAAAGAATGGGAAATAGATGAGAAAGAGAAGAAGAATCTCCAGTTGTGTCCCCTAAGACACCTAGATATGTGTAGAAGAATCATTCAGAAAGTTAGATCATTGGAGATAAGACAAAAATACTATTGACAAGAAGTAGAGTTGCTACTAAAGTAAATCTATGCTTATTCTCTGAGATTGAATTGAAGACTATAAGTGAATTATGTAAAGATGAACATTGGATGGAAGCTATGAAATAAGAACTTATGCAAATTGAGAAGAATCAAAATTGGGAATTGGTCCCAAGATTGGTAGACAAAAACATTATTGGATCAAAGTGGCTATTCATAAATAAGTTGAATGAGAATGGAAAAGTGGTTAGAAATAAAGCAAGGCTTGTGTGTAAAGGCTACTCACAAGTAGAAGGCATAGATTTTCAGGAGAATTTTGCTCTAGTGGAAAGAATGGAAGATATAAGGATGTTCTTATTGTTTGCTGCTCATAAATATTTCAAGGTCTATCAAATGGATGTCAACTCTACATTTTTGAATGGTGAGCTAGAAGAAGAGGTCTACATGGAACAACTAGAAGGATTTCAGTTGTCAGATCAACTGAACATGGTGTGTAGATTGAAGAAAGCTTTGTATGGATTGAAGCAAGCTCCTAGAGCTTGGTATGCAAGGTTAGATAGGTATTTGGTTCAGTAAAGTTTGAATATAGGCACGATAGATATTAATCTATATTTTAATATTGAAAATGAGAAAATATTGATTGTAGTTATATATGTTAATGAAACTATCTTTGGAGGAAATGAAAATATGTATAAGTTGTTTACAGAAGAGATGAAAAAAGAATTTGAAATGTCTATGTTTGGAGAAATGAATTTCTTTCTTGGGCTACAAATAAATCAAACAAAGAAAGGAATTTTCATTTCACAATCCAAGTATGTAAAAGAGATGTTGAAGAAGATTGGGATGGATGATTCCAAACTGGTGTGCACTCTTATGGTGACTAGTTGCAAATTGGGAAAAGATGATGATTCACCTAAGGATGATCAAAGAAAGTATAGATCTATGATTTGTGGACTATTGTATTTGAATACTACTAGACCAGATATTATGCATGCAATCTGTCTTGTGGCTATATTTCAAGAAGATCCTAAGGAAACACATATTGTTTTTGTTAAAAGAATATTCAAATATTTGAATGGAACTCCAGATTATGGGTTATGGTATCCTAGAGATATTGAGTTTACACTAAATGCTTATACAGATGCAAATTGTGATGGATGTGTAGATGATAGAAATAGTACAAGTGGTGGTGCATTCTTTCTTGGTTATAGATTGTTGGCATGGTTGAGTAAAAAGAAATATTTGGTTTCCTGGTTTACTGCTAAAGTTGAGTATATTGTTGTTGCATATTGTTGTACACAATTTCTATGTATGAAATAGATAATGAAAGATATCATAGTGTTGTATGATGATCCTATTTCTATATTATGTGATAATACAAGTGCAATTAACATTTCAAAGAATCTTGTGATACACTCGATGATGAAGCATATATCTATGAGGTGTGATTTCTTGAGATAGAACATAATAGAGAATGAAGTAAAGCTTTAGTATATCTCTATGAAGGATCAATTTTTTTATATATTTACAAAGGCTCTTCCTAAAGATATTTTTGAGTATCTCCGGGAGAAGTTAGGGGTCATTGCCCCTCCTTTCTTAAACTAGATGCATATGGAGATGCATCAATCTAGTTGATCTATGGATTTTTATTTCTTCTAGACTGATGTTTGGTGGCTACCTCTTAGGGGGAGTAGGTAGTGTTGTGTGTTTCCATTGTATGAGTATTCTATTTTCTATGTCAAAGGGGAAATCAATGTAAAATATCTCTTTTCCTTTGCCATTGATGTGAAAGGTGGAGAGGAAGAATGTGAAAAAGAAAAGAGAAAGAATGTGAAAAAGAAAAGAGGAGGAATGTGAGAAAGATTATCTAGTAAGGGGGAGAAACAAACAAAAAGAATATTGAGAAGTGTATTCAGAGCTGGTATGTTGTCTTTGATGGTTTTTCACATCATGCATTGCCATCAATGACAAAGGGGGAGATTGTTGCAAGAATGGAAAATAATGAAGGTGTTGTCATTGATGTCAAATAGTCTATTGGTTATCAACTGGTTGTTGTTGTCATTAATGTCATTGTTGTAGTTTATTGGTTGTATATGTTGAGGATATTCAGAAAATTGTATTAAAGAAAGGTTGTAGGTGTTAAGTGGTTGCTATAAGATTTTCTCCTATGTTTGTGTGGTTTAGATATGTTGGTCATGGTTGTTGGAAGCTACTATATCTAGATTTTTGACTCCTGATTCATTGTACAATGCGAGTTATGTTCACCAGTTGTGAACTTTTGAGTATCTCTAGGAGGAGTTAGGGGTCATTTCCCCTCCTTACTTAAATTGGATGCATATGGAAATGCATTGGTTTGGTGGATCTATGGATCTTGCTTTCTTCTAGACTGATATTTGGTGGCTACCTCTTAGGGGGACTAGGTAGTGTCATGTGTTGTCATTGTATGAGTATTCTATTTTCTATGTCAAAGAGGAAATCAATGTAAAATGTCATTTTCCTTTGCCATTGATATCAAAGGGGGAGAGGAAGAATGTGACAAAAAAAAGAGGAAGAATGTGAAAAAAAGAGAGGAAGAATGTGAAAAATATTATCTACTAAGGGGGAGAAGCAAACACAAAAATCTTGAGAAGTGTATTCAAAGCTAGTATGTTGTGTTTGATGGTTTTTCACATCATGTGTTGCCATCAATGATAAAGGGGGATATTATTGCAAGAATGGAAAAGAATGAAGGTGTTGTCATTGATTTCAACTAGTCAATTGGTTATCAACTGGTTGTTGTTGTCATTAATGTCTTGGTTGCAATTTATTGGTTGTATATGTTGAGGATATTGAGAAAATTGTATTCAAGAAAGGTTGCAGGTGTTTAGTGGTTTCTTTGGATTTTTCTATGAGATTTGCTCCTATATTTACATGGTTCAAATATGTTGGTCATGGTTGTTGGAAGTTTCTATATTCATATTTTTGGCTTATTTTGGCATTTGTATTGCATAGATCACAGTTTGATCTTTTGCATGTTGATCATAGTTTGATCTTTCCTTATTGTAGCAATTGTTACAATTAAAATCAAAATTGCACTTAGCTATTCCTTGTAAGTGGCAATTTTAACTGCACTAAGTATAAAGCGTCAAATCATTTTCTTGGGGGGGTTCTTTGATTGAGTGAATTTTGGGGGGTTCTATTGTGTGATTGTGATTTTAGTTCTCTCTTGTGATCTTCATATTTTAGCCGTGGGTCATCCTAAGTTTCCTCTTTTAACTCAAGATAACTATGCAACATGGGAAATAAATGCATGGAGTAAACTAATTGAAACATGATTAATTCACTACATTGATGGATCTGTTCTAGAACCAACTGATTCAAATTTAAAAAGTAAATGGCTCATTAAAATTACTATGGCTCTTGGAACACTTCAAAAATATGTTTCTCCTAATCTTATCTTTCAAATTGATAAGTATAAAATAGTCAAGGAAGTTTGGGATGAACTTGCTCAATTGTATAGACAAATTGATGAGATTAGGGGATACAAACTTGATAACGATCTCACTAATCTAGATCCAAAGAATTTTGATACAATCCAAGAATATGTAAATAAGGCTAATGAACTAAGAGCATAAATCAAATATTGTGGTATTGATAAGAAGGATGCACAATTGGTCTTGAATTTGTTGGAAAATCTTCCTTCAGAATATGTAGCTTTTGTTTCTAGTTTTCAGACTCATATTTTGACTATGGAAGGTTCCTTTACTACACCTTCATTTGATTCATTTACATAAATTTTGATGCTTGAACAATCAAATTTGATCACTATGGGTATTCTCAAGTCATCAAAGTCACAAGCTTTTGTGGTAGGACATGGGCTAGGATCTAGCAAGAAACAAAAGAAATCAAAGAATAAACCATGCAAAGATCGAGCACAATCCTCTTCTCCTTAGCAAGGAGACTCTTCTTCATCTTCCAAGAAGGGGAATTCACAAAAGAAGGAGAAAATGACTTGTACATATTTCAAGAAATTTTGTCATGATGAGCATCATTGTCGAGCTAACAAATTTGATGAATTGA
The DNA here is from genome assembly GCA_007258455.2 of Sequoia sempervirens. Classification (NCBI taxonomy): domain Eukaryota; kingdom Viridiplantae; phylum Streptophyta; class Pinopsida; order Cupressales; family Cupressaceae; genus Sequoia; species Sequoia sempervirens. The sequence continues at coordinate 647,664,564 of VDFB02271358.1, forward strand.
CTAATCTCCTCAAGAAGAATAACATCAATTTTCCATATTCCTACAAAAAGGAAGCATCTCCTTCCACTTCTTCAAAATAAAAGAAAGGAAAAGGACAAGAACTTGTTGCAACCACATGATCATCATAGGAATGGATACTTGTCTTGGGTGCTAAACATTACATGGGTTCTGACACAAAACAATTTTCTTCATTGGAGCCTTGTACAGTACCACACATTCTTACAAATGATGATACTCAGGTGGAAGTTGTTGGAAAATGTTCAGTTGAAATGGATGATGGATAATTTGAAAATGTTCTTTCTATTCCCAACTTATGTGCCAACCTTCTTTTAGTATACCAAATCACTCATCTTGGGAATGGTAAGAAAGTTGAGTTTTATCCAGACACAATTGTGGTCAAAGATCTTGAGGATAATGCCTTGGCTACAATGGGAAAGGACAATCATGAGTCTCGGCTATATCAATTTTCTCACTTTGTGGCACGTTCTTCTTCTACAACATTGCTCACTCATTCAGATTCCATGAGTAAGCTATGACACGAGTGGTTTGGACATCTTAGCTACTACTATCTTCAATAGCTTAGGTCATAGGATATGGTAATAGGTCTCCCTCGCATCAAATTTTCAAATGGTGTATGTCTAGGTTATTCTATGGGTAAGCACCTAGAAGAGAAGTTTGATAAAGGGAAGTCTTGGAGGGATTTAGAAGTTCTTCAATTGGTTCACAGTGATCTAGTGGGCCCATTTCCTATTTTTTCCTTCAGTAAGGCTCGCTATGCACTCACCTTCATTGATGACTACTCCAGATTCACTAGGGTCTACTTTCTTTGCTAAAAAATTGAAGTATTTGACAAGTTTAAAACCTTCAAGGCTCATGTTGAGAAGCAATTTGGAAAGTATATCAAGATTATTCGTACTAACAATGGTCAAGAATATGTGAACCACAACCTTGTGCACTTTTGTACTCTTTATGGGATAGATATTCAACATTTAGTTGCATTAACACCACAACAAAATGTTGTTTTTGAAAGGAAAAATAGGACCCACAAGGAAATGACTAGCTACATGATTCATGCTCGTTCTCTTGGTCCAAAATTTTGGGCTAAAGCCAT
>VDFB02271358.1:647665774-647707948 GCA_007258455.2 Sequoia sempervirens
TACCTCAAAGAGGGATAAAAATATAGACAACTAAAAATGACTAACTCATTTCCTCTAATGCATCATCATTTCTTATCATCATTTCTCATCAATCTATCCACTAATATTAGTTAAATATTTTTTAAGTATTTAATTAATTATTCAATTTATCTTATCCAATTTAATTAAACAATTTCAAATTGTTTAATTAAATTCTTCATTCCTCTCATCCACTTTAATTAAACAATTTTTAATTATTTAATCAATTTCACAAATGCTTTCATCCACATTAATGAAATGAGTTTTAGTTATTTAAATAATTTATACATTCTTCTCATCCACCATAAAATTAATTTAATTAGCTAATAATTCTCCTACAGTTAAATAAATAAATTTAATTAATTTAATTCTCTTTTCTATCTTTAATTCCTTTAAAACTAAATAAAATTAATATTTTATTCATTTCCTAAATATATCTTCATCTCATGCACATGAATTAAATAAATGTATTTATTTAATTCTATTAATATTCTTCTTTTATCTCCTAATTTAGTGAGTTGACTAATAAAACAACTCTTGATCACTCCTACTCACTCTCACTTCAATCATCAATGTAGCCAATCATCTCATCCATTCTGCCAATTAACTCATTGTCCTAGCCTCTCATCTTGACACATTTTTCTTGTATGTTCATCATGATCTCTCAAACAATCTCATCCATTGATCTTTCAAATCAACCTCCACTGTTGATCAATATCCAGTGAAATCTATAAATCTACCATAATTCAAGCCTTCAAATCCATCCATAATTCAAGCCTTCAAATCCATCCATAATATCTTATGTATCCATAATTTATCTAAGTATTTGCACTATCTTCACACCATTTATCATCACTTTGCAAATTGAGGTATGTTAAAATCAAGATAAATCCACATATTAGTCAATTTGCAACAATCAAATACAGTGGAGTAATATTAGGCACTTCTGAAGGTAAAATTGAATTATTTTCATTTACTTTATTTTTTAATGCATGTGTTTCATTAAGGTAGTTATTGGATTATTGATTTGGGTTTTATTGCAATTCTCATTTTTAGTTCTCATTAATTTAGTATACTCAAAGTATGTATATACATACAAACATATATACATTTATGCATGTATGTATGTATTTATGTACATGCACATGCATGTACACACGTGTATGCTAAAGTCTTCAATTGAAACCCTAAACATCTATTTCAAAAATCTAATTTAAGACATACATACATATATATATATGTGTGTAGATATATATATATGTATATATATGATATATATAGATATATATGTATATATATGACATATACATTTATATACATATACATATGCATACATACACACACATAGACACACACACACACACACATGTGTGTGTGTGTGTGGCATCCAACAAAATCATCGCTAGCAATTCATCGAAAGAAAATTCACTGCCAACAATTCACCAAGTTTTTAAAATACATATTAAAAATTATTGGTGAATTTCCAAGTTTTTGAAATATATATTAAAAAATATTGGTGAATTGCTTGCGGTGAATTTTCCATGGCGATGAATTGTTGGCGATGAATTTTCCTAAAGTAGGTATTTATGTATGTATGTATGTATGTATGTATGTATTTATGTATATATGTATGTATGTATGCACATGCATGTATTGTGTGTGTATATAATGTATATATGTATTTAAGTATATGCACATATATGTACATGTGCATATATATATATATATATATATATATATGAAGATACATACATATTTTATTTAACTTGGATATTTGTGCAACATATATTAAAAGATGATCCATTTCATTATTTTCATGTAAATATGAATTTATGCTATAATTGGAGATACAAATTCTTTAGTGAGCTATTAGTAATGAATTTTAGATAATCTATTTTTAAGTACTAATTAATTGGACCTACAACATGTGAAGTTAGTAAGACTTGTGATGTTTATGGATGAATCTATATATATATCATAATGAAGCTAATATGTATGTGTGTATATATATATATCATAATGAAGCTAATATGTATGTATGAAAAATGGATAGATCCAACATATAAATTAAATTTAAATTTTAACACATTATTTTTATCACACCCCCCTCAAATTCTAGATTGTGATATATGTCTATAATAATGGAAGAACTTGATAATAGGTAAATAGGAAACATGATCAAGTAGGAAGAGGGATAGATGTCATAAAAAAAATAAAAATGGTATAGATCATTATTCTCATTTAAATATATGAAATTACACTAAAGGATATCATACAAATTCTTGAGAGTCAAGTTGGTAATGAATTGTTTATTATCTAAGTCATAATTTTGAGTGGGTGTAAACCATGCGAACATAGTAATACCTTTAGGATGTAAAGTATGAATCTATGGATATATATACCATAGTGAATCTCATACATGTATAACTTTAATAGATCCAAAAGATATTGTTTGAAATTTTAACCCACTACCTTTTATCTTGCCCCCTCAAAATCTAGGTTGTGATATATATATATATATACTAATTGAAGATTGATAATAGATAATTAGGAAACATGATCAAGTGAGAAATAAGTTAGATATAATGAAAAAATTAAATCATAATATGACCCATTTCATCATTTCTCATTTAAATATATAAAATTATGATAAAGGAGATCATAAAAATTCTTGAGTGTCAAGTTGGTAATGAATTATCTATTATTTAAGTACTAATTTGGAGTGAGTGCATAACATGTGAACTTAGTAATGTTTGTGATGTAAAGGATGAATATGTGCACATATATACCATAATTAGGATCATCCATGTATGAATTGGATAGATCAAAAATGTATTTTTTGAAACTTAAACCCACTATTTTTTATCTTGTTGCCCCCAAATTCTAGGTTGTGATATATATACATGTATACTATTTGAAGTTTGATAATAGATAATTAGGAAACATTATCACGTAGGAAGTGAGTTAGATGCCATTAACAAAAAAATTATAAGCTACCATGGTCAACTTTACTCTCATTTAATTTTTTTTGACAAGAATAAGCCAAAACTTCTACGGTTCAAAGAACATAAATATTGTAATTACCACAAGATATAAGGCCATGCCACCAATAAAATGAATGAAAATTAAAAACTAGATCAAATACCTAATTTATCAAGGAGATGTTGAGATAGAAGGGAGAATATTTTCATAACTCAACAAGCAATTGGGGATATACCAAGATTAATTAAATATTTTATGTTTTAAAATATCTATTCAAGGTTTCAATTGAAGATTTTAGGGTTTCAAAATAGTTATTTAGGTTTTCAATTGAATAATTTAGGGTTTGAAAATTGAACATTTTAGGGTTTTGATTAAATATTTTAGGGTTTTAAACTATTTTCTTAGTATTTCAGTTAAATATTTTAGGGTTTCAAAATAGTTTCTTAGGGTTTGAATTAAAGATTTTTAGGGTTCCAAAATAGTTGTTTAGTGTTTCAAAATATCTATTTAGGGTTTCAAATAATAATTTATGGTTTTAATTAAACATTGTGGGTAGAAAACCCATATAAATTTTCACTATATTGATCAATTGAAAAATCAAGGATCTAGTATTAAAAAACACCTATTAAATAGAAAATTTTCCCATTAGATGGGTGTAACAAACCTTTATTTGAATCCAAATGTAATTTTGACAGCATATGATTGTTTCAAAACTTGTGATTTACCAATATTAATGTCAAAGAGAGTGGTGCAGGAGCACCAGGCAAAGGACTATTTTGTTTTTGAGTTCTTTAATTTTGTTGTGCTATCATAAGGTCATGTTGACCATTATTTTAGGTTCCTAGGGTTGTTTTTGGTCTTTGGGAAAGAGGGTGTCAAGAGTCTAATGAGTTTAGAGGATCACTTTGCTAAATAGTGAAAAATTGTTAAATGTCTGAAAACACAACGGGTTTTACAAAAGTTCTTTTTAGGTCATTTAGAAGCACGACCCAAGCACATAAATTGTTTTGGAGGCATATTTAAGGCATACCACGACCTTTTTGGTGGGTTAGAAGTTTTATGTACGGACTATTTTTCTAGAAATTGAAGAAAACAACATTCTTGTCTTATTTTATGTTTTTTTCTGTTCTTGTTTGTGTAACAGCAACTAAATGAATTAAAAGAGGCATTTTATAGGTTTTTTTAGCATGTAGAGAGGCCTCTGGAATTTTTTTTTTGGCACATTTGATAGTTGTTCCATCATTTCATCCATTCTTGTAAATTTTGTGTTTTATTTCCTTATTTCTATTTTGACTAGAACTGTGTAAAAATGGAGTTCTAGGCTGCATTCCCTCCATACCAAGAAGTATGGAATTGTTGGGAACGTGGTCAGGCTCCATCTCTGTACATATTTTAGTGGTAGGTGTTAGGTTTTCTTTGGTTGCAGGAGCTATGAGAAAAGCCTTGCCCTAGGCGAGCCAGTGAGGACCTGGTTAGGAAAGGTTGCAGAACAGCGTTGATAACTTGCAGGGGAGAAAATATTTTCAAAAAATTTATTTTGGAGAATTTAGGGGAAGGTCCTGGCCACATATGGTGCCAAGGAGGAGAGCCCAGAAATCCGTTTAAGAGGAGAAATTTTCACCAGTCCTAAAGCTGGTTCTGAATAGTTAGAAACCCTAGTTTTCTGGGCAGTGTTTGCATGAGGGCAGAGTACGGCCTGGACAGAGCCAAGACCCTAGAAATATTGAAGGTGTAGGTAGGGGAAACACATTTCCTAAGCCAAGAACCATGTTTCTTTGGTGGGTTTAGGAGGGAAAAGCAATTTACCCCTGTTCAGAGACCAAATAGTGGCTCAAGGGTCAAACCTATGGAATAGGCTTCATGCAAGTGTTGGTAAGATGGAGTCTAAGTAAAGTTTCAAGAACCCTAGGAGGTTGTTTTGGAGCTTTGGAAAACATTCCCTCACCCCTGCAAGATCCATTCATGTATTGAGGGAGGATTAGTCTTTTGGATGCATAAAAGGCTAAGAAAGAAAGGAGTCATAGCACCAAGATTTGGCTTGGTAGTTGCAAACTTGACAAGATAGTGAGGTTGGCAGGAGAACCAGGGGAACCTAGACAAGGTAGAGTTCCTATAGGTTGGGGTGAAACAGCAATATCACCAAGGAGGTCTATGACAAGGCCTAGTGTAGGAATCTGTGATTGCTTCCTGCAGCATCTCAAAACAGAGTGTTTGTTTCCTGTAGCCTCCAGGAATCTTTGATTGCTTCCTGCAACCTCCCTATTAGATTGGTATCAGAGCAAGTAAAAGATTTGGGAAGAAGCTTATATGTCAGAAGTTGAGTCAAGTGAAACCCCCGCCATGGTGACAAATGCACAATTAGCCAAGAGGGTTGAAGAACAAGAAGAGGACAACAAGTCTTTAAAAGAAAGAATAGAGCAATTGGAGAAGGAATTGAACAATGCAAGGTTGGAAGGAACAGTGCCAAAGGAAAAAGAGGTTGCAGAGGAAGACAAGGTCACTGAACCTAATCCTGTTTTGGAGGAGGAGCCTTTCTTGAAGGCATTGAAAGCATTGAGTGGAAAAGGACTTGAGGGAGTACCATTATTTAGTGGAAAGATGGATCCTGATTTGGTCATGGATTGGATAGAAGGCATGGAGAATCACTTTGAGTGTCATGGAGTAACTGAAGCACATAAGGTGAAGGTAGCTAAATCAAGGTTGAGAGGATCAGCCTTGACATGGTGGAAATTTGCTCAGACAGAAAGGGAAAAAGAAGGTAAGCAGCCCATTTCAACTTGGAAAGGAATGGTTGCTAAGGTGAAAGAAGCATATATGCCAGATGACTATGAGATCCAACTCCACAAGAAGAGGCAAATTCTAAGACAAAAAGATCAAGATGTCAACACCTATACTGAAGAGTTTTAGAAGCTTTGCTTGAGATCAAATGTGACAGAAGATGAAAGCCTAAAAGTGGCTAGGTACCTCAATGGTGTGAAGTGGAACATACAGGAAGAGATGGCTTTACTTAGACCCAAGACAGTCCACCAATGTTATCAGTTGGCTATAAATATTGAAGAGAGGAATAAAAGAAAGCATGATCAGTCTTCTAAGGGCAGAGGCAAAGGTAGAGATCAAAGAGGACAGCGTGGTGGTTACCAAGGTAGAGGTAGTGACCAAAGAAACCAAGGAGAATCAAAACTCACTGAGCATGGAGGTGAAACATCTTCAAGAGGAGGATTTAATAGAGGAATAGGACCTCAAGGAGGTTCAAATAGAGGAAGAGGAGCAGGTAGGAGTAATTCTTACTTTGCAAACATGAAATGTTACTAATGCAATCAGCTAGGTCACCCTGCTTATAGATGTCCAAAGAAAGCATCATCTTCTAGCAATGAAAAGAGATTGGCCTATGCACAAGAGGACACCATGAGTCCTAAGGCATCTGAAATCAGTCATATAGAGTCTGAAGTAGGAGAGAATCTGATGTTTAATAGAGTTCTGATCAGGCAGCCAGTCAAAGAGGAACCTAAGCAAAGAAGAGCTCTTTTTAGAGTAAGGTGCAAGATACTTGGGAAAGTATGCAAAGTCATTGTGGATTCTGGTTCAACAGACAATATAATCTCAGAGGAGGCAGTAACTAAACTGAAATTGGAGAAGTCACCTCATACTAACCCCTGCAAGGTCACATGGCTGAACAAAGGGCAGAGTGTTTTGGTTAATGAGCAAGCAACGGTGGAATTTTCAATTGGAGGATATAAAGACAAGCTGGTTTGTGATGTATTACCCATGGATGCATGTCATCTACTACTGGGCAGACCTTGGTAATATGACAAAAGTGTTGTTTATGATAGAAAAGAGAACACCATCTCATTCAAGAAGGCTGGAAGAACCTTCAAACTGCAATCATTGATAGAGGAAGATGAAGGACAGTCAAAGGTACCTAACATCATGTTGAGCAGTGGCAAGGAGTTCCTTAAGGACCTACACCAAGGGAATGAAGGATATGTGATCATGATGCAGTCCAAAGAGGAAGAAAAGGCTGAAAGGATAGTCTTACCATAAGTAGTCCAAAAGTTGCTAAATAAGTACAAGAGTATAGTCAGTGATGGTACACCTGCAACTTTACCACCAAGAGAGAAATAAGTCATCAAACTGACTTCATACCTGGAGCCTCATTGCCTAACAAGGCAGTATACAAACTCACACTAGATTAGAATCTTGAAGTGGCAAGACAAGTGGAAGAATTGTTAAATCAAGGTCTAATTCAAAAGAGCATCAGCCCTTGTGCAGTCCCAGTTGTTTTGGAAACAAAAAAAGGAGGTAAGTGGAGACTTTGTACTGATTCTAGAGCAATAAATAGAATCACAATTAGGTATAGGTTTCCTATTCCTAGAATTGAAGATTTAATGGATTGCCTTGGAGGAGCACAGTATTACACCAAGCTAGATCTTAAGAGTGGGTATCATCAAATCAGAATTAAGGAGGGTGATGAATGGAAGACATCTTTTAAGACAAATGATGGCTTGTATGAGTGGAAAGTGATGCCATTTGGCCTCTCAAATGCACCTAGCATGTTCATGAGACTAATGAATGAAGTGCTTAAGGATTTCATAGGGATTTTTGTGGTAGTATACCTTGATGACATATTGATTTTCAGTAAGATAGCAGAAGAAAATCTGAAACATGTGGAGATGGTTCTTAAAAGGTTGCAAGAAGAGAAGTTGGCAATCAATCTAGAGAAGTGTGAGTTCTTCAAGCAAAAACTTGTGTACTTGGGTTTTGTGGTATCTCAAGGAACGTTGAAGATGGATCCAAGCAAGGTGGAAGCCATCATAAACTGTCCCACACCAACCACAACAACAGAGGTAAGAAGTTTTCATGGTTTAGCTCAGTTTTATAGAAAATTCATAAGGAATTTTAGTGGTATATGTGCACCAGTCCTAGATACTATTAAAGGTGGTCTGAAAACAAAATTTAAATGGACTCAAGAGGCTGATAAAGGGTTTGAAAAACTGAAACAAGAAGTGGCAACCCAACCTATTCTGTTGTTGCCTAGTTTTGACAAGTTGTTCACAGTTGAGTGTGATGCAAGTTGAGTAGCTGTAGGAGGAGTACTTAGTCAAGAAGGTAGGCCTGTAGCCTTCTTTAGTGAAAAACTCAATGAAGCTAAGCAAAAATTCTCCGCCTATGATCTGGAACTTTATCCTTTAGTGCAGTCCCTTAGGAACTGGAGGCATTATTTATTTCCCAAAGAGTTTGTGGTTTTCACAGATAACCAGGCACTCAGTTACATCAATACCCAAGAGAAGCTGAGTAATAGACACTTGAAATGGATGGAATACATCCAAGCATTTACATTTACTATCAAGCACAAGAAAGGGAAAATGAACAAGGTGGCAGATGCATTAAGCAGGAGAATGTTGACAGTCCAAGAGATACAGCTGAAAAGCATTAGATTGGAGAGTTTTAAAGATCTCTATGGTGAAGATGAAGACTTCTCAGAAGCTTATAAGGTATGTTCAGATTTTGAAAATCATTTTCATAGTCAATATGCTGAGTATATATTGCAAAATGGACTATTATTTAAGGGTAACCAGTTATATGTTCCAAGAGGATCAATGAGGGAAAATCTGATCCAAGAAAAACACAATGGCAGTCTTAGTGGGGATTTTGGTATCAATAAGACTTTAGAGCTGGTACAAAGGTTTTATTACTAGCCTAAGTTAGCAAAAGATGTTAGAAAATATGTGGAACAATGTGTTATATGCATGAAAGCTAAGGGAGGAGCTAGCAATGTTGGTTTGTATCAACCCCTGCCCATTCCTAACAGACCATGGGAGTGTGTGAGCATGGATTTTGTGGTAGGTCTTCCTAAGACCAAAACTGGTTTTGACAGTATTTATGTAGTTGTGGATAGATTTAGCAAGATGAGTCACTTTATTCCATGCAAGACTACACATGATGCAAGTTACATAGCCCATCTTTTCTTTAGGGAAGTTGTAAGAATCCATGGATTGCCATTGAGCATTGTATCAGATAGGGATGTGAAGTTCATGAGTCATTTTTGGAAGACTCTATGGAGCAGATTGGGAACAAATCTGTCATTTTGGATCAGCTTACCATCCTTAGACCGCTAGTCAAACAGAGGTGGTTAATAGAGTACTAGGTAATCTTCTGAGGTGCTTGACTAAAGAATATGGACAGACATGGGATATGGTAATTTCTCAAGCTAAATATGCTTATAATGACAGTGTAAATAGAACTACAGGAAAAATTCCTTTTGAGGTTGTGTATGGAATGCACCCAAGAGGTATTTGTGAGCTCAGAGATCTTGGATCTATGGAGCATAGGAGTGGACATGCTGAAGACTTCACTCAGACCATGAAAGATATTCATGAGCAGGTCAAGAACACAGTCACAACAACAACCCAAAAGTTGAAGGAGAATGTTGATTTGTCAAGAAAGGATGTGCAATTTGAAGTTGGGGACTATGTTATGGTCCACCTCAACAAATCCAGATTGTAGAAGGGAATGGCAACCAAGTTACAGATGAAAAGAGTGGGTCCATGCAAGGTATTGGCTAAATATGGTAAGAATGCATACAAGGTGGAATTACCATCAGACTTGGGCATCTCTCTAGTTTTCAATGTTGTTGATTTGATCAAGTACAAGGGATCAGTCAAGGATCTGGATTAGGATAGTAAGGAGGTCTTCAATGACATCAGCAACATGTCCATACCAACTCATCAACACAAGTTACAAGCAGAGAAGATCTTGGAGTCAAGAGTGAAGAAGACTACAAGGCACAAGGTGTACATGGAGCATCTTGTAAAATGGAAGGATAAGCATGAATCTGAAGCTACCTGGGTAGAAGAAGCATATTTTAAGAAGCAAGGCATTGAAATGTCTCTTATCTCTCCCACAATTCCTTAGTTGTTTGTGCTAAGAGGGGGAGAATGGTGCAAGAGCACGAGGCAAAGGACTATTTTGTTTTTGAGTTCTTTAATTTTGTTGTGCTATCATAAGGTCATGTTGACCATTATTTTAGGTTCTTAGAGTTTTTTTTGGTCTTTGGGAAAGAGGGTGTCAAGAGTCCAGTGAGTTTAGAGGCTCACTTTGCTAAATAGTGAAAAATTGTTAAATGTCTAAAAACACAGCGGGTTTTACAAAAGTTCTTTTTAGGTCATTTAGAAGCACGACCCAAGCACCTAAATTGTTTTGGAGGAATATTTAAGGCATACCACAACCTTTTTGGTGGGTTAGAAGTTTTCTGTATGGACTGTTTTTCCATAAATTGAAGAAAAAAATGTTCTTGTCTTATTTTCTATTTTTTTCTGTTCTTGTTTGTGTAACAGCAGCTAAATGAATTAAAAGAGGCATTTTATAGGTTTTTTTAGCATGGAGAGAGGCCTCTGGAAGTTTGTTTTGGCACATTTGATAGTTGTTCCATTGTTTCATCCATTCTTGTAAATTCTGTGTTTTATTTCCTTATTTCTATTTTGACTAGAACTATGTAAAAATGGAGTTCTAGGCTGCATTCCCTCCGTACCAGGAAGTATGGAATTGTTGGGAACGTGGTTAGGCTCCATCTCTATACATATTTTAGTGGTAGGTGTTAGGTTTTCTTTGGTTGTAGGAGCTATGAGAAAAGCCTTGCCCTAGGCGAGCTAGTGAGGACCCGGTTAGGAAAGGCTATAGAACAGCGTTGATAACTTGCAGGGGAGAAAATATTTTCAAAAAATTCTTTTTGGATAATTTAGGGGAAGGTTCTGGCCACATATGGTGCCAAGGAGGAGAGCCCAGCAATCCGTTTAGGAGGAGAACTTTTCACCAGTCCTAAAACTAGTTCTGAATAGTTAGAAACCCTAGTTTTCTGGGCAGTGTTTGCATGAGGGCAGAGTACGGCCTGGACAGAGCCAAGACCCTAGAAATCTTGAAGGTGTAGGTAGGGGAAACACATTTCCTAAGCCAAGAACCATGTTTCTTTGGTGGGTTTAGGAGGGAAAAGCAATTTACCCCTGTTCAGAGACCAAATAGTGGCTCAAGGGTCAAACCTATGGAATAGGCTTCATGCAAGTGTTGGTAAAATGGATTCTAAGTGAAGTTTCAGGAACCCTAGGAGGTTGTTTTGGAGCTTTGGAAAAAATTCCCTCACCCCTGCAAGATCCATTCATGTATTGAGGGAGGATTAGTCTTTTGGATGCATAAAAGGCTAAGAAAGAAAGGAGTCATAGCACCAAGATTTGGCTTGGTAGTTGCAAACTTGACAAGATAGTGAGGTTGGCAGGAGAACCAGGGGAACCTAGACAAGGTAGAGTTCCTATAGGTTGGGGTGAAACAGTAATTTCACCAAGGAGGTCTATGACAAGGCCTAGTGCAGGAATCTGTGATTGCTTCCTACAACATCTCAAAACAAAGTGTTTGTTTCCTGCAGCCTCCAGGAATCTGTGATTGCTTCCTGCAGTCTCCCTATCAGAGAGCCTTGTTGATGTTTACCCATGGGTATTGCACAAATCACATTGATTGGGTAGTGAAAGTGAAATGACTCTCAAAAATTAATTTCATTATGTTTACTTATTTTTTAAACATTAAAATAAGACCTTTTCTTGAATGTTAGCTTCAATCAAAGGAAAGAAACCTTTGAATGAAGGAAACCTTCAAGAAAAGGTGACCTTTTTTTCAAAGGTTCTTTTTGCACTACCTTTAGATGAAGGTACCTTCATTCAAAAGAAAATATTCATTCACCCAACACTTTCTAAAAGTTTTCACACAATTGTGACTCACTATTGTGAGTTCACCCCATACCTTTAAAAGTAGGAACAATGATCAACCTCACATCTACTAAAACTAAAAAATGATCATGACGGAATAAAATGGCTTGTATCAACACCTTGGTGCCTATTTCAAACCATACAGTTATTTTCTCAACCTACACATAATATTAACCTTGTCTTTTTCCTAATAGCCTTCTAGTTGTTACATATAAAGCTTATTAGAAATATCACAATGTAGAAAACTTCTTTTAACATCGAACTATTCTAGCTCCATATAAATACTGGAAACAAGAGAAAAAAATCTATAACAATACTTATTTGTACAAAAGGTGGAAAAAAATCATCAAAATCAATACCAAAATTTTATGCATAACCCTTAGCCACCAATAAAGATTTATATTGCTCTAGAATATCAAAAATACTTGTTCCCAATACATTTACCTCCTTTGGTAATGGAAAAAGTTCCCACATCTTATTATTATATAGAGCTTCCATTTCCTCCATAATAAATCTCCACTTGCTTTCATATTTAGCTCCATAAGCCTTCTGATATGTGCTAGGATCACTAATATCAGAAAGTAATGAATAAGATGAATTACAAATAGGAGAATACCTTTATGGTGGCTTGTAATCTAGTGGATCTACTTACAAGTGGCATTGTGATACCTTGTGGCTAATTTTTTTATTATTCATCTTGTTGATATTCTTCAATAAGTGTTTTAATTTCATCTAGCACCTCCATATTAGTGTCATAATTTTCTACCTTGACTACAAAAATTGTACTTTATTTTTATTTACATTTTTGTAAAAAATTTCATTAAAAAAAACATCTTAACTAATTTTAATCTTGTGGGAAGTAGTATCACACAACTTGTATCACTTTTTATCATCTACATATCTAAGAAAAATACATTTCATGGAATTCACATCCAGCTATGAGCATAAACATAAAAAACTAAAAAATGAAGAAAAGAGTGATCAATAGGTTTACCTATCCATACTTCAATAATTTTTGTATCTATAGTTGTAGTGGGTGATCTATCAATCAAGAAATAGGGTATATAAATAGCCTCAACCCAAAAAGATTTCTAATCTAGTAGTTCTTAGAATACATCTAGCTTGCTCTATGATTTCATGGTTCATGTGTTCAAAAAATTATTTTATTGTGATGTTCTAGCAATCTTCACCTTCCTTGAAATGTCATGATCATTGTAAAACTAATTAAAATATCCTAAAATAAATTCTCCTTCATTATCTATTCTCAAGTATTTTATTTTGTTACCCTTCTATTTATGTACCAAAGGTTTAGAATTCTTACAACATGAAAACACTTTAGACTTCTTCTCAAGGGAAGATGAATATATTCCTTGCCACTCCATAAAACATCTTGACTATAACTTCTCCTTCACCAATAACTAAGTCAAATAGGTTGTGACCATGTAAAATATACCTCCATAACATGACTAGTAAGAAGAAAACTAGTCCTTATGAGGATTCATGTTAAATGGAGATCCAAAATTAAGAAGAAAAACATGATGCAACGAACCTCTCATATTAGAAAAAAACATCTCTTTCCTCTAGTGTTGTTTCAACATCTGCTATGTTTGCCTTATATTCTTGAAAACTAAGATTTTCTTCATTTTATTTTGGCAACCTACAATCCTTTTTACATGTTCATTTTTATATAATTCCAAATTTTCACTATTTTTTGTTCCTTGGATTTGGACTAGTTTGTCCACACTCAATATTCCTACATTCTTAAGTTTCACCCCTTGCAATTAGGGCTTCATTGGAAGAAGGCCCTTGAGATATCTTCTACCTTGAATATTCAAACATTACTACAATGATCACATCTTCAAAGACAATTTTCCACTTGATTTTGAGTTACTAATCACCATAACCAGTTGATCTCAAGTTTCAAGTAGGGAACACAATAATATAGCTACCTTAGCCTCTTTGTCCATTTTCACCTTTGTTGATGCCAATTTTTTTATTAGAGTAATAAAATCATTCAAGTGATCTTAGGAAGATGAAATCTCACATGGTTTCAAATTATGTAATTTCCAACATAATATAATTTTGTTTGAAAATGACTTCATCATGTATATATTTTCTAGATTATTCCCCAATTCATGTGATGTTTTCTCCTTTACAACATTGTATTGATTAATATAATAGATATAGTTGGATTTTAGTTCTAGCCATGTTATCCCTGGATAAATTTTTGACACTATCCCTTTGAGATCCAAAGGACATTCATCCTTCACCAATAAACCTTGAACCTTAAATTTCCACATAGTGAAATTGGAACATCAAACCTTTGAACCTCAAATTTTGTAATTTTTCTTCTTATAACTCTTTACTTCTCAAAAATTAATTTCTACACAAAATTGTAAGATATAATACCAACTATTGAAAATTGATAGTGCACAATTAAGTAATGAAAAGAAATAAAATATAGAACATAAATATTTATAGGGAAAACTTGGTAATATACATGAAAAAAACCATGAGATAAGGTCTCCCAATATTTATTAACTTAGAGAATGTGTTTAGTTACAACAATCTAAAAATAATAATAGAAAAACATGACTTTCAAAGCCATAAGATATTTAAGCTGTCAAATACTCTTCAAATAAATATTTCCAAAAATAGAATGTGTGACTCATGTAACTACATATTGAACACATGTCATATGGCTAAAAATAGTACCCATCAATGCTAGACAAAAAGAAACTAACTTCACCTACAAACATACATATACCTTGTTGTTATAGGGAAATGTTAAGAATTTGTGCTTAAACTATGGAATGGCTTGCATTATTATGATTTTATGGATGGTTCAAAAATATTTGGAAGTGATTTGATGTGGGAATGACTATGAAGGAGGTTTCTAAGTTATTTGGTCTACGTGAATAGAAAGGGTGATATTACCTATATATGAAAAAAATATAATCATGAGTGTGCCAAGAAATTTTAGACAAATCATATTCATAACAATCCAATTGATTGACATACAAGAATTACACACTCACCATATTCACCTACTCACTAGGTCAACTAAGGCACTACAAATGATTTTATAGTTTACCAAGATGTGAATGTAGAAAGGTTTTTTCTATATGTCAACAACTACATCCATATAGGTAAATGAGATTTAGACCCTACAAAATAATCCATCCCTAGGTACTCAAGGTGAAAGGCCCACCATAGCCACATTGTGAGTGAATGGGAAATAAGAGTGAGTATGTATAATTACTAGTAAGAAATTAAAGAAGGTGGATAAGGAAATATTAGTATCACAAATGATTTCATTATTGGAATGGCTTAATAAAAGGTTATTGCAAATGTGGAGTTTTTCATTGGGGATAGAAAAATTTTATGTCCTATGTTATTCACACTAGCTACCTAGCTTTCATTACAATATATCATTTATTGAAAAATATCCTTTAGATGAAAATATTTGTGTATCATGTCCAAGTACTCTATGGAATTGACAAAAGTACTTAGGTCATAGGAAGGAGGAAGAATTTTTTTGATGTTAAGAGTATGAGTAGGTGGTAGTTGGATCACATTATTTGTGAGAAGTTTTTATAAGGTGGAATGTAGTGGCTCATTAAATGAGTGAAGAAATAGTTTTTCTATAAACATGCTATTAATTCTATCACTATAAAAGATGGTGAGGTTGTAATAGTAGTATTTATGAAATTAGATGTTACATTTTTAAATAATTGTAAATTTTAATTTTTTTATATGATGTAGAATGTTGTGGTGATGTAGCAAGGGTCGGTGAGGGTGCCTCAAACTATCTCATAGTTTATTGATTTTCATGCAAGGTTGTGTAGATATGTGCAAATGAAGAATATATCATCAATAACATGTTATCGTTAACCAAATGTTTAAGGTTTCCTAAGAAAATATTCTTTATGTCAAACTAAAGGAGTGGATAAGGAATCTACAAAAGAAAATGAACTTATAAAAAAGGAGATGAAATTAGTCACCTTTTCATTGGTGCCTTGTTTACATTAAAATAGGTCAATGAAGGTGACCTAGGGGCCAATGTTAGCCTAAAAATGTTGAATAAACTAGTTAATCAATTGATCAAAAGATGGCATAGAATGGTCTAAAAAAGAGAAAAATAATCCAATATCATATCCTTAAGGGAATACGAATATAATTTTTCTAATATCTTATCTTAAAAATAAAATAACTATATAAAGTAATTAAAATATAAATGTATGAGACTGTAGGTCACCTTTTCCACTATAATTTTCAATGTGGGGTACTTCAAAGCCCATATACAAAGATGTGGAAATAATATAAAGAGAAAGCAATCTATGGTGATAATATATAGATGAGATGTTTTGATGTAGTGGATAATGTAGCAAATTGTTATTGTAGACTATATGTTCTTTATATTAATTTTAACTTATTATAGGATTAGTAGTGTGCAAAGGGATAGTAATAGTAGTTAGATTAGTGGGAGGAGGCTATGAAAATAATGTATGAGAGGGGACAACCTATGAAGTGGTGAGCTGACCACTAGGACAATTAAGAAGACAAGTTTATATTTGAGGGATTATTGCATCTAAATGAATGGGATTTGATGTTGACATCACAAAGGTAGAAACAAGGGTGTAAGTAGCAACATGTATAGTTGAAATGGGAAAAACATGCCAATTTTATTATGTGTTATGTTACAGTAAATATTGGGTCTACTCATGTATAGTCACTAATGTGGAAACAACATTTTTTACAATAAGGGCTATGCCAATCAAGAAATTTAGGGATTCTAGATCACTACATAACTATGGCCTTATGTACTCTAGAATACGTTAATAAGTGTCATGCACAACATCATCAGAATTAAATATTCTTTAAGATATGGTGAGATTTATATCCACATTATGCACTTTAGTATGAATGGTAGATTCATGATTGAATCATCACTCTATATCATGACAAGTGGTAGGAGGTGATGTAGGTAACTATGGAAGAGTTGTACTATTTATATTGAAAGAAAATTTAGAGAAATGTAGAGTTATTTTGATGGGATTTTTTTGAGATTGTTGTTAGGACTAAAAATCCTATTCACTATTTGTTACATTTGATTTCATAAATTGTAGAAATTCATGTGATTAGATCCATTTTATAGCCCATGTTAACTAATGATCTCATGAATATGGCCTTTGGCATGTAAGCATCTCCCTGATCATAGTTGAGCAAAAACTTTAAGAGCAATTGATCCTTATCAAGAAGATCATGTGCATGTCTTTATGATCAACAAGTCATAGCCCTTTATTGAATATTTTCTACATATTGGGAAGAGATGAATAAAGTTACAGTGATCAAAGATCCTAAAGATAACAGGTGTGCATAATCGAGAAGACAATGCATAACATTTCACCGATGAAAACTTATTAGCAAAATCAAGCTAGTTGGAGGGAAATTTTCAAATCACACCGAGCTCATGCATCACACCGATGGAGACCTTATCAAGGAGAAACATACATACTTTCATTGATAAAATAGGAGAACAATTGTATCAGAGAGACATGTATGATCAGAGTGGGTTCCTTAGATCTCTCTGACTATGTGGGTTACTCCAATGAGGGAAACTAGAATTTTTTTTGGGGAAAGTCCCATCTACTTATCCCAATGAACAAAGCGATAGAGGAAACATATATCGGGGAGACCAAGTATATCAGAAAGGAATCTTATTCTCTTAGCAATGATACATGTCAGCCCGATGATAATATGGAATGACCACTATTTGTTGGAAAGACACCAGGTGATGCTTAAAAGAATTTCTAATGGTCCAGACCACCTTGATATTAGGTAGACTTCATAATGTTCTCCCTGAAACATTAGGAATTGAAAAGCAAGAGAAAAGGGAGTTGTACAATATCGGTAAGAGTATTAAGTTTTCTTCCTGGCTAAATATGAGAACCAAAGGGACACTTCATATCAAAAGGACATTCATTTAGTCTTGGCAATCAGTTATGAACATATAAACAAAGATGGCACCAAATAAAGCACACAAATCGGCCTAAGATTGGAGGGGTTCCACTGATGCAATATTGTTGTATCGCTTTGACATTTCAAAATTTGAAAAACCTGTTGCATTCATTTCTAGTGGCGAACATTAATGGCTACATGAACGAATCTTATATGAACATGTTTGATTGAAAAGAGATTGAACCAAAATGATTTTTAGAAGTTGTAGCAAAGAAGGATGGGAGATTGAGCAGAAGTCCAAGAATTTAGTGCACCCAAAAGCATACAAGTAAGCATGCAAAATATCCGTACAATTGATAGATTGTAATTCAATTTTTTTATCTTGTAGAGAAATAAGATGGAAAGTTCTACAAAAAAAAAAACAAGAAGCAACAAGGTGAAATCAGCCAATCTAAAAATAAGAAACAGAAAACCGAAATGGGGTAGGAATTGAAAACATATGAATGGAAACTAAACCAAGACCTCATTGATCAATTTCCTAGTTCAAGGCCAAAAGCTAGAAGGTCTGCACAATTGAGGGCTGATGTAGAAAAATTAGAAGATAAATGCAAACATGTAGGTGATGTGTGGACCCCCATTAGGGGATATAAATTGTTCATGTTTCATTATTGTTGGAGAAGTAGATTTGAACTAGTTTGTAACCCTTGGAATTTCAATTTGGGAAAGTTGGTTGTTCCCAATGTCTTTGTGAATATAGACCTTATAAAACTTCTAGCCAACTGTTATAACCCAAACCTTAAAGCCATTTGCAACCTGCAAGGAGAACCTTTCATACATGTATCTAAAATTGCACTTTTTGAAGTTTTCAGCCTAGATGACACATGTGATTAGCCTATAGTGCATGAGCATTTAGAAAATGAATATTGTAGCATGGACACTACCTACAAAGAATGGAGATTACTGTTACACAGGCCTAGAGAATATGGAAACCTAGTACCACTTGAGGATGGTGATGGACCTCCCTTCCATGTTGATTTATTTGAGCCCTATTTAAAATATACTTACTTTTTAGTGGGTCAAAAAATGTGAACAAAGGTCTCTGAATTTATGTCTATAGGCCCAATGGTGATCACTACAGACATACAATGTCATAATGCAAGACCTTTTGATTATGCTTCACACATTTCTAGAGGGATTGACTTAGGGATAATAGCCATCAAGAATGGTTCTCCCATAATGCACTTTAAACATTATTCCCTTCTCATGCACATGGTATTGTACTATGGACAAGAGTTAGGAATATGGCCAGAGGAATTAAGAATCACACGGTTGGATAAAGAGGGTCACCCATTACCGATACAATTATGGACCTCCATTTGGGACAGTAGATTTGGCAATTCTAATTATGTTTATTTTGAAGAACACTTTGTCAAGACATTGTATAGCTTTTATGATCACCCTTGTAATTATTCATTGTCTAATGAGATCAAAAGATTCTTAAGGCCTAAGGATTTCAATGGACCACCAACTGTAAGTCATAATTGGGGTAACTAGTATTGCTTTGTTGATTCCACTATGATGAGGGTTTATGGTTTTGAAGACACACCTTTCCTATTACCCAAGATTGTGCTAGACAAAATTGCATATCTAGAGATTGTCAGGCAACTAGATTATTTCAATGTCATGAACTTGAGTGCATACGAAAAACAGTCATTCATTCCTAGTACATTATGTTTTGGGGATTTTACTGTAATATCAAAAGAAGGAATTGATCTCATTTTGGATCAATTGTCACATTTCAATATGAAGAAGGTTGCACCAAGGAAATGATTTGATCCTGAAGGCTTTATTAATTTTTCCATGAAAAAATAGAATTTAAGTGGATATGTTCATGTATCATATCCTCATGATGATATTATCATAAACATGGAAGAAATAGAGGTTGAATTTGCAATTGATAATTACAATAAGGCATGTGCAAGATCATCATGGAAAAAACAGGCCCTTAAGTGGCAAAAAAATCAGAAAAATCAGAGTTAGGAAACTTGACGTAAAAATTTGAATAAGTTATATATATTATTTCAAAAATATTTAAGAATAAAATATGTAGAAAATTGAATGTAGTTTCTAAACTACTAGGTTTATTTAAAAAATAAATCTATTTGGTGAAAATTTGAAATTTCAATGCAGTAGTACTTAAAGTTCAGGGAAAAAATAAGGAGTAGGTGTCTGTTTGACCACCCTAACCACAATAAAACGATAATATTTTTTTATAATATTTTAGATATAAGTAGAGGACTCATGTCCCAATGTGATGCACATTTTCTTGTAACTTTTTTCCAAGTAAATAATTAATTATGAATTTTTTATTACAACTTTTAAAAAATATAAAAACTCGTATGTCTGACCACCTTAACTTGGTCAAAACTTCATGAAATTCATTTATTTTTAATCCTATAGTATGTGAAGCATAAAATGTGACACATGTTTCAGATTCAAAAAATGTGATACTATTTGAAAGCTATAGATGTTTTTCAATTAGCCTATCAATAGGGACTTTAGTCGTAATTCAAATAGAAAATGATTAATAATTATTTATTAAATTCAAAGTAAAGCATAATTTATATTGGTGGAAAGTTGAGAATCTCATTTAAAAACCATTTTTGTTTCATCAATTTTCAGTATAAAAAAAAGTTGTTAGTCACATACCCTACACATACCCATCATATCGCCACTTTTTGGCCCATCATGATCCTACACATACCCAATAGAGAAATTGAACAAAAGATGAAGGAGATACAAGAAGTATCAATGTTATCCTCTTATAGTGAGGAATATTTTGAAGAAAATGAACCCCAAAGACAACTTGATAAGATCCCCAAGCTAAGGATTGAAGAGTATCAACCTCCAAATAGGGAACAAGAAGTTGGGGAACCATCTGACGTAGATGCTAGGCAATTGGCTTATAAATCTTTTGTCTCAGATGACCAGTTTATTAAATCTTCTGAATTTAAATCTTTCTTGTACAAACAAAAGGGAAAAACAATAAGGGAATTAGTTGTAGACATCACACCCAACAATGAAAGCCAATTATTGAACACATTGAAAATGGATGTGGAGAATGAAATGAAGAACATGACTCCAGAGAAAGAAAGAAAATTATTAGAGGAGTCTGGTGTGATGATCTTTCCTAGTTTGGACTTAAGCTCTACTTCAGTTTTTGATAGCTTTTTGCACAATAATGATGCCAAACACAAGATCAATCTAGAAGGGGTAATAAGGTTATACACTAGGTCAAGATACAATCTTGATGAGAGTTCTCTTATGATTTGGGCTTTGTACCCCTCACATAAGAAGTTCTTAATTACTGATATAGAGAAATCATTTGGTCATGTGATGACATTAAAAGTGGGTGAAACTTATCCTGTGGTCATAGCTGATATTGGCATAAATGCATCCAAATTGAACAAAGCATAGATTCAAATGTTGATTAAAGAATGGGATATGTACAAATTGAACAATGAAAGGATGCTTAAAGAAAATGATTTTCTAGGAGAAATAGTCAAGGATACATTCAAAGAATCTACTAAAATTTTGACTCAAGGAGAAGGCTCCCAATTAAAGAACAAGTGTGAGGAATTACAGATGAATAATTAGCAGCTACACACTCAAGTGATCAAGGGAAGGTTTGAAATGCTTTCTACAATACTCCAAAAGAGGTACTCTAATATGATAATCTAGATGGACAAGTTCTAGGTAAATCACTCTAAGAGCCACACTACCATTCAAGAAAATAAAAGGATAAATGACAGGCTTTAGGAAAGGCTCCAAGAGATACAAAATAGAAACACTTCTAATAATGGTGCCATTATAGCTGTTGAAGACTTGATAAGGAAGCATATAGACTATTATGAGAAACTTCAAGCATATGCCAAAAAGATTATCGATGCTTCAAAAGAAGGTGTGTCTACATTGTTCAGTGATAATGGAGAACTAAAAAGTCAAAACGAATGGATAAAAGAATTCTGACTAATACTGTAGGGAGCCTTGGAAGCAGCTAAAGATGAAGATCTAGCATTAGAAGAGGCATATGAGCATTTAGAAAAGATGATTACTATGGAGATTGCAGTGAGGAATGTTGTGCATGATGCTAATATGTACTTGAGTTAGGAGTACCTAAATCATGTTACACAAGTTCATTTTTCGCTCATTAGAGCTTAATGTTAATATTTTATGTGTTGTTAAAGTCCCAAAAGACACTTACGAAGAGGTATACCCTCTTCAAGATATTGCTATATAAGTTGAACATGTGATGATTGAATGAAAAGGGCCAAAAAAGAGAGAAGAGAGAGATATACAAAAGAAGATACTTTCATAATATATAGATCATGTAGATTATACTGTAAAGGACCATGATGCATGCATAAATTTTGGCAGAAATTAGTAGAAGATCTTTAATTCTATGTGACTTCACATCAGTGTCTATTGTTTGTTGATTTGAACAATTATCTGGCTATCTCCACACTGTTATTTCTCTATTATTTGAACTTGTGTATCCAAGTTGATATTCAGTTTCATCAGACACATTTTCTATTATTGTGTAATCAAGTTAATTGGTTTCTATCAAAGAATTATAATCCTTAAATTAATTGATTACAGTAACCTGGAAG
This sequence comes from Sequoia sempervirens, assembly GCA_007258455.2. Classification (NCBI taxonomy): domain Eukaryota; kingdom Viridiplantae; phylum Streptophyta; class Pinopsida; order Cupressales; family Cupressaceae; genus Sequoia; species Sequoia sempervirens. Next base: position 647,688,156 of record VDFB02271358.1, read on the forward strand.
TAACGTTTTGATTAGTAAGAAGAGCCCTGTAATTGTTAAGGCTGCCATACTATCTCCAACTCGATATTACCTTGTTATTCAAATTGACGATATACTTCATTTGTCAATACAAATTTTCTATCATTGTGTGATTCTTTTTAATTTGTTCCTTCAAAGAAGGATTAAAATCCTTTTAAATAAGTCATAGTAACCTAATAGGATCAATTGAATCAATAAGTAGAGTCTTTCAGTTGCATTCTTGCATGTTTATACAAGGTATAAACAAACATAAGTGCCAAACAATTAGAACTATAACCAATACTAGTCACTTATCATAAAACTTCATTGACTCAGCTTACCCAATAAGGCACTAGTCCACTTCACATTTCATTATACCTTACTTATCCACTTTCATATTCTAAATTTCTAATTATCACATTAGGAGGAGTAGTTTACAAGCCTTCATCTATTCCACACTTTATGCCACTATGGATAGATCCTTAAATCTAATTAAGTCACACAACCCTTAGATCTACTTCAACTATCAAGGTCCACCTACCTAGGTTTAGTAGAGCATGAAGTGTAGGGAGTCATCAACCATATAGGTTAACTCCATTCGTTGGTTCAAAAATGTTCCAAGTCTGATCATAGAACTTGACATCCTCTTAGGATTTGTAACTAGCATTTTTGAGACCCAACAGTTGTGAATGAGAACTATTTTCATTTATTGGAATCCTACAAATAACATATTTTTTAGTATAAAGTGGTTAGGTCATAAAGATAAAAAAATTCTAAGGTATTAAGCAGCATACAAATGAGAGTTCAAGTTGTTTTGTGTCTTTAAAGGTGTTTTTTTTTTCTTTTTAGGTTTTGAAAGAAATGTAGAAGTAGTAGTTTCACAAAAATCTAATATAGGGAAAATTCAAGCTAACTTATAAAATGTGTATGCTCTCTTAATTATATTATTTTCCTATAATACTCATAGGACTACTCTATTGTTGTTAGAATTGAAATGTTTAGGTTGTGTTAGGGATTAATTTAAACTTGTAAATAAGTCCACTATGCTAAAGAAAGAGATTTGAAATTGAAAATATTATTTACTACTAATTGAGGGTCACTATAAGATCATGGGGGTCCAAACTAGGCCCTTAAGTGGTAATGAAAATTTAGAAAATAAGAGTTAGGAAACTTGACAATAAAATTTGAATAAGTTATTAAAATAATTTGAAAAATATGCAAAAACATAATTTGTAGCAAATTGAATTTATTTTCTAAGATACTATTCCTTTTTTGGAAAAAATTAAATCTATTTGGTGAAAATTTGAAATTTGAATACAACAGTACTAAATTTTTCAGGAAAAAATAGAAAGCAAGTGTATGTCTAACCAACCTAAGTACAAGAAAAAATAATATATTTATTTGAAACTTTCAATATAAGTAGAGGACACATGTTCAGATGTGCCACAATTTTTTTGTAATATTTTTGCAAGTAAATAATTAGTTATGATTTTTTATTAAAACTTATTAAAAATATTAAAACTTGTTTGTCTAACCACTATAACTTGGTCAAAAATTTATGGAATTCAATTTTTCTTTATTTATGCTATATTATGGGAAGCATAGATTGTGTTGCATTTTTTGGATTCAAAAAATGTGAAATTGTTTCAAAATTATAGATGTTTTTCAATCAATATATCAATCAGGACTTTAGTTAGAATGTATGTATAAAATCAATAATAATTATCTATTTAATTCCAAATGTCATATCTTGTATTTTTGGAAAGCTAAAAAATTTCTCAATAAACCATTTTCATTTCATCAAATTTGGATACAAAAAGGTCGTCAACCACTTTTTTGTCATATCACCACTTTTTGGACCCCCATGATCCTGCACTCACCCTTGAGACAAAAAATATAAAATCAATGCTAAAATAGAAAGTAGTAAAAAAATGGAACATATAGCCAAATTTTGGGGCTCTCTCATCAAGATTCATGTGTGATGCAAGGATCTCTAGATATAACACTCTATCATTTTTATCCCATCATAAAACTCACTTTTCTCCTAGGATTTTGTGCCTAGATGCACACTAAAGTGAAAGAAAATAAACAACTATGCTCCAAGTATGATAATAAACAAACTAAAATGAATTTAAACTAAATATTTAAAATAAAATGAAATAAAAAGAGGAAAGAAATCACGTGCAAACCCCCATTTTATGAGAAGATCCAAATGACAACCTACAAGTTGAGAAGAGGAGGATTTTTCAAAGATTTTAAGGATATTTTGTTCAATGATCAAGCCCACACTTTGGTATTTTGATCCCCATGAGTAGAAAAGATGTATAAAATTGCAAGTGTGTATAGGAAATGAAGAGCAGTGGGAATATACATGAAATTTAATTGAAGGAGAGAAAAATAGTGCATAATAAGAGTGGGTAAATGGAATTAGAGATCTTAAGGTGCCAAGGAACTACAAAAGGATATTACAATAAAAAATAAAATAAATATAATTCTAGAGAAAAAATAATTCGATATCACCTCTAATGCTTGGTGAAGCCAAGGGAAGAAATAATGTTGTTGAACTTCTAATGAGTGTTGTACTATGTCGTATATTTCTGACATAAAAACCACATGATGCTTAATAATATTGGAATAAATCTAAAAATTCTAGTAAGATTAATCTATAGTAATTGAGAGAGTAATATTCAATATTTTATGAGATAGATTGTGTGATTGAATGAGATAAAAAATTAAAATGGGAGAAATGAGGGAGATGTGTGAGATGCAAAGTTATTCATATTTACTCTAGAAAGTGGTTAGCATTACCTTGGGTAGGTATTATGTGGTAAAATACTAAAAAATGGCTACCAAACAACAAATCGCCATGATAATTTATCAAGTTGTGCAAATGTATATGCATTGTGCTAGAGTCCAATCAATTTTAGCTCTAAAAAATTCCAAACAATAGGTAATCGCAAGGTCTTGCAACCATAGTTGAAGAAAGGACTAAGGAAATGGGTGAATGGACTCTAAAACAAGCTAAAGAGATAAAAACCAAAGTGAGTCACAAACATAATAAAAAATTGCAAGGGTGTGCAATGTTTAATAGTATAGCTACAACCTTAAGAGTCTCCAAAAGCAAAAGAAAGTGATTGAAGAGGTGGAATCCACTCTAACATTAAAATATTTGAGAAGAAAAACCTAATCATAAAATGGATAATGAATGAATATTAAGACATTAGGCTATTGAGTTACCACAAATATGGAGAGAGTTTTAGGCTAATAAATTTGAACATATGGGACCGATGTGAACAAGAAGTTTACAAACAAAGAGATTTTATAATTTATGAATATTGGTTCTAAAATATTCTTAGAGAGATTAAAGACTTAGCTAAAATTAAGAAAAAAGAGAGGTTATGGTACAAATAGCACCAAGATGCAAGAATCTAAAGTAAGTACTCTCTAGACATCATGACACCCACTAATTAATCATTAAGTCACATAAATCACAAGGAGTTATTTGTGACTTGAAAAAAGTGAATCCCACATGAATCCATAAGAGATTGAAATTTTAAATATATTTTCCAAGAAGAGCCCTAGGAATTTATCTATTTTATCATAGATAAATCAAAGGGAGAGTGCTAAGAAATCACACATAGAATGTTAACACTATTCAAAGATAAAACTTGATTTTTTATTACATCTAAATATGTTGGGAGTTTTTGAAAGGAAATGAAGGAAAATGAAGATATGAGACTCACTATGACATCAACATCTTGGGGAAGAATAACCCATGTCATCAAATCGATAATGAATGACTCATAAGGCATCAACCTATTAAATAATCATAATGATGGAGAGAGTTTTAAGCTTAATCAAAATAAATAGATGGGACCCATGTGAATAGGAAGTATGCATACACAAAGAAACTTCAAAATTGATGACCATTTATGTTGAAAGCTACCTAGAGTGGCTAAAGAATTAGGTACGATTGAGAAACAAGAAGATTAAAATAAGGCTAATATGTAAAGGCTTCCCTAGAAATCGCGACTGACTAATTAATTATTGAGTCATATAGATCAAAGAGAATTATTTGGGAATTGGAAAAAGGAAACCCAACAAATCTAGAAGGGGTCCAAAGTTTAAAGAAATTTATTAAGGACCCAAGGAATATATCTATGTTAGCATAGATAAATCAAAGGGAGTGTGTTAGGAAAAAATACTAGAACCGTCATCCTAACTTGATTCTATTTATAGACATCCCTAGGAATTGGTTCTAGCCTTGTCTCCATCCATTATTTTACCTTGTTTAGATTCATACTCATGAACTCAAGCAATTCAATTCTTGGGTACGAAAAATGACTTAAAAAAACAAATGAAAATTGTGTCCATTGATGACTCCCTCCAACTAGCCATGATGAGTCAACTAAAGCATGAAAATTATAAACTTGTGTGCTAGGGTATTGTATTTTAAGATAAGCACAATTTTTTTATTACATATCTATACATTCATCCATGGATTATAGCCCTATCATTCAAAAAACATAATTAGAGGATTAACATTTCCCCATCTATTGGTACTGACATGTAGGTATCATTACATGTTTGTATGATATCTTTAGGGTTTATTATGTACACTTGACATAGTAATAGGGCTTTAACCAAGAGAAAGTCCCCTATCTAACAAGCTCTTCAATGATGCTTGTAGATTCCACCCCTTTATAACTAGGTCACATAGATTAAGATGAGTAAAAAATTAACAAACAAATCAACGTAATTTAATTTTACTAACATGGATTTAAATCCACAATCACAAAAATCAAATCCAAATAAAAATAAACTAAAATAACACTAAAAAAATTACACATTAAAATACTCATTTCAAATCACAAAAAACATAGAATAAATCAAAGAACTAATACCTAATAACTATACAACATTATCTTTATCAAACTTTAAACTAAATAATATATTTAATTTTATTTAATTATATCTAATTATTTTTATTCTACAACCAATTTCAATTTTTTTACACTAGAATATTTTTTCAGTGTTATCCAAATTTTATTCCTTTCAACATGTTATCATATATTATCTTGCATGGATCCCTAAAGCATCAAGAACATACACAAAATCATGAATAACATGTGTAACCACGAACTTCCAGATGACAACCTCATGCCACGTGTAGCAAGTGAGAGCTTCCCCTTTTTCTCCTAATATATATAATGTTGAGTTGTCTTTATTAAACTTTAGGTGACACGATTAATATACCAAATACATTTATCATGGCAGAGAATTTTTTAAAGTGCATGCTTTGCATCAAAGTTCTTAGTGTCCATACCTATTAATAAAAAATAATCAAAGCAAAATGTAGCATATTCGGAGAGTGAATTATTCATTAAACAAAACTATTTTAAATTATGATATAGTTTGGCATATTCAAAAGTAAATAGTGGAACGCAAACATTAATAAAAAATGAAATCTGAAAGCATGAGACATTTCTCCTTTTGTCGAAAAGCACATTCAAGATCCTTCTTCTGGACTTATACTAACCACAAAGCTCACTCCAATTTAATAATTTATTTATAATCATTTCAACTACGCTTTATCTAATATATTAGTTGAGCATATCATTTTGATTGCTTTATTTGTTTTTAATATTTAATTTTTGTTTAGAATATTTTTAGATTTTATAATATTTTTTTTTTTGAAATTGGGAAGTATGTGTAGTCTTAATCTACTTTTTCAAATTTCAAAAGTAATTATGATCTTAAATCAATTAGTTGTTTTAGTTAATTCTTATATTAAAATTTGAAAACTATATATGTCTAGGACATGTATGAAAACATGTCACCTCCATGTCATTTGGATCATCCATCACAATTGAATATTATCCACCACTACCTTTTCATCATACTCAAATTGCTCATATCTCTATCATGGCCAAGGTTTGCATCATCATTCTCATTGCATCATATCTTGCATCAACAAACACCAAAAACTTACTTCTTGCACTAGGTCACTTTTTCATCTATTATACTATGTTCAAATCTTTAGTTTTCATTATCTTAGTTGCATCATTGTCAACTACTTATATATCCATTAAATATGTTGATCATGTCTTCTCACTTTTATCAAAATCATCAAGTCAATTAAATGAGATTGACCATGGCACAAGAGGGAAGTTAATACACTTACACAATCTAGCTTATCAAGTTCTAATGACATTCTCCAATATTGTCAAGTCTAATATTTGTATGTGTGGGTACTGATAAAAATTGTAAGTACCAAAGTTTTGAAGATCCTAGGTTCATAGCCACATAGGAAATTTAGATCCATATCATTTGAGCGAAAACCCATAAAATGAGGATTAGTGTCATTAATCTAGGAATTATACAAGTTCATTCATAAATTTAAATTTCATGGAATACAATCACCCCAATCTATGCATGCCAACTTTAGTTTTAGATTTTAAATAATATTCCTCTAGCATAGTCAAATTAGCCTTCTCTTCTATGGCATCAAGGTACACTTTTATAAATTAGTTATTTGATTCATCTTTAAAATCCAATTAGACAAATGCCTAAAAGAAACTAAAAATATTTAGGTTAATTTGATTTGAATCCATTATTTAGTTGGTTTTAAAAAGTGTCTTCAACTTTAGTAGTTGTTCTTTTATCTTTTTATTTTAAATTTGTCATTTTTTATTACTTTCATCTTTTACTTTAGATTTGAAATTAATTTATGCTTTTATTACTTTAATGGTACATAGGATTTAGTCCTTCATTAATTGTTACTACCCCTTGGATTCCTATCCTCTCTCTTTTTTTGCTTGTGCTTCATTGTTATATCATTCACCATGGATTTTTGTAGACTATTTTAGTTAGCCTTTATTCATGCATGTAATGTGTTACTACGTTTTGTTGCATTTGATCTAGGTTTCATCTTTAATTACCTCTTGTTCTACCACACAATTGATGATGTAATTTCTATGAAGGCCACTACTCTATTATAAATGTGATTTTTCATTATTCATGTAGAGTTGACTATTGTTTTACCTTCTTTATTTTATGCAATCAATTTCACTTATTTATGAGTTTCACCTTGATTGCACTTCTCTTATGACTAGTGAAAATGGTTTCATGAGTGAAATGATGGTTTACCTTTGAGCACTTTTCCTTCATTTCATGATGATTATGCATGTGATAACTAATTACATGATGTGGATTTTTTTTTCTTCATCACATGATACTAATTGTGTTCATGAGGATTAAGCATATTAGTTTGTCCCACTTGTGGGTCACATGACCAATTTTCAATTTAGTATGTCCTATCTTTTTTTTCTAGGTAAGTGCTACCAAAGGGGGTAGCTCCCTCTATTGATTCAAATGAAAATTACATATGAGATACAACATCAATGAAAAAGATACCTGACGCCATCAACAATATCAACCAACCTTGCAACCACATTTTCCTCTATCAGATTCAAATTGGCTTCCACAAATTACATGAAGTCACTGATGTTATTCTTTTTCTCCACCCCTTTCTTGAACAAATTCCATGCCTTATGCAACTTCACTTTCTTCTGTTCCTGATTCAAGCTCAACACACCAACCACTAGACCATACACAGGTTCAATGGGAATGCCATCGATTTCCTCGCACACTTGCAGGTACATTTCCTCTCTCCCATAGTGCATCACCGCTTACACACCCCACAACTACGCTCCAACCACTTGAATATAGTTACAAAATAACTTCTCCAGAACCATTTCGTTGTGGGATTGAGAAAGTATGTCCCATCTTATGACACAAGGAAAAATAGATTAATTTCTATGTAGATGACATTCTTGATATGTATTTGTGTGTCTATTATTATTTTATGTGGTACATTTTTTATTTTATTCAAGGGGTAAACACTTTTGACCGGAGCTATGAACCGGATACAACCATTCAACAATACCACCACAACGGGGTTTGAACCTTGGTGGCAAGAACAACAATGCCACCTATAAACCATCACACCATGCCAATATTGTGTTATGTGGTACATTTTTCCCTCCAAGACATATTCATCATTTTTTTGTTGAAACTTACCAATTTGTTCACATTTGTAGGGATTGAATACATTTTTTACAAACATAAAATTTAGTACTTGTAACCCTTATATTTAATTTTCAATAAATTATATGTTAAGTTATGTTTGATTTAAATATTATATATTTTATTTTTTTAATCAATGTAGACTTAATATAAAAAATAAAGTACTAGATTTTGGTAAAATAACAAATTATGTAGAAATTTATTTAAAATTTATACTATACTTCATATTGATTTTCTTGTTTCAATAGAAAAATAGTGATCAAATTTAGATATATATGCAAAGATAAAAACATTATGAGAAAAAATAAATCTTTTTTAAGTTATTACCAACTACAAAATAATAATAAAGTCATTCAATAAAAACATAAAAGACATATATATGTACTATATATTAGAATTAATCAACTATTGCCAAGAAATCATTATAATATTTTATTTGTAATTCAAGTTATGTGTTACATTAAACTTTTACTCAATAAAAATAGTAAAAATATAATGTGATGGAAAAATAAATTAATATTTCACATTATCTTTAAATTCTTGATAGTTTGTTGACTATAATCTATATAATTTGATGGATCTTTTAAAAAATAATTTCATTGGCCTAAAAATGCCAAAAAAAAATTGAAACATGCTATTGTGTCATTGCCCCACAATGAATATATTCATTTTAATGATGATTTTTTATATAATGGTGTTGTATTTCATGTTTCTAACATTCATATCATTTTTGAAACTATGTATCTAATGTATTGCCATTAACAAGTTTGTAGATACATATAAGATTCATGATTCATATGATGAATTATCCTCCTTGTTCTTCAATTATTTATCTAATGAAATCCTTCATGATTTTTTTTCTTGAAGATTATGTTTATGTTCCAAATGGTTTTCATCCTTATCAACAAACAAAAGTTAATGATACACATGTTTATTTTTTATATCTCATGATATTTTAGATTGTGTACTTTATAGCACACTGATATCATTTAATACCCATTGACTAATGCATTTAGTGGTGATATAAATTTCTATCATAAAGGTGGATATCTAGATGTTGGTTTTTGCATCATTTATAATGTACATGTTAATAATATGTTTTTGGAATGCACAAGAGTTTATAAAAAAATTAATTAATAAAAAATATTATGGTTTGATTTGCATCATGAATTTTACACTTTATTCATGGATCCTATGTATGCTTTCTTGAAAATTTTCACTTTTATGGACCTAATGATTTTTTACAAGGTGATACTAATATTTTAGCAACAAGTGGCTATTGTGTTGTCCCATATACTTATCATGTCATCCAAGATGAGAAAAAAATTGAGCATAATGTTATATATCCTAGATCAATATTATTTATCCTAAGAATGTCATTCAAACACGAGTAAAGAATCAAAATAAATTCATTAAATTCCAAGATCCTACATATTTGATATTGACACCACTTTTTCATGAACAAATTAAATTATGCTTCCTCCCAAAAGACTTGTTGATACATCTACATTTGTATGTGCCAAATAATTCTAATACTCATTAATTTTGTTGCTATCATAAAATACATTGGTACACTATGGATATTTATTTTTCACTTAAGAATAAATTTCAAGATCTTTTGAGAAGTTGGCACAAGTCAAGGATATTCATTATGTGTGTGTGTGATAGGGAATATTATTCTAAGGTTGATAGCAAAAATATTAGAGGTTGTGTGTAAAATATGCCATCTACATTGAACACTTAATATGGGATGCATAGTGGAAATTGAGACAATATATAGAAGGACATAAAAGGAGCAATATATGGAGGTATGCTTACAAAGGTACATTATAAGAATTAAATTAAAATGTATTACATTTGAGGATACATTGTGCACACAATAGAAAAGGTGATTTCTTTAAATACTACATGACAAGTTCCATCTATATGATACCTTTGTTCATACATAATTTTTTATGGATCATACAAGTTCACGTACATAGCATGATATAAAAGAAGGATCTCATTTGGTGCAAACATTTGATGGCTCTCTTTTAACATTAGTTTCTTGTTTCTTACAACAAGCATTATTTTATGTTCATCTATCATTTTATTGATCTTATCACTTCTAGAAGTAAAGGTTATTGTTTACTTTTTGTTATGTTATGTAAATTCATAATAGTTCCCATTGGGGGACAAAAAGTGAGGGCATATCTCATCATTCATTTACATCTAAAATGATCACACTAGTAATTATCTTAGGTACGAACATATTATTTCCCAATGATATTTATAATATCCAATATTTATATTCATTTTTTCATATTATTATTTTTTTTACTTAGAATTCTATACTTTGATTATCATGTTTATACTTAATTTTTATGATCATCTCATCATGCTTATTATTAGGTTTTTATACATAGGTAATCATGTTATAATGTTTTATTTTTATCCATTTTTTCTCTTTAATTTGTTTATCCCTTTGTAGAATGCACAAAAATCAAGAGGAGATATCATTGCTGATTAGACTCTTAAATTTATGTATAGTTCATAAGTTAATTCTAGATTATTTCTTTGAATATTATGTTTCCAATGGTGCTAGCTTCTCTTTTTCTATTCACTTTGGTATGCTTGTTTTCAACATAGACTCACATGCACATCAAAGTAGCAATAAAATATAATAGTGAAAAGTGCATCCCCTATAGTTCCCCCCTTCATTTTTCAATGCTATCTATGGGTGTCCTAAGTACATTTGTCTATCACATGAGTTTTGATTGATTTGGCACTCACATTGACCATAAAATCATATTTACATTCAAAAACATCTCATTCATACTCATAACAAATTCCTAGATCTCATAATTACATTTCCTCTACTAGGTTTAAGAACATGGGTGTCGCCTTGACCTAATTCAAATTTAGCCACTACATGTACAACATTGACCCATTTTTTAGATTTCAAAATTCATTATGGCACTAGACTTATTTAGTTCCAGCTAGTCATTATTTATCAACTATACTACAAAAGTTCAATATTATGCACCTAAGACATGTATAAGAGGACATCATGTGTAGGTCATTTGAATCATACATCAATATTGATCATTATTCACCACTATCATTTCATCATACTTTGGGTCACTCATATCAATTTTTCACAACCCTATTTTACCTCAACCATTTTGATTACATTAACACTTGCATCAACAAACACCAAAACCTAGCTCTTGCACCAAGTCACTTCATTCATCAATTATTTTTTGTTCATCACTCAAGCTCTCATTATCATAATTGCATCATTGTTCAATTAGATATATCACTTGTTGTGTCTTCCAACATTAATCAAAACCATTAAATTGATAAATGAAGTTTGACCAAGGCACACGAAGGAAGTTGTTATAATTCCTCTTTATATCTTAGAAATATTCAATGACATTCTTCAACAATTTACTAAAGCTTCTCTTTATAGATGTAAGTATCGACAAAACTATATTATGGATATTCCACTAATCAAAACCATTAAATTGATAAATGTTGTTTGACCAAGGCACCTAAAGGAAATTGTTATAATTCCACACTATACCTTAGAAATCTTCAATGACATTCTTCAACAAAACCAAAGTTTCTCTTTATAGATGTAAGTATCAACAAAACTATATTACGAATACTAAAGTTCTTGATGCTTTTTCCTGGGACTTGGTCTTGGAGAACTAGTCTTCTTGGCCTCTCCTCATCTCACAATATTCTGACTCATACCTTCAGACACATCACTCTTAAACACATTTGGAGATTCAAATGTTTGGCGTCTCTCTCTCGTACCTTTCACTCCTTGCAAGTCGAATCAATTATTATATGTGCTGATTTCTCTCTACAAATCCATGTTCTCCACTCTACTATCTGGAAGCTAATTCTGATTTCAAAAAGATATTGGATGTTCTTCAGAAGTAGCTCATACCTTTTGAGGCAAAAACTTAAATGCAAGCAGGCAATAGATTTGTTCAAATTGAAGACTGGCGAATGATTACTTTAAATGCCCTTTGTTTTCAACTTTATACTGTAGATTCCATTAATCAAAATTATTGTATGTTGACCGAAGAGAAAAAAAAAAACATTTTTTAAAATTGTTGATGTAAGAATTACACAATAATTGTAAGATGGATAGAAGATAGATTTCATATAGTACATTCATCTCATCCTATAAGCATCTCAAATCTATGTTCACATTTCAAGTAGCAATCTTCGGTCAAATCAGTTGTCTCTTCTCTAACATGTAGATACATATTTCATCTCAATCTTTATTCATATATTCCATATCTAATCATTAAGCCAACACATATATAAGTTAATTTAATTACATCAATTAACTGTTTCGAAAAGGGAGTAGGTTACTTTTACTTGTTCGACACTTGTTATGATTAGTTGGACATTAATATCTTCATCATTATTATTATAAAAAACAAAGCAACTTTTACTAATCATGAGGCCCGCCACGGATCAAACACTTTCAACGTTCAACCCAGAACAAATGTTTTAGGACCTTTTTATGGCGACATTCATAATAGATAAGACCTTGTCACGGCTTTCAACTTTGACGGCCGTCAAAACTTTTGACTTTTTAAAAGTACGGAAGACCACTGATTTTGCGTATTGTTGTCGTTACCCGTAACTTGTAGATGTAAGCTGACCTTTCATAAATAAATATCTCTACACTCGTAAGTATAAGAGTGGAACAAGGTTAAATGCTCTTGTCTCTTGCTATCATTACCATTCACCTAAATTATTGACTTATGCTTGATCTGCAAGCTTTGTAAGTCAATGTTTCAGCTTAAATAGTATAATGTAATTTTGTATTGATTATAGACTATGGTATTTGGATGGAAATATTGATTGTAATAATTATTATATATTTTTATCAAAAGTATTTTTAATTGATAGGTTTTAATCTTTGATTTGTTATTAAATTGGATAATGTATAGATTTATTATATTTTAATATATTTATATTTGACTTATCATGAAATTTTATAGTATGTAGTCTCATAGTTTTGAAATCTTATGTTTATCTATATGTTTGTATTTGATTTTGTATCGATGTAATGTTAATGAACATATTTGAGAGTTTGTTGTGTCAAGTTTGAAGTGCGGAAATTTTTAAAGCTCTAGTCAATTTTATTTTGTTATTTTTATAAGAGTCAATAATATAGAAGACATGTGAATGCATGATGGAAAAAGTTTAGTAGTTGTTGATGTAATGTTAATTGCTCAACTCCAATATACTTTCAAGAAGATGATTTATACAAGATGTTATATGAGATCTTGTTTTAGTGTTCCCAAGACTTGTATTTCAATATGATAATCTAGATATTAAATTCGAATGTTTGGTATATAAGTTGAAGTGTAACATTTCAATTTTGGGGAGGATTTATTTTGAGATGTGTAAAATATTAGTTTGGATAAATGGGATGTAATCACATTTATAGCTCTATTGGATCAAGGAACACAATAGTTTTACAATTTAGATTACAATGAAAAATTTGTAAAAATTAGCTTAGGTCCAAACCATTAAGATTGAAATCTCTAATTTGTTAAATTTTATCAATTTATATGCAAATGTATGTTGAATAGAACATAAACAAAGTAGCACATGTAAAGATAAGGCTAAAATGAATATAGAACTATTGAAACAAAAGGTGTTGTACCCTATGCATTTTATCTTTATTATTTTGATGAATACAACTAGATTAGATTTAAGTATCAACATCTCTATATTAAATTTTCATCAATTTTTAAGAAAAGATATGTTGAATTGAACATAACCAAAGTGACAAATGTAAAGACAAGGCTAGAATGGATATAAAATAACTGAAACAAAGGGTGCAGTACCCAATGCACTTTAATTTATCCTTTAGATGAATACAACTAGATTAGATTTAAATATCATCTTCACATTACAAAAAATTATAACATATTGAGTAAACCCTTTACACTTTATCTTTATTCTTTTGATGAATACAACTGGATTACATTTAAATATCAACATCTCTACATCACAACAAATTATAAATATTAAGTAAACCCTCTACATTTTATCTTTATTCTTTTGATGAATACAACTGGATTACATTTAAATATCAACATCTCTACATTACAAAAAATTATAATGTATTAAGTAAACTCTCTGCACGTTATCTTTATTCTTTTGATGAATACAACTGGATTGCATTTAAATATCGATATTCTTTGCACTACAACAAATTATAACATATTAAGTAAACACTCTGCACTTCATCTTTATTCTTTTGATGAATACAACTGGAATACATTTAATATCAACATCTCTACATTACAATAAATTATAACATATTAAGTAAATTCTCTGCACTTCATCTTTATTCTTTTGATGAATACAACTGGAATACATTTAATATCAGCATCTCTACATTACAACAAATTATAACATATTAAGTAAACTCTCTGCACTTTATCTTTATTCTTTTGATGAATGCAGCTAGATTACATTTAAATATTAACATCTCTCAACAAATAATGACCTCTTTTACTTAAACTACTACGAAAAAAGAACCAATCCATCAAAATCACTCAAAAATGAAACCTGACCCACCTCCAAAGTTGTAAACCCTAAGGAATGGCCCTCTCACTTTGCTACTCTAGCATAAGAAGGGAAACAAAATTTTGAGAATATTTTTATGCATTCAATTTCCAACACACTTGTGAGGACATTAAATTATAGATATTAAGCACAAGAGGACATAATTTGCTACCTGCTCCCGTCGTCCATTATTGAGGGGACCAAGTGTCGCCCTATGCCTAGCCAATGATACTTTATTCGGTGAAAAATAGCACACAAAAAGACAAGGAGACAGTTGACCCGGCTATCTTATACCGCTAAATAGAATCTGATTTGTCGCCACGCGTTCGACGGGGAACGGCCGTTGGATGTTCGAACCTCGGGAAAGCCATTTTGTCACGGAACTGTCAGATGACGGCAATTAATAGCGCCTCTTAACTGTATTATCATTGGCCTCGCCATTGGCAGCTCTCCATTCGTCGCCTTGGCGGGGATCAGATCCTCGCACCTCTCTCCCTTTCCCAAAATACCCTGGCTCAGATCATAGGCGATCGAACGGTGCAAAATTATTCCAGAAAAAATGGACTCAATCACCACGGCCCCGTACTCTGCAAAAAAACCAAGGGCCAAACCGTCCCCCGAAAAAACTCCATTCTTCAACGTCTTCGTCAATATCGATAAATAGCTATTAAATGCAGGCGTGCAAATGAAGAAAACTTCTAAAATAGGAAATTGTGAAGCGATTCTGCTTTCTGCTGCGCATATAATATTTCCCGTTTCTCCTCGCACGCTTCCACCTGCATTTCTGCCAAAACAGGAAAAACGTATCGAATCTGGCGCTTCCTTTACTGAAAGCGTGGTACCTAGCAGATTATCTTACGATATTTTCAGAATGATGCTCGCTGCTGGCCGTGACACGTAAACTAAGATTGAGCCGAAAAACGCGACACGTAACAGCGATTCTATTTCCATTTCTATTAAATATCTGTAATTTTCTGTCAAAGAGAAGAAACAGCTCTTTCCCCACGTTGCAGGAGATTTCGAGAATCGAAACTTCCCTGTAAATGAAAGAACTGTCTGTGGTCCTCTGTGGTGTGTGGTCCTTATCCTCCACGGTGGGTGGTCCTGGGATTTGAATCGTGGTGGTCCAGTCCAAAATTAGGGTTTTATTTAAACGATGCAGATTATCTTGTCTTTTTTACTGGAAGAATTTTGCGCCAGCCAGCCAAATGGACCATCATCGTCCTATTCTCGTGGCCACGCGCGGATCTCCAACATTCAGAATAATAACGCATTATAACCGTATTACTCGTATACTTAATTCTATTGCGGATCCACATGAAAAGGAAATTGCGTCTGGTATAGAAACTCTGGAATTGTAAATAAATGGCTACGAAAGTTGTGCGACTGGAATTAGAGAGTGAGTGTTTAAGCTTGCAATGCCACTCAAATACTTGTCTGTCATGTATTATTTTTTAATGGATTTGGAATTCATTTCCTGCTGGAAAGCAGTCATATATATTTCTTATTTGCCCTTTTTCATGCTAATTATTCTGATCGCTTCCCCTAGTTATTGCCTATTAAATGATACTAATTCTGATCGCTTCCCCTAGTTATTGCCTTGTAAATGATACTAATTCGACATAAAATGTTTGTATGTCAAGTCAATTTCGATTCTCTATAAATAGTACATAAAACTTTATCACCCTCATTTGCACTTGCATTTAATTATCAATCCTCTCAAGGCACTTTTGACAATCTTGATGGCCATAGTCCCATGAGTGGGTGACCACCTCATTAGAAGACATAAACACATTAACAATTGTTTACACTAAATCTTGATACAACATCATTCCTTACTTTCTCTTCAACTAGGTTCACTTGTTAAAGAATATCTCTCAAACTAAATTCAATCTCATAAGATCACAAGTCCAACGTTAATTAGACTAGATAGTTGTCATTCTAAATTTGATAAAGTAAAATAAATAGCATTAAAACTATAAGCTAAGCTTAAAAGAGTAGAAGAACTGAGATGTAGTCATTTGAATTGAGCAATATCTCTAGAGTGTAAACATACATTAGAAGAGTTTGTGGTCTCCACTAAATAAAATTCATAGTACAATCTTCAATTTCTTAGTAATATCAAACACAATTATAATATGGTGCTTAGAGAGAGGGAGAGAGAGAGAGAGTTATGCAGAAGGTTCACCAATATGGTTGATGATATTCATACCTTACCAAGACAACATTCTAAAATATATCATTTCAATTTAGCTAACTAGCAATATTATGATCCACCAAAAAAGGGAGTTGCAATAGTCACACATAAGTCTTGGCCTTACATTCCCTTCCCCTTACATAAGACTTCCTCCTGGAAGTCTCTAAGGTTTGGAAACACAAGCCCAACATGGTACCACACATAAAAGAAATGTTGAGGACAACAAGGCTTATTCGCTTAGTTGGTGATAAGGTTAAATCATAAAGAAACAAGTATATAAATGAAGAATTCCCTCCATAAGGTGAGAAACCATAAATATAAAAGAAAAATACATACAATAGAATAATTTTATCCATTAAAATAAAAATACAAGGGTGATAAGGCCATCCACATAGTTCATAAGTAAATACCTCGACCATCTAGAATAAAATCACATAAGTGTCTACTAGAACCACATTAAATTTTTATTATTATCTACAAATTCAAGATAATTCCAACCAACAATAACCATCATGCACAATCTAAAAGTTAACTAGATTTATCTTAAAGACATATTTCACTCATCAACCATCATGACATCATATCATGTCATATCCAAGGAAAAATTTAATCTTTTTATTAGTTACTATTCTTCTAACACTTAGTTCACAAATCATTCTACAACACATCCACTTGTAATCATAGGCTACATTCATCACAAATGACCCCCACAAATCACATCACAAGGTTCATGCAATGAGATTTATGAGAATGAAAAGTGCCAAAATACAACTAGGTAACCATAAAACCGCATTGTTGTAGATTTAGTAGTCTTAAATACCATGTAGATGTAGAACCATTGTGTCAAAAATTGAGTAGCTATAGAACCATATAATCATGAATATAATGGAAAGACAATATCACAAGTCTAATATCTAGCCATGGAATCACTAGAAAAGATGGTCTTGAGGCCCTCCTTGAGGACCCTTCCATAAAAATCCTAGTACCTTCACCCTTTTTGTCTAAGGGGGTTAGCCTTCAAAAGGAAGGTACACAAAAGTCACTCACATAGATCTCTGGGGAATTGTTATGACCATCTCATAATAGTCCCATTTGTAGCCCCCATCCTTACAATAAAATTCTCTAGGACATCTACTCACTTATATAACCTACCAAGGACCTCTACTAGATATGAAAATTTAGACATGCCACATTACACCACATACCAGTAGTTGTAAACAATAAGAAATCGTTAAATAAAATAACGTAAGACCATAAGCCAAAATCCCAACAAAAGTCTCATAAAGGAAAATATATAAAATAAATATTAAAGGTAGAATCATTGCAACATCTTAATTTAAAACCAAAAATATAATTAAATAAGTCCATGAGAAAAAAAGACCATTGAAAGATTCATATAGATAAGTAGCCTGAGATTTTGAATTCAACATTGTTGGCTTAACACTTAAGAAAATAAATTGTCAATAAAATAATATAATAGATAACAAATATCATAATTATATTTTAATCATATTATCAAATATTCTAATTTTGTTCTCTAATATATAAAATTATATTATATATAAAATAAAGCATCAGGCAAATTCATGGAAATATATATTAAAAAAGTTAATGCGATGATAGTGAATTTTCCTTGCGGTGAATTTTCCTAGAGTCATAAAATAAGATTGTATGCAATTATATATAATTATGAATATTTTAACATATGTAATATTGTTAATAAGATATTATATTATATTATATATAATTATATTTGTTAATATATTAATATGTATATTTGTTAATATTATTATATATTATAATAATATAATAAACTAGAATATTTGTTATTATTTATATATTTAAATAATTATAATTAGATTTATTATTCTTATATTATATATAATTATGATATGAATGCATTGGAGTTTATATTATCTAATTTTTTTTTATTGTAATCCTATACATTAAAATAGAAATATACTTTAAATACACTATATAATAATAATAATAGCCGTGTTTTATTTTATTTGTATTGGTTTTTAATTTATTTTATTTTATGATTTTATATATTGTTTTATTTTGTTGAAATATATATATTTTTATTAATATATATTTCTTATTTCCTCTTTTTCATCTTAGATATTTTGATCACTTCCCTGCCTTCTAAATGATACTAATTTTACAAAAAATGTTTGTAAGTTGAGTAAATTTGGATTATCTATAAATAATAAATGGAGGGCTTTTAAAGCAATAAAAATTGGTAGTCAATTGATTGTATGGTGTAGGTAAGGCTTGCATATGTGAATCTCTTTGTTCCTGATTTATGAGATGGAAAATAATTTATATATATATATATTTTTTCAGATTAGATGTAATCGTTCAATGTCCTTTGCAAATTTGCAGCATGATGCGAAGTGGAGTGTTATGAAAGCAGTCACATGCTTAAGGTGGTGCCAAGTACAGGAGTAGTTCACCACCTTCATTAATTACCTGTTATAATACATTAATTTCTTGAATAAAGGTGCAATCATTATGAATTAGGGTTCAAATTATGAATGCCTATATTTCTATGAGGGCTCGCTACTAGAGGAGAAAGAGGGCGCAACGATCTTACGTGGCACTTTGGTGTCACTTTGATTTTTCTAAGGCATAAGCCATTATGATATGTGATCAATTTGTGATCACTGGGATTAAAACTTCCTATACCAACTTTTGAGAATAAATACTGGGAACTGGAGTGCTTGCCTCCAAGCTTCAGAGAAGACCAAAACAAAAGAAAAGACCAAGAACTGGGTTCAAGAGAGATAAAAAATAATAAAAATGATTAAAACATTGCAAAACAAAATCTCTGATTTTGAATTCCAAATAAAGAAAATTAAATAAAACTACCAGACTCTGATATAAGAAAATGGTACTATCGGGATTAAAACTTTCAGTT
>VDFB02271358.1:647708048-647767292 GCA_007258455.2 Sequoia sempervirens
TATCCACCACTACCTTTTCATCATACTCAAATTGCTCATATCTCTATCATGGCCAAGGTTTGCATCAACCATTCTAATTGCATCATATCTTGCATCAACAAACACTAAAAATTTACTTCTTGCACTAGGTCACTTTTTCATCTATTATACTATGTTCAAATATTTAGTTTTCATTATATTAGTTGCATCATTGTCAACTACTTATATATCCATTAAATATGTTGATCATGTCTTCTCACTTTTATCAAAATCATCAAGTCAATTAAATGAGATTGACCATGGCACAAGAGGGAAGTTAATAGACTTACACAATCTAGCTTATCAAGTTCTAATGACATTCTCCAATATTATCAAGTCTAATATTTGTATGTGTGGGTACTGATAAAAATTGTAAGTACCAAAGTTTTGAAGATCCTAGGTTCATAGCCACATAGGAAATTTAGATCCATATCATTTGAGCGAAAACCCATAAATTGAGGATTAGTGTCATTAATCTAGGAATTATACAAGTTCATTCATAAATTTAAATTTCATGGAATACAATCACCCCGATCTATGCATGTCAACTTTAGTTTTAGATTTTAAATAATATTCCTCTAGCATAGTCAAATTAGCCTTCTCTTCTATGGCATCAAGATACACTTTTATAATCTTTAAAATCCAATTAGACAAATGTCTAAAAGAAACTAAAAATATTTAGGTTAATTTGATTTGAATCCATTATTTAGTTGGTTTTAGAAAGTGTCTTCAACTTTAATAGTTGTTCTTTTATCTTTTTATTTTAAATTTGTCATTTTTTATTACTATCATCTTTTATTTTAGAATTGAAATTAATTTATGCTTTTATTACTTTAATGGTCATTACGTTAATGGTACATAGGATTTAGTCCTTCATTAATTGTTACTACCCCTTGGATTCCTATCCTCTCATTTTTTTTGCTTGTGCTTCATTGTTATATCATTCACCATGGATTTTTGTAGACTATTTTAGTTAGCATTTATTCATGCATGTAATGTGTTACTACGTTTTGTTGCATTTGATCCTTTCATCTTTAATTACCTCTTGTTCTACCACACAATTGATGATGTAATTTCTATGAAGGCCACTACTCTATTATAAATGTGATTTTTCATTATTCATGTAGAGTTGACTATTGTTTTACCTTCTCTATTTTATGCAATCAATTTCACTTATTTATGAGTTTCACCTTGATTGTACTTCTCTTATGACTAGTGAAAATGGTTTCATGAGTGAAATGATGGTTTACCTTTGAACACGTTTCCTTCATTTCATGATGATTATGCATGTGATAACTAATTACATGATGTGGATTTATTTTTCTTCATCACATGATACTAATTGTGTTCATGAGGATTAAGAATATTAGTTTGTCCCACTTGTGGGTCACATGACCAATTTTCAATTTAGTATGTCCCATCTTTTTTTTCTGGGTAAGTGCTACCAAAGGGGGTAGCTCCCTCTATTGATTCAAATGAAAATTACATATGTCATATGACATCAATGAAAAAGATACCTAACACCATCAACAATATCAACCAACCTTGCAACCACATTTTCCTCTATCAAATTCAAATTGGTTTCCACAAATTACATGAAGTCACTGATATTCTTTTTCTCCACCCCTTTCTTGAACAAATTCCATGCCTTATGCAACTTCACTTTCTTCTGTTCTTGATTCAAGCTCAACACACCAACCACTAGACCATACTTAGGTTCAATGGGAATGCCATCAATTTCCTTGCACACTTGCATGTACATTTCCTCTCTCCCATAGTTCATCGCCACCTGCACACCCTACAACTACGCTCCAACCACCTGAATATAGTTACGAAAGAACTTCTCCAGAACCATTTCATCGTGGGATTGAGAAAGTATGTCCCATCTTATGACACAAGGAAAAATAGATTAATTTCTATGTAGATGACATTCTTGATATGCATATATGTGTCTATTATTATTTTTATGTGGTACATTTTTTCCTTTAAGACATATTCATCATTTTTTTGTTGAAACTTACCAATTTGTTCACATTTGTAGGGATTGAATACATTTTTTACAAACATAAAATTTAGTACTTGTAACCTTCATATTTAATTTTCAATAAATTATATGTTAAGTTATGTTTTATTTAAATATTATATATTTTATTTTTTTAATCAATGTAGACTTAATATAAAAAATAAAGTACTAGGTTTTGGTATTTAATAACAAATTATGTAGAAATATATTTAAAATTTATACTATACTCCATATTGATTTTCTTGTTTCAAAAGAAAAATAGTGATCAAATTTGGATATATATGCAAAGATAAAAACATTATGAGAAAAAATAAATCTTTTTTAAGTTATTACCAATTACAAAATAATAATAAATCCATTCAATAAAAACATAAAAGACATATATATGTACTATATATTAGAATTAATCAACTAATGCCAAGAAATCATTATAATATTTTATTTGTAATTCAAGTTATGTGTTACATCATCCTTCAATTCTTGATGGTTTGTTGACTATAATCTATATAATTTGATGGATCTTTTAAAAAATAATTTCATTGGCCTAAAAATGCCAAAAAAAACTTGAAACATGCTATTGTGTCATTGCCCCACAATGAACATATTCATGTTAATGATGATTTGTTATATAATGGTGTTGTATTTCATGTTTCTAACATTCATATCATTTTTGAAACTATGTATCTAATGTATTTCCATTAACAAGTTTGTAGATACATATAAGATTCATGATTCATATGATGAATTATCCTCCTTGTTCTTCAATTATTTATCTAATGAAATCCTTCATGATTTTTTTCTTGAAGATTATGTTTATGTTCCAAATGATTTTCATCCTTATCAACAAACAAAAGTTATTGATACACATGTTTATTTTTTATATCTCATGATATTTTAGATCGTGTACTTTATAGCGTACTGATATCATTTAATACCCATTGATTAATGCATTTAGTGGTGATATAAATTTCTATCATAAAGGTGGATATCTAGATGTTGGCTTTTTCATCATTTATAATGTACATGTTAATAATATGTTTTTGGAATGCACAAGAATTTATTAAAAAAATAATTAATAAAAAATATTATGGTTTGATTTGCATCATGAATTTTACACTTTATTCATGGATCCTATATATGCTTTCTTGAAAAATTTCACTTTTATCCCTAATGAGTTCTTACAAGGTGATACTAATATTTTAGCAACAAGTGGCTATTGTGTTGTCCCATATACTTATCATGTCATCCAAGATGAGAAAAAAATTGAGCATAATGTTATATATCCTAGATCAATATTATTTATCCTAAGAATGTCATTCAAGCACAAGTAAAGAATCAAAATAAATTCATTAAATTCCAAGATCCTACATATTTGATATTGACACCACTTTTTCACGAACAAATTAAATTATGCTTCCTCCCATAAGACTTGTTGATACATCTACATTTATATGTGCCAAATAATTATAATACTCATTAATTTTGTTGCTATCATAAAATACATGGGTACACTATGAATATTTATTTTTCACTTAAGAATAAATTTCAAGATCTTTTGAGAAGTTGACACAAGTCAAAGATATTCATTATGTGTGTGTGTTAGGGAATATTATTCTAAGGTTGATAGAAAAAATATTAGATGTTGTGTGTAAAATATGTCATCTACATTGAACACTTAATATGGGATGCATAGTGGAAATTGAGACAATATATAGAAGGACATAAAAGGAGCAATATATGGAGGTATGCTTACAAAGGTACATTATAAGAATTTTAATTCTTAAATTAAAATGTATTACATTTGAGGATACATTGTGCACACAAAAGAAAAGGTGATTTCTTTAAATACTACATGACAAGTTCCACTATATGATACCTTTGTTCATACATAAATTTTTATGGATCATACAAGTTCACGTGCATAGCATGATATAAAAGAAGGATCTCATTTGGTGCAAACATTTGATGGCTCTCTTTTAACATTAGTTTCTTGTTTCTCACAACAAGCATTATTTTATGTTCATCTATCATTTTATTGATCTTTATCACTTCTAGAAGTAAAGGTTATTGTTTATTTTTTTTTATGTTATGTAAATTCATAATAGTTCCCATTGGGGGACAAAAAGTGAGGGCATATCTCATCATTCATTTACATCTAAAATGATCATGCTAGTAATTATCTTAGGTACAAACATATTATTTCTCAATGATATTTTTAATATCCAATATTTATATTCATTTTTTCATATTATTATTTTTTAATTAGAATTCTATACTTTGATTATCATGTTTATACTTAATTTTTATGATCATCTCATCATGCTTATTCTTAGGTTTTTATACATAGGTAATCATGTTATAATGTTTTATTTATATCCATTTTTTCTCTTTAATTTGTTTATCCATTTGTAGAATGCACAAAAATCAAGAGGAGATATCATTACTAATTAGACTCTTAAATTTATGTATAGTTCATAAGTTAATTCTAGATTATTTCTTTGACTACTATGTTTCCAATGGTGCTAGCTTCTCTTTTTCTATTCACTTTGGTATGCTTGTTTTCAACATAGACTCACATGCACATCAAAGTAGCAATAAAATATAATAGTAAAAAGTGCATCCCCTATAGTCCCCCCCTTCATTTTTCAATGCTATTTATGGGTGTCCTAAGTACATTTGTCTATCACATGATTTTTGATTGATTTGACTCTCACATTGACCATAAAACCATATTTTCATTCAAAAACATCTCATTCATACACATAACAAATTCCTAGATCTCATAATTACATTTCCTCTACTAGGTTTAAGAACATGGGTGTAACCTTGACCTAATTCAAATTAAGCCACTACATGTGCAACATTGACCCATTTTTTAGATTTCAAAATTCATTATGGTACTAGACTTATTTAGTTCCAGCTAGTCATTATTTATCAACTATACTACAAAAGTTCAATATTATGCACCTAAGACATGTATAAGAGGACATCATGTGTAGGTCATTTGAATCATACATCAATATTGATCATTATTCACCACTATCATTTCATCATACTTTGGGTCACTCATATCAATTTGTCACAACCCTATTTTACCTCAACCATTTTGATTACATTAACACTTGCATCAACAAACACCAAAACCTAGCTCTTGCACCAAGTCACTTCATTCATCAATTATTTTTTGTTCATCACTCAAGCTCTCATTATCATAATTGCATCATTGTTCAATTAGATATATCACTTGTTGTGTCTTCCAACATTAATCAAAACCATTAAATTGATAAATGAAGTTTGAGCAAGGCACATGAAGGAAGTTGTAATTCCACATTATATCTTAGAAATGACATTCTTCAACAATTTACTAAAGCTTCTCTTTATAGATGTAAGTATGGACAAAACTATATTGTGGATATTCCACTAATCAAAACCATTAAATTGATAAATGGTATTTGACCAAGGCACGTGAAGGAAGTTGTTATAATTCCACACTATACCTTAGAAATCTTCAGTGACATTCTTCAACAAAACCAAAGTTTCTCTTTATAGATGTAAGTATCGACAAAACTATATTATGAATACTAAAGTTCTTGATGCTTTTTCCTCGGACTTGGTCTTGGAGAACTAGTCTTCTTGGCCTCTCCTCATCTCACAATATTCTAACTCATACCTTCAAACACATCACTCTTAAATACATTTGGAGATTCACATGTTTGGCGACTCTCTCTCGTACCTTTCACTCCTTGCAAGTCAAATCAATTATTATATGTGCTGATTTCTCTCTGCAAATCCATGTTCTCCACTCTACTATCCAAGCTAATTCCTATTTCATAAAGATATTGAATGTTCTTCAAAAGCAACTAAGAGATTTTGAGGCAAAAACTTAAATGCAAGAGACAATAGATTTGTTTAGATTGAAGACTAGCAAATGATTACTTTGAATGCCCTTTGTTTTCAGCTTTGTACTGTAGATTCCATTAATCAAAATTATTGTATATTGACCGAAGAGAAAAAAGAAAAAACATTTTGATTAAAATTGTTGATGTAAGAATTACACAATAATTGTAAGATGGATATAAGATAGATTTCATATAGTACATTCATCTCACCTATAAGCATCTCAAATCTATGTTCACATTTCAAATAGCAATCTTCGGTCAAATCAGTTGTCTCTTCTCTAACATGTAGATACATATTTCATCTCAATCTTTATTCATATATTCCATATCTAATCATTAAGCCAACACATATATAAGTTAATTTAATTACATCAATTAGCTGTTTCGAAAAGAGAGTAGGTTACTTGTACTTGTTCGACACTTGTTATGATTAGTTGGACATTAATATCTTCATCATTATTATTATAAAAAACAAAGCAACTTTTACTAATCATGAGGCCCGCCACGGATCAAACACTTTCAACGTTCAACCCAGAACAAATGTTTTAGGACTTTTTTATGGCGACATTCATAATAGATAAGACCTTGTCACGGCTTTCAACTTTGACGGCCGTCAAAACTTTTGACTTTTTAAAAGTACGGAAGACCACTGATTTTGCGTATTGTTGTCGTTAGCCGTAACTTGTAGATGTAAGCTTACCTTTCATAAATAAATATCTCAACACTCGTAAGTATAAGAGTGGAACAAGGTTAAATGCTCTTGTCTCTTGCTATCATTACCATTCACCTAAATTATTGACTTATGCTTGATCTGCAAGCTTTGTAAGTCAATGTTTCAGCTTAAATAGTATAATGTAATTTTGTATTGATTATAGACTATGGTATTTGGATGGAAATATTGATTGTAATAATTATTATATATTTTTATCAAAAGTATTTTTAATTGATAGGTTTTAATCTTTGATTTGTTATTAAATTGGATAATGTATAGATTTATTATATTTTAATATATTTATATTTGACTTATCATGAAATTTTATAGTATGTAGTCTCATAGTTTTGAAATCTTATGTTTATCTATATGTTTGTATTTGATTTTGTATCGATGTAATGTTAATGAACATATTTGAGAGTTTGTTGTGTCAAGTTTGAAGTGCGGAAATTTTTAAAGCTCTAGTCAATTTTATTTTGTTATTTTTATAAGAGTCAATAATATAGAAGACATGTGAATGCATGATGGAAAAAGTTTAGTAGTTGTTGATGTAATGTTAATTGCTCAACTCCAATATACTTTCAAGAAGATGATTTATACAAGATGTTATATGAGATCTTGTTTTAGTGTTCCCAAGACTTGTATTTCAATATGATAATCTAGATATTAAATTCGAATGTTTGGTATATAAGTTGAAGTGTAACATTTCAATTTTGGGGAGGATTTATTTTGAGATGTGTAAAATATTAGTTTGGATAAATGGGATGTAATCACATTTATAGCTCTATTGGATCAAGGAACACAATAGTTTTACAATTTAGATTACAATGAAAAATTTGTAAAAATTAGCTTAGGTCCAAACCATTAAGATTGAAATCTCTAATTTGTTAAATTTTATCAATTTATATGCAAATGTATGTTGAATAGAACATAAACAAAGTAGCACATGTAAAGATAAGGCTAAAATGAATATAGAACTATTGAAACAAAAGGTGTTGTACCCTATGCATTTTATCTTTATTATTTTGATGAATACAACTAGATTAGATTTAAGTATCAACATCTCTATATTAAATTTTCATCAATTTTTAAGAAAAGATATGTTGAATTGAACATAACCAAAGTGACAAATGTAAAGACAAGGCTAGAATGGATATAAAATAACTGAAACAAAGGGTGCAGTACCCAATGCACTTTAATTTATCCTTTAGATGAATACAACTAGATTAGATTTAAATATCATCTTCACATTACAAAAAATTATAACATATTGAGTAAACCCTTTACACTTTATCTTTATTCTTTTGATGAATACAACTGGATTACATTTAAATATCAACATCTCTACATCACAACAAATTATAAATATTAAGTAAACCCTCTACATTTTATCTTTATTCTTTTGATGAATACAACTGGATTACATTTAAATATCAACATCTCTACATTACAAAAAATTATAATGTATTAAGTAAACTCTCTGCACGTTATCTTTATTCTTTTGATGAATACAACTGGATTGCATTTAAATATCGATATTCTTTGCACTACAACAAATTATAACATATTAAGTAAACACTCTGCACTTCATCTTTATTCTTTTGATGAATACAACTGGAATACATTTAATATCAACATCTCTACATTACAATAAATTATAACATATTAAGTAAATTCTCTGCACTTCATCTTTATTCTTTTGATGAATACAACTGGAATACATTTAATATCAGCATCTCTACATTACAACAAATTATAACATATTAAGTAAACTCTCTGCACTTTATCTTTATTCTTTTGATGAATGCAGCTAGATTACATTTAAATATTAACATCTCTCAACAAATAATGACCTCTTTTACTTAAACTACTACGAAAAAAGAACCAATCCATCAAAATCACTCAAAAATGAAACCTGACCCACCTCCAAAGTTGTAAACCCTAAGGAATGGCCCTCTCACTTTGCTACTCTAGCATAAGAAGGGAAACAAAATTTTGAGAATATTTTTATGCATTCAATTTCCAACACACTTGTGAGGACATTAAATTATAGATATTAAGCACAAGAGGACATAATTTGCTACCTGCTCCCGTCGTCCATTATTGAGGGGACCAAGTGTCGCCCTATGCCTAGCCAATGATACTTTATTCGGTGAAAAATAGCACACAAAAAGACAAGGAGACAGTTGACCCGGCTATCTTATACCGCTAAATAGAATCTGATTTGTCGCCACGCGTTCGACGGGGAACGGCCGTTGGATGTTCGAACCTCGGGAAAGCCATTTTGTCACGGAACTGTCAGATGACGGCAATTAATAGCGCCTCTTAACTGTATTATCATTGGCCTCGCCATTGGCAGCTCTCCATTCGTCGCCTTGGCGGGGATCAGATCCTCGCACCTCTCTCCCTTTCCCAAAATACCCTGGCTCAGATCATAGGCGATCGAACGGTGCAAAATTATTCCAGAAAAAATGGACTCAATCACCACGGCCCCGTACTCTGCAAAAAAACCAAGGGCCAAACCGTCCCCCGAAAAAACTCCATTCTTCAACGTCTTCGTCAATATCGATAAATAGCTATTAAATGCAGGCGTGCAAATGAAGAAAACTTCTAAAATAGGAAATTGTGAAGCGATTCTGCTTTCTGCTGCGCATATAATATTTCCCGTTTCTCCTCGCACGCTTCCACCTGCATTTCTGCCAAAACAGGAAAAACGTATCGAATCTGGCGCTTCCTTTACTGAAAGCGTGGTACCTAGCAGATTATCTTACGATATTTTCAGAATGATGCTCGCTGCTGGCCGTGACACGTAAACTAAGATTCAGCCGAAAAACGCGACACGTAACAGCGATTCCATTTCCATTTCTATTAAATATCTGTAATTTTCTGTCAAAGAGAAGAAACAGCTCTTTCCCCACGTTGCAGGAGATTTCGAGAATCGAAACTTCCCTGTAAATGAAAGAACTGTCTGTGGTCCTCTGTGGTGTGTGGTCCTTATCCTCCACGGTGGGTGGTCCTGGGATTTGAATCGTGGTGGTCCAGTCCAAAATTAGGGTTTTATTTAAACGATGCAGATTATCTTGTCTTTTTTACTGGAAGAATTTTGCGCCAGCCAGCCAAATGGACCATCATCGTCCTATTCTCGTGGCCACGCGCGGATCTCCAACATTCAGAATAATAACGCATTATAACCGTATTACTCGTATACTTAATTCTATTGCGGATCCACATGAAAAGGAAATTGCGTCTGGTATAGAAACTCTGGAATTGTAAATAAATGGCTACGAAAGTTGTGCGACTGGAATTAGAGAGTGAGTGTTTAAGCTTGCAATGCCACTCAAATACTTGTCTGTCATGTATTATTTTTTAATGGATTTGGAATTCATTTCCTGCTGGAAAGCAGTCATATATATTTCTTATTTGCCCTTTTTCATGCTAATTATTCTGATCGCTTCCCCTAGTTATTGCCTATTAAATGATACTAATTCTGATCGCTTCCCCTAGTTATTGCCTTGTAAATGATACTAATTCGACATAAAATGTTTGTATGTCAAGTCAATTTCGATTCTCTATAAATAGTACATAAAACTTTATCACCCTCATTTGCACTTGCATTTAATTATCAATCCTCTCAAGGCACTTTTGACAATCTTGATGGCCATAGTCCCATGAGTGGGTGACCACCTCATTAGAAGACATAAACACATTAACAATTGTTTACACTAAATCTTGATACAACATCATTCCTTACTTTCTCTTCAACTAGGTTCACTTGTTAAAGAATATCTCTCAAACTAAATTCAATCTCATAAGATCACAAGTCCAACGTTAATTAGACTAGATAGTTGTCATTCTAAATTTGATAAAGTAAAATAAATAGCATTAAAACTATAAGCTAAGCTTAAAAGAGTAGAAGAACTGAGATGTAGTCATTTGAATTGAGCAATATCTCTAGAGTGTAAACATACATTAGAAGAGTTTGTGGTCTCCACTAAATAAAATTCATAGTACAATCTTCAATTTCTTAGTAATATCAAACACAATTATAATATGGTGCTTAGAGAGAGGGAGAGAGAGAGAGAGTTATGCAGAAGGTTCACCAATATGGTTGATGATATTCATACCTTACCAAGACAACATTCTAAAATATATCATTTCAATTTAGCTAACTAGCAATATTATGATCCACCAAAAAAGGGAGTTGCAATAGTCACACATAAGTCTTGGCCTTACATTCCCTTCCCCTTACATAAGACTTCCTCCTGGAAGTCTCTAAGGTTTGGAAACACAAGCCCAACATGGTACCACACATAAAAGAAATGTTGAGGACAACAAGGCTTATTCGCTTAGTTGGTGATAAGGTTAAATCATAAAGAAACAAGTATATAAATGAAGAATTCCCTCCATAAGGTGAGAAACCATAAATATAAAAGAAAAATACATACAATAGAATAATTTTATCCATTAAAATAAAAATACAAGGGTGATAAGGCCATCCACATAGTTCATAAGTAAATACCTCGACCATCTAGAATAAAATCACATAAGTGTCTACTAGAACCACATTAAATTTTTATTATTATCTACAAATTCAAGATAATTCCAACCAACAATAACCATCATGCACAATCTAAAAGTTAACTAGATTTATCTTAAAGACATATTTCACTCATCAACCATCATGACATCATATCATGTCATATCCAAGGAAAAATTTAATCTTTTTATTAGTTACTATTCTTCTAACACTTAGTTCACAAATCATTCTACAACACATCCACTTGTAATCATAGGCTACATTCATCACAAATGACCCCCACAAATCACATCACAAGGTTCATGCAATGAGATTTATGAGAATGAAAAGTGCCAAAATACAACTAGGTAACCATAAAACCGCATTGTTGTAGATTTAGTAGTCTTAAATACCATGTAGATGTAGAACCATTGTGTCAAAAATTGAGTAGCTATAGAACCATATAATCATGAATATAATGGAAAGACAATATCACAAGTCTAATATCTAGCCATGGAATCACTAGAAAAGATGGTCTTGAGGCCCTCCTTGAGGACCCTTCCATAAAAATCCTAGTACCTTCACCCTTTTTGTCTAAGGGGGTTAGCCTTCAAAAGGAAGGTACACAAAAGTCACTCACATAGATCTCTGGGGAATTGTTATGACCATCTCATAATAGTCCCATTTGTAGCCCCCATCCTTACAATAAAATTCTCTAGGACATCTACTCACTTATATAACCTACCAAGGACCTCTACTAGATATGAAAATTTAGACATGCCACATTACACCACATACCAGTAGTTGTAAACAATAAGAAATCGTTAAATAAAATAACGTAAGACCATAAGCCAAAATCCCAACAAAAGTCTCATAAAGGAAAATATATAAAATAAATATTAAAGGTAGAATCATTGCAACATCTTAATTTAAAACCAAAAATATAATTAAATAAGTCCATGAGAAAAAAAGACCATTGAAAGATTCATATAGATAAGTAGCCTGAGATTTTGAATTCAACATTGTTGGCTTAACACTTAAGAAAATAAATTGTCAATAAAATAATATAATAGATAACAAATATCATAATTATATTTTAATCATATTATCAAATATTCTAATTTTGTTCTCTAATATATAAAATTATATTATATATAAAATAAAGCATCAGGCAAATTCATGGAAATATATATTAAAAAAGTTAATGCGATGATAGTGAATTTTCCTTGCGGTGAATTTTCCTAGAGTCATAAAATAAGATTGTATGCAATTATATATAATTATGAATATTTTAACATATGTAATATTGTTAATAAGATATTATATTATATTATATATAATTATATTTGTTAATATATTAATATGTATATTTGTTAATATTATTATATATTATAATAATATAATAAACTAGAATATTTGTTATTATTTATATATTTAAATAATTATAATTAGATTTATTATTCTTATATTATATATAATTATGATATGAATGCATTGGAGTTTATATTATCTAATTTTTTTTTATTGTAATCCTATACATTAAAATAGAAATATACTTTAAATACACTATATAATAATAATAATAGCCGTGTTTTATTTTATTTGTATTGGTTTTTAATTTATTTTATTTTATGATTTTATATATTGTTTTATTTTGTTGAAATATATATATTTTTATTAATATATATTTCTTATTTCCTCTTTTTCATCTTAGATATTTTGATCACTTCCCTGCCTTCTAAATGATACTAATTTTACAAAAAATGTTTGTAAGTTGAGTAAATTTGGATTATCTATAAATAATAAATGGAGGGCTTTTAAAGCAATAAAAATTGGTAGTCAATTGATTGTATGGTGTAGGTAAGGCTTGCATATGTGAATCTCTTTGTTCCTGATTTATGAGATGGAAAATAATTTATATATATATATATTTTTTCAGATTAGATGTAATCGTTCAATGTCCTTTGCAAATTTGCAGCATGATGCGAAGTGGAGTGTTATGAAAGCAGTCACATGCTTAAGGTGGTGCCAAGTACAGGAGTAGTTCACCACCTTCATTAATTACCTGTTATAATACATTAATTTCTTGAATAAAGGTGCAATCATTATGAATTAGGGTTCAAATTATGAATGCCTATATTTCTATGAGGGCTCGCTACTAGAGGAGAAAGAGGGCGCAACGATCTTACGTGGCACTTTGGTGTCACTTTGATTTTTCTAAGGCATAAGCCATTATGATATGTGATCAATTTGTGATCACTGGGATTAAAACTTCCTATACCAACTTTTGAGAATAAATACTGGGAACTGGAGTGCTTGCCTCCAAGCTTCAGAGAAGACCAAAACAAAAGAAAAGACCAAGAACTGGGTTCAAGAGAGATAAAAAATAATAAAAATGATTAAAACATTGCAAAACAAAATCTCTGATTTTGAATTCCAAATAAAGAAAATTAAATAAAACTACCAGACTCTGATATAAGAAAATGGTACTATCGGGATTAAAACTTTCAGTTGATGACTTACCAAATGGGGCTAGGACCAATTGAAGATATAAATTAATTGATACAACCGTACAACTCTGAGATTCTAGTTTCTGATAACATATTAAACTTCATGAAAAGACCGAAAGAATGAATCTGGGAAAGAATAAGGATAAAACAAAGAGCAAGCAAATTGAAAATAAATGTTTCATTTGACCAAACCATAGAGCAACACCAAAGCAAATGAAAATGAAAGGGAAAAAGAAAAAAAGGGGTTGACATTTTTCCAAGTAGCAAAATGGGGCATGTTGTGAGACCACACAACATAGTATTCATAGGATATTGGATTGATATCATCGCTCTCTGACATGTGCATACATGAATAGCTTTCATAGGCACATCATTTGGATTTAGATTCTAGCATCACCCATTCTTTTGGAATGACTTCTCCAATCACTAGTGGATTTGTTTCTTCCTAGGGGGATAAATGTTTGTAGGAAATGGATCATATTTTTTCTTCAAGCATTCATCATTGGCAGGGGAGCTACTTCTTTATTGGGTGATTCATATCCTCATTTTCTCTCTTATCGATGGTCCACATATATTTTAATTTTGTGATAGAAGCAATCCTTGGGGGGTCACACTGAGTCCTCCTTCTATACTTCTTTCACTAGTGTAGTCATTTCTTTTTCTCTCCTTTAGAGAGGAGTTTTTCCCATGTGTTTTCTCCTTTTCTCTAGCTATGAGAGATTCATTTATTTCTACATGGGTACCTAATCAGGACTTGTATCCAGGACCCGTCCATTCATCCATCATTGCATTCTACATCAGGGTTTTATAGCTTCTCCCTAAGTTGATCTTAAGGGGGGTGTTGGAGTAATTAGGATAATCACTTGATAATTAATTAATCATTAATTAATTATTAAGTCCCTTATTAAACTTTAGTTCACTTAAGCTAAACATAGGAGTTCTTTTTATTATTAGTTTGAACTAAATATAGGACAAGTTGTCTCATTGCATGAGATTAGAACACTTGTCACTATCTACTCAAATCGTCATCTAGGTTTTTTTTTTGCATCCTTTTATAAAGCTTGCAAATTCATTGTAATAATTCAATTATAACCATTTAGTTTAAAATATTTTCACATATCAGTTCTCTTCTATATTCAATATTTTCTCTCTTGGTTGCATAGCAAATCCATCGCTTTGATCTTTCTTTTTTGATAGGATAATTGCTTGTAGGTGATTTGTGGGTGTTGTGGAGTTCAATAATCAACTTAAACATTATCACCACTACCAAACCTATCATCCTACTCATTCTACCAAGGTGTCGATACTATCACCATGTCACACTATCTCTACTCGTGAATATTATTTCTCCACATGCCTTAATAACATACCATGTGCTAATGTTGAATTTCTTTATTCCAATTTATTTAAATCTAATTCTCAAGTTCCTTACCTAGCAACCAACACAATTAATTATATCCCCAAGAATACTTGTGATCCATAATTGATAAATTTTACCCATATACTAGTAACCCATGATGACATCAAGTACCCATATTTTGGTAGCTATCTTTAATTCTTATATCCCTAAAGTACCAAGTTTTTATAAACAAAATTATGAAAATATCTAAATACCATGACATATTAGGCTCCATTATCAACTAATGGAATACAAATTTTAAGGAGTAGGTTTTCACTATGAACCAATGAGTGTGATTCTATTGTGTGGAAGAGAAGATCAAGGATAAAGAATCCATGTATAATTATAACCTTCCAATGGAGACCCCTTCTCTGTCAACCCCTAGTTACACTAGTGTGCTCTCATCTAGTGGGAGGGCTGAAATTAGGGAAAAACACCAAAATAATAGAAAATAATAAGTTCTTAGAGAGTGAATCACACATTTCCTTCAACAAGCATACACCAATACATAATTATCATATCCTTTCACAACTAGTTGTTTACACAAATATAATTAACACAAAGGGTGTACATACATGGATCACACATGATGTCCATATTACCCTTATCCCTTAATGGGATACCCTATATCCCATACTTGTGGTACAACACATCATTTACTGGTATCAACATATCACAATACTTTAAATTTTTATGTGTTATCACATCATGCCACATGAGTAAGACACAAATTTTTCACTTACTCCTATAATGTTCACTCCACACACAATTGCATAAATATAATTCTTTCTATATCTACTCTTATTGGAATCATTTGTTCATTCTAAATCACATACAACATAGTTGACTACTAATTTACTTTACAACTAAAATTTAACTTTGCATAATGCACCGCCCTTTCAACTCTACCTTGTGTCAATAGGTTTCACTAATTTAATATATCAAATAAAATATATAAGGCTAATGGTTGTTTTCTATATCTAGTATAACTAAGTTCACTACATTTTCAAGTTTTCTAGTTATATCTTCACACGACTCTCAGTTTCCAAGACGAATTACAAGGAGGTACTACTTTTGACATATATCATTAATTATTCTAGATTGAGTATTATAATGCATGAAATAAATACAAACATTGTATAAATATCAAGATAAATTATTTGATACCATCTTTTACAGCTCATTAGTCCTTAGATGCATATAGAGGTTTTAAATAAAGCTATATCCTAAAATAAACCATCTAACATATTTTACATTTATCTCTTCATAACCAAGTTTCATCAATTCATAAAATACAATCAAACACATATAAGGAGTAGAATTCCTTGGGAAAGGTTTGATCCCTAACCAAGTTTTCATTCATATAATGGCTATAAACAAGAAGTTTCCATATTTTAAATACTATCAATGGAGATATCAAAATAAAATATTAATTAGATTTTAACAAGCACATTTTATTCATTTCCTTCTACATGATATTTACACACATTTAAAATTTAATCTCAAACACTCATGTTCCAAAAATTTTATCACTTTGTTCTAAATAAATAGAATGTAGAGGGTAGATAATTGAAATAAATTTTCAAATCTACAAGGGTAATTACTTATTCACAATTTTTTTTAATGAATCCTATATTTTTTTGTTTAAAAAAATTGGGAGAGATTTCTCACTTATCTAAATTGAATATCTTATGGAATAACCAAGAGCTTATGAATCAATTAACTCATTATTTAAACAACTATGGATATTTTATGACTAGCTATGTTTATTCACAATTTTAATTTGTAAGGGAGACATAGAAAGCTTAAATTTTAAGGTGTTTAAGTTTTATACATAGGGACACTTTTATCTTAGTGTGTAGGTTAGAGTTATACTTTATAACAAAGTCAAATGGCTCATGCATTCAAAGGAGATGACCCTATTATTTAAAAGACTCATATAGTACCTATGAAGACAATCATACTATATATAATTTAAGGGATAATAAATTATAGTGATTCAAACCTTGTTAAACAAATGATGTGTTCATATTATTGAATTATAAGATATCTACCCTAGTCAAACCATAATTCCTACATAATATCCATGTTTTATGAATCAAATTTTTTCTCTTCCCAAGAGTCATGGTTATATAAAGGTAAGAGGGGGAAATTATGTTAATAAAATTAAATAGTTGCAATAATGTTTTACTATCCAATTACATTAGTTACATTTCTATAGTATATTAATTTTAGTGTGGATTCACAAGGATAGGTCACAACCAATGAGCTAACAATATGTATTGGTATAAGGGAAAATAATCATTTTTTTCATTTATCATAATTAATATTGTTCTTCCAAGGATTTATTATGAATATTACACAAGGGTAGGAAGGTGCAATCAAAATTAAATTTCAACATAAAGTAAAATCACCAAAATTATTCATTCAATTTCCATTCATCAACCCAACCTATCTATCACCTAGTGACTCCAATTCCACCAAAAGATATAGTAAATAAGAACCAAATTATTCCCAAAGTTCCTCATGTTGCAAACCAAGTTCTAATACCAAATTTCATGCACAAAAATAAACCAAAAAAAAAACCTAAATAATTTTTTTAGACATATTGTTCATGTATGTGCACCTTTACTATGTGCAACATGTGATGGATCTCCTATGTGGTACCACCTCTTGTGTTAGAGTGGAAAAAATGAAGCATGTGAGAGAGAACAACATGGTTTTGAGTGAAGGATTACTATTCAACAAACAACACATAATCCTTTCCAACAATTCAACTTAGACAATAATAGGACTCTACTCATGTCTAAGATTTAACCTTAAAGGAACTAGGGACCAAGGCCTTATAATGTAGCATTGAAAATTAAGTTCAACCTCATAACATTAGCATTAGATCTATTGTAGCATAAAAAATTATCACCCTTGATAATTTCACCCTATTTTTTGCCCCCTCTTTAATTACTAGACCTAATTGAACCCCTAATTTCCTAAATTATGCATTCCATGGCCCAATTTCAACAATTATCAATAAATTGCAAGTGGAAAATAAATGCATTCATCTAATACTTTGTCCCTAACACCTTAATTTTTAGAAAATAGGTATAGGACATAAACACCCTATGGCAAATGAGTCCCATTGTGATGAATGAATCCCTTTTGGGTGTAAATTCCCCCTATTTTGTTTGGATCCAAATTCAAATATGTCAGTGGGGACACTTTATTATTTACAATTTAGGTATCCAAAGTTGGCTATCGGGATTTAATTTGCTGAAATTATAATACATGCATATAAATACCTAGTTGTTGCATCATTTGAAATCCATCTAGCACTAACAAGGAGAATCTAGGAAATCATTGGAGAAATTATAGTCAAGAGCATTATCAAGAAAGTTGAGAGTAAAATTTCAATGGTTATTGCATCAATTCAAGATCCAAGCATCATGTCAAATCATGTGTGATTTCATGTACATTAATGTTATCATTATTTGTGAAGGCTAACCCTTTTGTAGGTCTTCAAGAAATTCAATAAAATAAAGCAAGAAAGATCCAAAAATTGAGATGTGCATGACTTAAGTCCTTCAGGGAACCCATTGAAGGGTGGTGAGTTGCATCACTTTGTTGATTCATCATTGCTTCCTATCATTCATTTATTTATCAATGATACTACCATTGTGGAAGTGGAATCACCAACACAATGTTTGACCAAGGCAAACCCGTAAATGGCACAACCTTTCCTCTCCCTTTGAATGTGCAAGTTTTAGGTTTGAAGAAGATTGAAGGAATATTGAAGATCCATTTTCTATTTTTGAATTCAAAACCTTGCACCTTGACAACTTGCATCACCAAAAAATGTATAATTGAAATTTTTACACTCACTTGAGTCTTTCTAATGGACTTTGGCTTTATTTTTCTAGGGTTTAATGTTGTAATGTGGCTTAAACATTCACATTAGGTCCTAAACATTCAAATTATGACGTCTTGTGAAGGTGTTGTGAAGTGTTGTAAAACATTTCTACACTTTTCTAGACTCTATTCATTACAATTCACCTAAAAATCACCTTTTCATCAGTTATTAAGTCTTATTTTGAAGTGTTGTAAAGTTTTGTAACATGATTTCACACTTTTCTATGCTTAATTTCACTATTTACACCTTTCATATGACCCCTTAAGGTACTTCCTGACCATTTTCAAGTGTGTTTTTGAGAACATTCCCGTTGGAAAAATTTTAATGCCCTGAAATTCTCGACACCCACTTAATTTGCTTAAGTGGGACTAAGTTGCCAATAGGGGCAACTTAGTCCTTTTTGGCACAAAACTCAAAATAATTTTAAAATTCTAGCAGGAATTTGTCCTCTAACCCTTGAGGTCAGCCAGTGATGTGTTTCTTTCGAGAAATTTTAATAAAATTAGGAATAAATAAGTGTTTTTCTCCTCATTTTACATCTAATTTCATTCAAGGAATCTCCTACAATCTTCTCTCTCAATTCACAAGAATTCATTAAGCAATCAAGCATTATCAAGTCAATCTATTGGAGCACTTCATTGCATATCTCCATATTTTGAGCATCAAAAGTGTGGTATGTTTATGACATTTGCATGTTATCTATTTATCATACTCCTTTCATTTCATTTCATTGTTTAGGGTTTGATTACCAAAGTGGGGTTTGACCAAGGTAAACCCCTATTCTCTAACCCTCAACCATTTCCCCCCTATTGCATGTGTGTTTGTAGACTTTTGTATACAAATTTATCAAGAAATTAGGTGTTGAAAGGTGGTCAACAAGTCTACAAAGTTAATCAAGTCAACACAACCCTAGTTCAAGCTTGGAGAGGCTTTCTACCCTATTTTCTATAGAATCAAGTATAGACACTTTTCATAAAAGAAAGTGCAGACCTAAGACTTCCAGATTCTATCCTGAATTCCCCAAGATTTGTAGGAGGACTAAGTCGCCACTAGTGGAAAATTAGTCATGCTTCCGGGCCTGAAAACTAATTTTGACATTCCTGGATACCCATTTAGTAGATTCTCGTTCCGACAAAGTTTCCTGAAACTGGGACTAAGTCGCCCCACCTGTCGTAAGTGTCCCAGTCAGCATTTTTATTCAATTTTCCAGGATTCTAGAGTCTACCAACATCAAATTTCTGATTCTAGGTGCACCTCTTTTATTCTATTCTATTATTTCATCATTTAGTTGCACTTTTAGGCATTTCTGCATATCACGCTGTGTTTTCAAACAAGTTCACTTTTCTAAGTTTTACATCATTAGATCATTTCAATTTCAAATCAGAGCATTAGGAAATCTTAATTAGGCATAATAAATTTCATGAACATAGAGTTTGAGTGTAAACCCTTGCATTTTGGGACCCCTTTCAATCTCCTTTCTCCTTTTAGGTGAAAAACCCTAGGAGCAAAGCATTGTGAAGGCAAACCAAAATCACCATTTACATTTTGGTGAACTCAACCTTTGAGCATATTCCTTTATGATTTTAAAATTGCATCCTAGGTTTCATTTTCATTGCATCTTGCATTAATTGCATCCTAGGGTTTTAACATTGCATTAGTGAAAAGGTCACTTAGATTGCATTAGTGCATCATTTTTACATTACAAAACACAAAAAATTTGCATTTACATACTGCAATTCCATTTGTGCATATGAAAGAAATAGAATTGCATTTAAAAAATCTAAAAAACCACAAAAAAATTATCAATGGGACTAAATCGCCACCTTGGGTGATTTCGTCCTTTTGCATATTTTGCACTACATTTTTTGGTAATTTTTGGGTATTTTATATACTTCTACTTTCTGGTACTGCATCTTTGTTTTAGTTTACAGAATTACTACTTTTCACATTTTATTTTCCCTAGATTACATTTCCTTTTCCTCCACCCTATCTTTTTTGGTACTTGTATGAGTGTTTGGTGCCCCATTGATAATACTTTAGTGAGACAAAGTTCTAGACTCATGGATTCCTACAATAGCACTTTCGTTGTGGACCTTGGGATCTCAAGAGCTCCTACTCCTAGTATGGACAATGGTGCATTAGGCATGGATACTCCCACTCACATGCCTTCACCTTCCCATCCTATGCATGTTGACACACAAACTAGTGTAATTATGCAAGACAAGGTGATTAGAATTCATGAAGATTTTTCACATTTACAACAAGAATTGTCCCTTGAACAGATTTCCACAACTGCCATACCTACAATTGAAAACCTTCATCATTTGATTGAAAGTGATGATGGCTTACAAGTTATCAAAAGAATTGTTGAGATATATAATAAACATGCTCTTGCTACTTCCTAATTCACAAACATTGTTGTGGGCCAAGGAGGACCTCACATTCCTCCCCCTTCAACCATAGCATCCATACCCACTTATACCACTCATTAGGTTACAACAACTATTGAACAGGTTAGTCATATGACTCCTTTTGTTATTCCAACTAGCATTCCTAGTTCTTTTGTGGCATCGAAAATTCCTTCTTCCACCTTCACCCCTCTTAGTGTCCCTTTCACTTCCCCTAACATTACATACACTCCATCACCATTCTCCCTTCCACCTCATACCACTTACACTGATCCCATCATTACACAACTCTTTAATACCATTTCATCCATGCAACAACAAATATCCACCATTAGCCAAAGTCAAAATGCTCCACCTACATATCATGTTTGTAGTAGTCCATTATCCCTTGAGAAGTAGTCCATTATCCCTTGAGATCTTACACGTGACCTAGATGCCACAAGGAATTGAAATGCCTAGGTTTGAGAAATACAGAGGTAAAGGAGACCCTACTAATCATGTCAATGCTTATACAACCTTATGCAATGACTTTGTCCTCGATGATAAGCTGTTAGCCAAACTTTTTCCTAGGACCTTGAAGGACACTGCATTGGAGTGGTTTTCAAACTTACCCAATCATTCATTTTGATAGTTCAATGAACTTGTGGATGCTTTCATAAGTCATTTCCAAGTTCATATGAATCCTAAAAAGACAATGGCTGATTTAATGAGATGTAAACAAAACACCGATGAAAAAGTAACTGACTCCATTTCACGTTATTAGTCATTATATGCTCAAATTGATGTCAAGATTCCTAATTCACATTTGAAAA
Organism: Sequoia sempervirens; assembly: GCA_007258455.2. Taxonomy (NCBI): domain Eukaryota; kingdom Viridiplantae; phylum Streptophyta; class Pinopsida; order Cupressales; family Cupressaceae; genus Sequoia; species Sequoia sempervirens. The sequence goes on from VDFB02271358.1 coordinate 647,730,250, forward strand.
AGATGTTTATAGAAAACTTGCATAATCACCTTCAGGATAAGTTAACTATGATGAAATTTCCTTCGTTCATGCATTTATTCATGACCCTTTATGACTATCACAACTCGGTTTCTAGTTGTGATTCAAAGTCCACTTCTAACCGAGCTGAGAAGTTTGAGCAAAACAATCAAAACAACATGCAAAACTTTAGAAAAATAAACCACGGATTTTTACAATTCAATCAACCTTCTCCACAACCAACCCAACTAGTTCCAAATCAAGTGGTATCTATTAAAGCAATGGTGCCTTATACCTATGGGGAACCGAAGAGACAATTTACCACCTTACCTGATACTCTCCATAACATGATGAACCAATTGCTCCAACAACAAATGATCACTTTTCCTACTATTAAACCACTTGATACCACCAATCCTTTACCACCTAGCTTTAAACAAAATGCTTATTGTCATTTTCATTGCCAAAATGGACATGACACCGAACAATGTAAACATTTCAAACACTTCAAGACCTCATTGATTCAGGTCATCTATCCATTGCAGGTGCCGATGATCAAGGCAATAAGTCTATTGTACCCCCTAACCAGAGGCTAGTGAACCTTGAAACCCTCAAGTGATGAACATTGATACAAATAATGAACAACCTAATATCACTCCAAATGTTATGCAAGTTAATCCCATGGATGAACTTTTGGGTGTGATATATTTTATCCCTCGTAAGGGGCCAACCAACAAATCTCTTGATATTACATTTTCTTCTCATGATATACTTAAAGCTTCCTAATGGTCATCTTTACATAGCCGGCCGAATCAATGATAAGCCTACTAATGGAATATTAATAGATCCTACCTGTGTCAAGAATGTGATCAGGGAATATTTTCTCATATTACACGATCTATATCAAGATAATTATAACAAACCAACTGAATGGATTAAAACACGTACTGGTTTTGCATGCCCTACGATTGGATCAATCATACTCCCTTTACAGATAGGACCCAAAACTTTGGATGTAACATTTTCTATTATTCCACAATTAGACCAATTTGGCCTATGGCTAGGTCATCCTTGGCTTTGCTCGATGAAAGCGGTCCCCTTCGTTGTTCACAAATGTTTGAAGTTTCCACATGACAATGAAATATTCACCATACACCATAGTAGCTTTAATCCATTATCCTCTAAAGGTATTTTTTCTTTAGAATCCTTTTGTCTTGAACCTATGGAACCCATCACCCCCTGTAAATATTTCTTTTTCATAGCCTATCAAAAGTTCAAAGCCAAATGAATAGTTGAATTGTCTCTTCATAACATGTCCTCATCCACTTCCACTCCTCCTATCCTAGATGAAACCATGTTTTAGCCTGAGTCCGACATTGAACAAACAATACAAACTCATGAGCACCCAACCATAGACACTTCCCCTCCATCGTTTAAATGCCTAAGAGAAAATGAAACAAATCTTGTCATGCCTCCCCGAATTAAACAAGTGTATAAAGCTAAAGAGAAAGTGATTGACCCATCTTCTTTGGTTTCTTCCATTCTTCCCACAGAAGAAAAGGAACCTATGATGGATCAACCCGCTCTTACACCTCAACAAATTAAAAATAAAATTAAATGCAACCATGGTGCTAGGGAACGTAGGCGTCATCGTCATCTCCTTGCTCGTTAGTCTCAAATGGAAGAAAATAAAGAAAAAAAACCTCCACCTTTTACCAAAGTAATAGATGATCACCCTCTTCCCCATGACCTACCACAAGTTAATATAGTTAAGCCTTCATAACAAAAATGAACCGATCCAACAACCACAACTTTTGATACATCCTTCCTTGGTAATAACCCTTCGTCCTCCTATTGTAATCAATCTTGATGATGATGATGATGATGATGAGATCATAAAAATAGATGAAGAAGTGCATAACAATTTAAACTCTTTATTTTCATCTACCATGAGCTTAAATGATAAATCTTCTATACCAAGTGAAGAACCTGGTACCTCTCCTAGTTCAACACTTGTCATTCTTCCTTTGGACAATCAACCACCCTCGCAATACATTGAACATGATTGGGAGGTAGATGACTTGTTAGATGGTTGACTTTTATTTTCCTTACTATCCTTTTTATATTCATTTTTCCTTTTTCTTTTTCGCATTTTCCTTTTTTTTATGTGCATAGCGTGTTCCCCCAAAATGTGCATTTGATGTTCTCTCTCTCTTTGTGCACTTCCTCTATTTGTACCTCTATTCTTCTATATGTTGTGCTTTTTCCTTTGAGATGCCCTATGTCTCCTCCATGTTGACCCAAAAGGTCCTTTTTATTTTACTTTTGTTTTGTGTTCTCCTTTTGGGGATGATGCAAAGCATAGAGACACCCTATGTCTCTTCCATGTTGACCCAAAATGTCCTTTTTCTTTTTTCCTTTTTTTTTGTTTTCCATTTGGGGATGACACAAAGCATTGAGACCAAAATGTCTCCTTCATGCTGATCCAAAATATTTTTCTTTTCATTCACCTTTTCATTTTCCTTTTGCTTGTGTTTTCCTTTTGGGGACGATGCAAGGCATTGAGACCGCAATGTCTCTTCCATGTTGACCCAAAAATGGACTTTGTTTTTCTTTTGTTTTCGCTCTCTTCGTGTCATTCTTCCAGTTCTATGTGCTTTGGAGAATGATGACAGTTCTGAGATTTTTAACAAAATCATTGTAGCAATGAACATATTGACCCCAAATCCATAGATCCCTTATGTGTTTGGTGTGTTCCTTTCTGGGGGGCAACCTCCTTTTCTTTTGTTTTTCTTTTTACATGAATCAACCTAACTTAGAAACATATGACTTGGCATAGGTCTTTCCAAGTTGGCTCTCATGTCTTGTTTTCTTTTTGCATTTCTCCTTTGCTACTTTAAATTAATTGCTCACATAACAGTGTGTAGCAATTCCTTTAAAGTGGGGGGCATACATTGGCACAATTTCATTTGCATTTTTGGTTCTTAGTGCAGCCTTGTCACTTCGTATGATGCATTTGTCACTTTGTGGATGACATTGGATGTGATGTCCTTCATAAGTGTGATCTATCTTAGCATATTACATTCCTCTTAGTGGCCTGATGCGACGCACTACATCCCCTAAGTTGTGAATATTTTATTCTTTGATTGGTCCTCTCTTGGAAACATTAGACACAATGTTCCCTAAGTGACATACCTTGCATGAACATAACAAGACTCCTTTGACTATCTTTTACATTTTACATTTTTGCATTTTAACTTTTGCATTTTTACCACCTTGCGTAATGCAACTTGCATGCTTGTGGTACCCTTGCATTTGTTCATGAGCTCTAAGCATACGAAGCTTTGCTTGTCTCATGAAGCACAAACCAAAATTTTCCCTTGTGGCACCTTGTTAAAGTTATCAAGAGGTATAACTTTAATATGGTTGAGCAGGAAGCCCACTCAGCGGCATGACTTTCCCCATAGCCACCTATGTGTTTATGAGTGCATACCAACTAGCATATGTATCTACCCTTTTGGGATTTCTCACCCTGCAGACACCCAAAACTTTTGTGGCCCCAAAGCGAGTATACTTGGGACTTCTGACCCAATAGACAACCATAAGTTTCATCACCGCAAAGTGATTTCACATTTCTTGTTTCAAATAGCCAGCCTAGATCTAATCCACAATGAGCTGGATAGGTGATCGAAGCTTTTATTTCTCTTCTTCATCATATGTGTTCCTTTGTCCTTATGTTTGGTTTGCTATGAGACCTTATTCCTAGGGGCTTGATCATCCCTCTTGATTATTATTGTTTCATCTTACCAACATGAGTACATTAGGACCCCTCTCGATATGCATGTTGGGCTACTTTAGCGAGATTTTGAAGCAAGTTCATCCTCTCACTAAAGTGGGGCCTTAATGTGTCGCCAAAGAATGTATAGTTGAAATTTTTACACTCACTTGAGTCTTTCTAATGGACTTTGGCTTGATTTTGCTTGGGTTTAATGTTGTAATGTGGCTTAAACATTCACATTAGGTCCTAAAAATTCAAATTATGACATCTTGTGAAGGTGTTGTGAAGTGTTGTAAAAAATTTCTACAGTTTTCTAGACTCTATTCATTACAATTCACCTAAAAATCGCCTTTTCACCACTTATTAAGTCCTATTTTGAAGTGTTGTAAAGTCTTGTAACAAGATTTCACACTTTTCTAGGCTTAATTTCACTATTTACACCTTTCTTATGACCCCTTAAGGTACTTCCCGACTATTTTCAAGTGTTTTTTTGAGAAAATTCCTGTTGGACAACTTTTAATGCTCTGAAATTCCCAACACCCACTTAATTTGCTTAAGTGGGACTAAGTCACCAATAGGGGTGACTTAGTCGTTTTTGGCACAAAACTCAAAATAATTTTAAAATTCTAGCAGGAATTTGTCCTCTAACCCTTGAGGTCAGCCTATGATGTGTTATTTTCAGGAAATTTTAATAAAATTAGATATAAATAAGTGTTTTTCTCCTCATTTTACATCTCCTAATTTCATTCAAGCAATCTCATACAATCTTCTCTCTCAATTCACAAGCATTCATTAAGCAATCAAGCATTATCAAGTCAATATATATGAGCACTTCATTTCATATCTTTAGATTTTGAGCATCAAAGGTGTGGTAAGTTTATGAAATTTGCATGTTATCCATTTATCATACTCCTTTAATTCCATTTCAATGTTTAGGGTTTGATTACCAAAGTGGGGTTTGACCAAGGTAAACCCCTATTCTCTAACCCTCAACCATTTTTCCCCTATTGCATGTGTGTTTGCAGACTTTTATAAGCAGATTTATCAAGCAATTAGGTGTTGAAAGGTTGTCAACAAGTCTACAAATTCAATCAAGTCAACACAACCCTAGTTCAAGCTAGAGAGGCTTTCTACCCCATTTTCTGCAGAATCAAGTACAAAAACCTGTCTGAAAAGAAAGTGCAGACCTGAGACTTCTAGATTCTGTCCCAAATTCCCCAAGATTTGTAGGAGGACTAAGTTGCCACTAGTGGTGAATTATTCCCACTTCTAGGCTTGAAAACTGATTTTGACATTCCTGGATACCCATTTAGCAGATTCTTGTTCCGGTAAAGTTTCCTGAAGCTGGGACTAAGTCACCCCACCTGGTGTAAATTTCCTAGTTAGAATTTTTAGTTAATTTTCTAGGATTCCATAGTCCACCAACATGAGATTTCTAATTCCAGGTGCACCTGTTTCATTTTGTTCTATTATTTCATCATTTAGTTGCACTTTTAGGCATTTATGGATATCACAATGTGTTTTCAAACAAGTTCATTTGTTTGTTTTACATCATTAGATCATTTCAATTTTAAATCAGAGCATTAGGACATCTTAATTAGGCATAATACATTTCATGAACATAGACTTTGAGTGTAAACTCTTTTATTTTGGGACCCCTTTCAATCTCCTTTTAGGTGAAAAACCCTAGGAGGAGTAAAGCATTATGAGGGCAAACCAAAATCACCATTTACACAACTCACAAAAAGTCACTACAGAAACATCCAATAGTGGTCCAATAAATTTGTAGGCAGAATCAAGAAGCTTTGACCCAGTACTAGAGGATTGAAAACATAGAACTATAATATCTCTACAAGGACATCTAGATGCCCTATGTATAATTAGTCCTCCTATTATGACTAACTGTAAATTTACATGATAGGTGCACAAAACTCTTCCTTTTATAGATATGCTAGTGAATTTCTATTACAATTTCTTAGTTGTCAAATTCTTGTAGTTTCATATTAGGGCACATATTTTAATTAGGTTGATTAAGGAAAATCAATTCCAATAAATTTCCAAGGCTCAAAAAGAATTAGATCCAGGTTTGATTGACTCACCTTCATGGTTGAAACTCAACCTAATCACCTTATTTATTTGTATCGTAATGATCCCTTGAAAAGGGAAATTTATCCTAGGTTCCTTGCATTAGACTTGGGATCATCTTTTTCTATGTTTCATTTTGGTGAACCTGACATGTTAACATTATATACCTCTTCAAATCTGAAGCAATTGAACCTAGATCTAGGTTTTCTATTGCATTATTCATTTAGGGTTTCATTTTTGCATCATAAAGAGGAATAACAATTCAAAAAATTGCATAGCATATTAAATCATAGGTTACAACAGGATTAGTTTCAATCATTTATGTCAAATCTACATTCAAAATTATATTCAAAATTGTCATTTGTTGAAGAATTGTTACACATTTGCATTTGAGCTACATTGTCATAAATTGAGCAATTTTTTTGAAAAATATTCACTATCAACACCTATTTGCAGACAGATATAGAACCCTTAAGCAGTCTAATAAACAATTAAAATTTCAATTTTCTAAAACTCTATCTAGGACACAAACGCCCTTGGGAATCTTCTTCCTACTATTTTTAGCTCAATTTTTTTTTCTTAGATCTTTATTTCTATGTTCTTATCCTATTTCTACTTGTTGATTTCTAATTTGGAATTCTTAAAAAAGTTTGATTGCATAAAGGTGTCATTATACTTAATTTGTTGAAAATTTGGGAAAATTTGTAGTCATTAGGTCATTGAAATATAGAATTGTTCATTGCATCCATTTAGGCATCTTTCATATAGCTCAAAATGTTAAAAATTACATTATTTTATTTCAAAATTACATCAAAATCATCATTTTTCAGATTTTGGCATCTTAGAATCAATCAATTGTTGCATTTTAGATCTAGAAATTGTATTCAAAATTATCATTTATTGTTCAAACATTTTTAACATTGTTGGACACTTGCATTTTGAATCACATTGGCATAAATTGAGAAAATTCTAGAAAAATATTCACTTCCATACCTATTCACACACAAACCTAGAATACTTAAACAACATCATACATAGCCAAACTTTCAATTTTATGAAACCCTATCTAGGACATAGATTCCCTTGGGAGGCTTTGTCCTCTTGCTATTTTTGACTCATTTTTTTGTAACAGAGCTCTCTTAGTGTCCTCTATCTAGATCTGATGTCTATTTTTGAATGCCATATTTGACCTATATAATTTTGATCATTTGATCCATATGGTAAGTAATAACATGTTTCCTTTTCAAAGATGTGTTTTTGATATGGTAATGCATGGATTGTATAATTATACTCTCTCTACTTATGAGTATGTAATAACCCATTCCAAATTATTACTTGATTAATATTATTGTAAATGACACACGAAAATACTCCAAATTAAAAAGACATAACTAATGGCTAAAGTCAATCATAGCTACACATGCCCTTTTAAAATGAGTCAAAGATTCTTAAATTCACTTCAAAATTCAAATTAAAATATCAAGTTTTACTTGGCTCCTAAGGCCACAATGTCATTACATAGTACATTTTCCATCAAGTACATGAATGAATTACATCAAGTTAAATCATAGACTATAATAGTTTGGTGAACAACTATCATGGTTCTTCTTCAATGCTTGCCTCCATTGGTGTACAAGAACATGGTTAAATTTATTTACCACCCAACCACGAAGCTTAAGCTTCCCTGATATTCTTTAGACTTGAAGAATGCCCGACCCTACACGAAAATTTTAACAAAAGAATAATCTGCAAGGTGGAATCTAGTGCGTGCCCATACATCAACATGAAATTTCTATCTATAAGTTAGAAAATAAAGTGCAAGATCTATGCTAGGAATGAAAAAGAGTGAAATCACACAGTTCATTCATATATACATAATGAACTACATTTCTTGGCCAAGCATAATAAGTGTATTGCAACAATAGAAAACAATAGGTTCTGGTAAAGAAAACCTATACTCTCTAAACTCCATTTCGGCACCCATCCCAGAAGGTAACTTTCTACTATACATCTCATAATAGCTATCTACCCTCTAGCAGCATCTACCCATAGGTGCTCTAGTCAACTAAGGTATCACTGTTTTGATTAAGTATTTAAAACATTATTCCCAAATCTCTTTGAAAGAAGAAACAAAATATCAATTTATACTCTAATCAGAAATCAAATTTATACTTCATAGAGTAATTCAACAATCAGTCATATCATTCTTATGAATATATCTACTTAACATCTTAAACATTTTCCTTTTAAAATGTACTAAAAACAAAAGAAGGTATGTCACAAGTATGTGTATATACATAGATGAAGTCTATGTGCATACATATATATGTGCCTACTAATGTTATAGTTTGTGCATAAATTTTGAAATTATCATTAACTCAGATTGCAATCTTAAAATAATATTTCAATTGATGTTACTTTTTAAGTTAAAGAAAATAGATCAAGTCTATGCTAACAGTTTCACACATACTATTATTGCATTCTCACTACTGTGTTTGTCTAACTTTGTTGTTTATTTAAGAGAATTCATTCATTGTTTGAATAGAATAAATACTATTTCCTACTAAATAGTCATAAAATAAGTTGTTTACATATGAACATTCATTGTTTATGCAAAACAAGTATTGTTTCCTTCTAAATAGTTGTAAATCTAGTTGTTTACATATGTACATTCTTTGTTTGAATAGAATAAGTATTGTTTCCTACTAAATAGTTATAAAGCAAGCTATTCTCACATGTACATTCATTGTTTGAACAAAACAAGTACTATTTCCTACTAAATAGATATAAAACAAGTTGTTTACAACTACAATGATAACTTAACCAACAAAACAACATCGTTTACAAAATATTATTTGATTTCTTCATCATTACATTATTGTTTCAGACCAAAAAGTTTCACTTAATGACAAAAAACATCATTTTTCGAATAGAACATTCACTATTTCTTTAACAGAATGAGTTTTATTTCAATGAATAGAGAAATAACAATGTTGTTTTTCAGTAGAAGTATTGTCTATAGCTATCTCATCTTTCATTTCAAAGAGAATAGGTTAATTTTCCTCTGACAAATTAGGCTATTACAATTTCCATTGTTCCATATAAATATTAATTAAAGTTCAAGAGCAATCATACAAATATTATAATGAATTGGTTCGACATACTGGTCAATTTAAACATGGCATCCATACTTAACTCTAAGGTTACCAGGGTTTCCTTCTTAACCCATTCCCTTTTTAGACCATATTCAAGGCCTTCTTGGTCATTCTACAACTGACTTCCCTACATGACAGGTTCATCTTTTCCTAAACTAACCATGGGTCATGTTTCAATTTTACCCATAATCTAGCTGGGTTTGTATCACAAACAAGTTTCAACATGCATAATCTTTTGTATTCTTTTCAAGAGAATAATATAATCGATATTAAATATCGTACCTATCATGGTTTAAGTAACTAGACCTTATCATCCATCATCTTTCCAAATTGATGGTGGCCTCTATATATAACATTGATCACTACTTTAAAGAAATACACTCGACTATCTGACCATTTTAGCTTAGCCAATAATGAAAGGGTGACATAGATAAATGAAAAAAAAGATGGTACATTTGAAAAATACATTTACACAGGGTTTATACCCCTTACATGGGTTTGGAATTCGAACCATACAATACTAGTTAATAATGAAAACATATTCAATCAAAATATAACTCTAATTGCCATAATATGGCTCACATAATCGTGTGGATAACACAACAATTGCACCTTGAAAGGTTCTCAAGCCTTGGTCCACCTGATAAGGCTCTATCAAAAAAACTTCTTTATAGGCAGACCGTAGGCCATGTGACCACAAAAGGTGGTTGATCAAACATTATAGTCAACTCAAGGCCGAACTCACAATCACAAGAATACATTATAATGTGCCTATAAAATTTTCCTAAAAGTACAGTGACTTCCAAAATAAAGTTATTGAAATTGAATTGCTTCAAAGGAATCGAATTACCTCAATGATCGAGCTTTGAATGAGGCTTGCCTTTGATTTTTTCTAATACTTTGACTTTCTCTACTTTTTTCCTTGCTATGAAATGAATCTTTCCAAAAATTTGCTATCTTTTTTCCTTTCCCTTGTTCCTTTCAAAATGGAAACAAAACACCCTTTTTTTGCATCTGGTTGGGTGTTACCTACCATAGCCATCGACCTCTATTGATTATTACCGTTATGATTCTACATGCCATGTCCATTGTGGTTTTTTCCTTAAGATTTACATACATGTATATATATGTATATATATGTTTATATATGCATTTATACACAAGTTACTTATTTTGGAATGGGTCAAAGGTCCCATACACTATCATTTAAAGTAAGGAACTCGAATTTTCATTTCGAGAATGTATATATAATTTATTTCTACACTAAAGAAAATAATTTTCTTTAATACAAATGCTCACTTTTTTTCCCTTTAAATCGCAAAGTTATGAATAGAAAATCTAATCTACAAACCATTCATTTTCAAACGCTGAAATAATTCAATTCAGGAAATTACGTTCTCTTATATATATAATTTAGTTCAAATACAAGTCATCATGCCATTATGGTGTGTGCACCCAAATTCCAACTCTAGCTTATCTTTTGATCTAGCTAAACAATCCTACTTCAACTGTGTTCTCGTCCTTCAACTTGTCACCCTACAACTACACATACTTGCACTTGTAAATTGATCAGTAACGTTCAATTCTTGGTAACATATAAAATAAATTTTCAAAATTTCACTTAGTCAACATCAGTCAACTTCTTTTGTTCAATTTTTGAATATTCTAGAATCTTCATTTAATATTTATTGATTTTCTTCAATAATTCCACTTACCATATTATAATAAATATGCAATAAAATTGGATTATGACAACCTTCCACTCTTGGAAGAGAGATCGTCCTGATGTCTAGTAAGTTGAATAAAAGATCATTATATCAAATTTTGAACATTCATGTCTATTTCAACATCTCATCAAAAAGATTGTCTATTTCAACATCACATCAAAAATATATGTCTATTTCAACATCACATAAAAAATATATGTCTATTTCAACATCACATAAAAAATATATGTTTATTTCAACATCACATAAAAAATATATGTCTATTTCAACATCACATCAAAAATATATGTCTATTTCAAAAATTTTCAAACAAAATTATTGAGTTTCTCTTTCAAGAAAGCAAATGTGGAAAGAAGCGTTCTATTTCTTCCACATCCTCCCAAGTAGTACTATCCTTTGAGTACTTGTCCCATTGGACCTTAAAATGAGAAATATCTCTGCTTTGCAACTTAACATTGCATCTATCTAGGATTCTAATGGGCTCCACTAGCACCACTCCTAGATCCTATACCTGGAAGGATTTCCAATCAAGTACATGAGTCACATCAGGATGATATGACTTAAGCAGGGAAACATGGAACACATTATGAATTCAAGCCAAATCAGGTGGTAGAGCTAGTCTATGAGCAACTAGGTTAATCACTTCCAAGACTTCAAATGGTCCCACATATCTTAGGGCCAACTTGGAAGACTTTCTAAAAGAAATGGAGCTTTAATGAGGTTTAACTCTCAACAAAACTTTGTCCCCTATTGCAAACTATCTAAGAGTTTGGTTCTTTTCAGCATAACTCTTATGTCGGTCTACTGCCTCTTTCAATCTACTCTTAATGACCCTCATTTTTTCTTCCATTTCCTTAAGCATTTCAAGTCCTACTATGATCCTATCCTCTAGTTTATCCCAACTGATGGGGGTACGACACATTTTCCCATACAAGGCTTCAAATGGTGTCATGCCTAAGGATGTATGACAGGATTTGTTGTAAGCAAACTCTACCAAAGGAAAATATTCTTCCCACCTATACTATTGGTCCATATAATACATTTGGAGGTGGCATTCGAATACCTGATTCACCCTCTCTGTCTTCCCATCAATCTAGGGATGATATGCCAAGCTGAAATTCAATTTAGTCTCCAATGCCACATTCAAGTTCATACAAACCTTGAGGTCATCTATGTGTCCCTATCAGAAATTATAGTCTTTGGCACTCCATGTAAATGAAATATCTCCTCAACAAACTTCTTAGCTAGGGTCAATGATCCATCCTTAACGTTTCTTAGAATGAAGTGTGTAACCTTGGTCAACTTATCAATCATGACCAAGATAACATCATGCTTATTCTTGCTCAACAACAACCCCTATACAAAATCCATACTGATCACCTACCATTTATACTCAGGTATGTCACGAGGAATCAATAACCTAGCTAGGTGTGCATTCTCAACCTTAACTCACTGGCACTCCAAGCATCTGGCTATGTACTCCACTACATCCTTCCTGATTTTAGGCCAAAAATACAAAGTCTTCAACTCCACAATCATCTTGGATACACCGGGGTGTCCAGAATAAGGTGCATTGTGAATTTCTTCTAAAACCAACTTTCTCAACTCTTTAGAGTCAAGAATATACATTATTCTTTGGTACCTCAAAATACCATCCAGTTTGATTTCACACCCATCGAACTGATGATCCAAAGGTTTTTTTGCTAGGGCGATCTTCACTCTTTCATAGAGCTCATCCCCTGGAATATTTTGAATTACTTGCTACCTTAAATTAGACCTTGTTGAGATCATGGTTGTCATATGTCTTTGTCTACTAAGATAATTAGCCACTCTATTCTCTTTCCTTTTTATTTATTCAATTCCAAAGTCATACTCACTAAGAAATTCTAACCACCTTCTCTATTGTGCATTAAAGTTTGGTTTGGTAAATATGTATCTCAAACCCAAATGGTCTGTCTTGAGTTCAAATGGTTTTCCCAAAATTTAATGCCTCCACATCTGTAAGGAATGAACTATGGCTTCCAATTCCAAATCATGAGGCATGTAGTTCACTTCGTGCTACTTGAGCTTCCTTGATTCATATGCTACCAGTTATTTGTCCTGCATTAATACTACTCCCAATCCCTCTCTTGAAGCATTTGTGATTATTGTGAATCTCCCATTAGGATTAGGGATAGTCAGCACTGGTGTTGTCATGAGCCTCTCCTTCAAGAGTTGGAATGCCTGCTTGCATTTCTTGGTCCATTCAAATTTTGTTCCCTTCCTTTGGAGTGAGGTAATAGGAGATGCAATCTAGGAGAACCCTTGCAAAAAATTCCTATAGTATCCTATGAGGCCCATGAAGCTATAGAATTTCAACACATTCTGAGGCATTGGCCATTCCATGATTGCCTTGATCTTCTTAGGGTCCACAGAGACTCCTTTAGCTGAAATGATATGTCCCAAATAGTGCACTATGTCCTAATAGAAGGAACACTTGGGAAACTTTCTAAATAGTTTCCTTTCTCTCAATCATTGGAAAACTATCCTCAAATGTCAATCATTCTCTTTGATAGTCATTGAGTAGACTAGGATTTCATCAATAAAGATCAGGGAAAAATCATCCAAGCAGTCTCTGAATACACTATTCATAAGGTTCATAAAGGCTACTAGTGCATTAGTTAAACCGAAAGGTACCACTGTGAACTCATAATGTCCATACCGATTTCTGAATGTAGTCTTCAAAATATCTTCTTCCTTAATCCTCAGTTGATGGTACCTCGATCTGAGATCAATTTTGGAGAATATCATTGGTCCCCTCATTTGATCAAACAATTGATCAATCCTCAAAAGTGGATACTAGTTCTTGATGGTAACCTTGTTCAAAATCCAATAATCTATACATAGATACAAATTTCCATCTTTCTTTTTTGCAAAAATAACCATCGCTCCCCAAGGAGACATGCTGGGTCTTATGAGTCCCTTATCCATCAATTCCATTAGTTGTGTCTTCAACTCATAGAGTTTGTTTTGCATGTTTTGCACACATGCCCCGCCATAGGCAGGGACCCCCCACTTTTTTGCTCTTGACGGCTTGTTCCTTCTCATGTTGGGTTTTTTTTTTTATCTCACCTTGCTTTGTGTGCCCCTTTCCTAGAGTCCAAGTGGGTCACATGCCTTAGAATGATCAAATTCCCCTTGACTAGATTCACCCACCTGATTTTCACTAAGTCTTTTGCTTTCACGGAAATGCCCCTGTAGGTTTCCCTTCAGCCATTGCCCCAGCGTCCCTCAGGCCTCGCGGACCTGCAGCTATGGGTCGTTGCTCATGTTTCACCATTGAGTAGTGACTGACACCCAAATTCCACCCACATGGTGGGATCCACACTTAGTTTCTCCATCCGAGCCTTGACCAAGCATCCAAATGAGTGTAGGTTTCTGCATCTCACCTAACCCGGGTTCGCCATACCAATAAATCAATGCATGCCATTAATGGAAATTGGCCTATAAATACTACTCCCTACCCTTCATTTTAACCCAAGGAATTCAAATCTGAAGAGGAGAAATAAAGTCCTCCCCCCCCTTTTTTTGCTTTTTCCTTGGTCCTGCGGACTTGGTCCCTGCTCGCTTGCTTCACTCTTTCCTTCATTTTTTTGACTTTGGGGACAAGTTTCCTATGGATTTGGGTTTTTTTGTGATGCCTAAGTGAATTTCCAAGGTTTTTTTGAGTTCCAAGAAGTTTTGGAAATTTCCTTGCGGACCGCCCTCCCTCTGCCGTCGTCCGCGAGAATTGCCTTGCAAGCCATTGTCCCTCCATCACCGTCTACAAGAACTTCCTTGCAAACTGTCGTACCTCTATTGATGTCCATAGGAATTCATTTGCAGGCCACTGTGTTTGGGTCGCCCTCTGCTCATTGTCATTTTCAAAAGGGTGGCAAACCCTTCAGCTTCCCCCTTCCAAATCTCCACATTTCCAAAAAGGGTGCAAAATTCAAGTTTTCATCATCTAGGGACCATAAAATGAATGTATTCACATGCCTAAAGGGGTTTGCATCAAATTTTTCATGTTTTTATACATTGCGTAAATTTCATTGCAAACCGTTGTGTGTGGGTTGTCATGTGTTCATTTGCATTACAAAAGGATGACGAACCCTTTGGCTCCTGCATCCCAAATTTTTGCATTTTTCAAAATGAATCAAATCTTAAGGAAATAGGTGTTGGCACTCTTTCTACCCCTTTTCCCATGTGCTAAAATTGAAAAATCTCAAATTTACTAAGTTTTGTGAAGTTGCAGGAATTTCTATGCGGGTTGCCATCCCTCCATTGCCATCTGTGGGAACTTCCTTGTGGACCATCGTCCCTCTATTGCCCTCTGCGGGAACTTCCTTGCAAGTCATCGTCCCTTTGTTATTGTCCATTGGAACTTCCTTGTGGGCCGCCATCCCTTTGTTGCCATCCACAGGAACTTCCTTACAGGCCACCATCCCTTCGTCGCTGTTCGCAGGAACTTCCTGGCGTTTCATCGTCCCTCTATAGCCGTCTGCGAGAACTTCCTTACTGGTCATTTTCCCGCCGTTTCCATCCACGAGAACTTCCTTGCGGGCTTTCGTCCCTCCATTTCCATCTGTGGGAACTTCCTTGTGGGTCGTCGTCCCTCTGTCATCATTCATGTGTCATCTATCATTCATCGTCTTCCCGTTGTCCATCGTATGTCGTCCGTCTGTTGTTTGTCGTCCTTCCACCCTATGGAACCTGCATGCCTCAAACTTGTAGATGCATCAAGATTAACCTGATAACTTCAATTTCCTTACAATTAATTTTTGCACATGACAAAGTTCCTCACATGGAATTTGATCATCAAGTTCACCATACAAAACTTGTGCTATGGGTGGCTTCCTGCGGGTCTCCGTGGCCTCGGCGCTGTCTTGCTCCTAGCCGCTCCGAATGGCTTCCGGCCTAGGGGAAACCCACACCCTTGAGCCCACATTTATGTTTATGGTCCAAATGAGCTCCAAATGTGGAACAATGATGAATATTAGGATCTTTTAATAATGCATGGATGGATCTAACAATGCGTTTGTAGGACTTGACTAACATTTTCATTGATTTATGTATGAAAGCACTTACTGCGTCTTTGGGTGCAAGGTTTATGGAACCTACTGAGGGGCCATTGAAGAAGCCCACAAGATCCCCTAGAGGAAGAGAGGAAAAGGATGTCTGCATAAACAATGAAGGACTGACCAACATATGAATGCACCAAGGAAGTTAGTGACAAAACTACAAAGGGTGACCTTCAAAGGAACAAGAAGGAGCTGTTTTATTTTCCACCAAATGATGATGATTTTCAGGAGCTATTCGCCAGAATTAGGAATAGCACACCCACTTCTCGGGGACATTGATTTGTAACAAAGGATGCAACAAACATATCAGACAAAGGGCATCTTCCTAGAAGCTTTCAACTGCATCAAAGAAGGTAATCACCATAGGACAAAACTGCTATAGTGCCAGGGTCACTAGATGACAAAATAGGCTACAAGACAAAATAAAGAAGAGGACAAAATAGTCTATTTTTTAAATTGAGAAATATTGGGGGTAGGTGAAACCCTAACTTGTATTGAATCTGAGCCACACATTGTGAATTAATCCTAGCCATTCATTTGGGCTTTGGAAAACTATAAATACCGGTTTTCCCCTCATTTGTAAATGGTTGGAGAACTAGTGTAAAAGAAATTTGTAGCAATAAAAGATAGCATTGCATGATTTTATGGATGTTCTCTTTGATTTTTCTCATATTGCATGCATGGTTCTACTTCCATGTTATTTTTAGCGTGTAGTTTCTTGGATGGCTTTAATGGTGTTGGTTGTTATAGTATTTGATGCACTTCCATCTCATGCTTTTTGTGGTTTGTTGATGATGAATCACTTTGTAAAGCTAATTTGAGCTAGCTCATTTGCTGCAACCTAGTTCAATTGTATGTTCATGAGGTGAATGCACAATCTAAAAATTTATAGTCCTTAAAGATTGCACTAATTTTGTGTAGCTGTAGGTCTTTCTTGGTCAAGAAAAATCTAGTTGGTGAGAGTTTTTCTACTATAGCACCCTCCATTGTTACTATTCATTTATAGCTTAGGATTAGAACAACTTTCTCAACTCTTTCCCTTTAGCTATTTCTTTTAGTCCTTTGTTAGAGTAGGATTCCAAGCATCAAAACAATGCTAAATCTAATTAACATAGTGAGTTTAGGCTTGCTATTTTGAGTGGATAGCCACTGCTCATTCATTTACAACACTCTTAAAACTCCATTTGCAAACCCAACTTCCCATGCTTTGTAAACCATAAAGGCTAGCATGTGATTACCAACAAAATACATCAACCAACTGATACATTCCAAGCATTGTCATGACCTGATACTCAAGAGACCTTGGTGTAGTAATCTGGATCTTGTTTGTAGATTTTTACCTTTCAAGAGAGGTAGCATACTTGTGTGTTGCCTTTGTTGAGAAGGTGCAAAAACACCCATCAATAGAACTGGCACTAGAGGCAGGGAATGGATGAGCTTGAGGCTGCAAAGCTGAAAAGTGGGAGTTGAAAAGAACCTTCAAGTAAAAATCTGAGATAGGAAGATCTCTTTATATGTTGGAAGTTAAAATCAGAATTTTTGAAGGAAAACAAGAGTTTAGCTGAGATGGAACAACATTTGAAAATCAACATTACTTAGCTACATGCAAATTTAAATAGGAGATTGAGGAGACCATTGTAGAAGTTTTCATTGGTAGACAAGTGTAGAATCCATTGCACTCATAGGCATAATGAATTGGGATGCCTAACATTCTTGGGTAGAATTGAAAGAGTCTTGCAAGGAGAAATTCCCTTTTGGGAAATATACCAGCCCTTGGCCCTTGTACATCCAGAAGAGGAATTTGTTAACATGGCAACCAAGCCATTCAAAGAGATGATCCAAGAGCAGTTGAGCAGCAAGGATGGATTAAGATTGGAGGAAGTGTTGATGTCTAGTTGGTGCAGATTCCACAATACCCCACATTCACAATTTAATTGTCCATCATATGCAGACATCATCACTCAAGTCAAGGGTTGTTTAGGCAAGTCAGAGCAGCCAACTCATAATAAAAATGAGACATCTTATGAGGTAGGAGAGCTATCAACATCTGGAGGACAACCTATTGAAGTTGGACTAGGAAATTTGACACAAGTGTCGGGACAACAAATATAGATGAGGCTAAAAATCAAAAGGAAGGAGTTGATTTTCTTAGGGCAACAAGGAGCCTAGATAAAAGTTCAGTTAGGGAGGAATCTGAAGGTATTTTCTCCATAGACAAAGGGTAGCCTTCTGCTCAAGAGGAGAAATAGTTGGCAATTGAAGATGAATTAACAAAGTTTGCAATAGCATATGCTAGGGAAGCCATTGTAGATGTTGAGAATCAGAAAGAAGATGAGGCTGAAAGCCCCAAGACAACAAAAAATGATGACGAGAGTATAAGTGAAATCAAATTATAAGACCCCTCCTTCGTAAATGACATCAATCACGAATCTAAAAATGAAGAATTGGAGTGGGAACAACCATAGGTCACAGTTGTTTACCAAAAAAATTCCTTCCCAAGTGATGATGAAGACCCAATGATGGAAAGATACAATGAGCTTGTGTCAAGACTCATTAGGGACTGGTCCGAGCTAAGATACCAAGTGGAATTGGAAGTGTTGCTGCTACTAGGTTGGTGTAGGCTCCATGACTTTCCACATTCAAAATTCACATGTTAACTATGCCAAGAGGCAATCGAGCAAGTTAAAGAACAAGTGGGACAGGCAAGTGCACTACTTCCTACAGTTGCCTCAAGAGTCAAAGGAGAGGATCAAGAACCTAAACAAAGTTATAGCTCAAATGAAGGAAACCCTCATGGGGATTTTGGGACAATGATGGAAGAGGAACAATGTAG
This sequence comes from Sequoia sempervirens, assembly GCA_007258455.2. NCBI lineage: Eukaryota > Viridiplantae > Streptophyta > Pinopsida > Cupressales > Cupressaceae > Sequoia > Sequoia sempervirens. The sequence continues at coordinate 647,748,924 of VDFB02271358.1, forward strand.
TCCTGAACTTTTAAATGATGAAGAGGAGCGAATGGGACTGTTGTCCATCAAAAATCATGAGTCTTCCTCTCTTGTAGAGCATTTGTATGCAATGGATGGTCGGCTTTATGAAGGAATTTCGGAGGTGGACCACTAATCATACATCAATCCCCTTGATGGGACAATGTTCCTTGCTAGTTTCTTCCCACTTGGAATTGTGCCACAAAGATATAGTGACATTGAAGAAGAGCACATTACAAAAGATGGTGGTGAGGAAAACATACTACCTGAACCTTCGAAGGGTGAAACAATAGAATCTTTGGATTGGGAGAGGAACTCCTTCTCCATCTATAGCAATAGTGAACAAGAGGAAACAAGTGAACATCATGGTGAGATACATGAAATGCAAAGAGAACAAGACAAAGGTGGGGGTGTCTTGGTGGCTGCCATGAAGTATGACATACGTGGCCAACTACAAGATGTAGCTGGGAGTCCTTTCGCCTTGACCATTGCTGATATGCCTACACCCTTTGAGAGCTATAATAGGACAGATTCATCCATGTCATGTTTCTGTGACATGGAACATCATAAAATGGAGATCAACACTAGGGAAAGGAGATGGGACAACATGCTGCCTTTTCAGGATAGCAGTCAAGTAGACATCAAGGCTACAGAGCATCAACAAGAGGAAGTATATCTCCTCGAGGAACAACTGAGGAAGGTCGTGGACCCTACCAAGAGCTTAGAAGAGGTGTTTGCTACCTCATTTTCCTAGCCACATGCAAGCCTGAGATCAAGTACAAGGTTCCTTGCATTTGAATTTTTTTCTTCACAATGCGTACTACTGATCAATTCAATTGTGATCTACAGATTTGTAATGCTAGAAGGATGTTGCACAATCCCGTGCCACCACCTGAGGCTTCCAATGTGATGAATGATGATGCCGTGCTCGCTCTTGATTGTCACATGCTACCACCTCTGCATGGCAATATCCAGGATCTATCTTTCCTTACTCCTGTGAATACTTACAGTTGTGTTTATCATTTTGATTATGGGAACAAGGGGAGACAGACATGTTTATGGATCAACCATGGGTTTAATGAATTACCTCAATTGCTTATTTTTATTGAATGTGTGATTGAATTTGAATGCTGCAATAATAAAATTATTTTTTCTAAGTATAAAGATAAATCTGCATGGCTTAGAACTATAACGATTTCCCTACTACTTGTGCATGCATTATGAAATCCAATGGGTGTGAATGTCAGTTTGCCTTTCCTGAACATTGTTCTTTGTAAATATCTTTGTACATAGCTCATTTTTTAGTAGTATAGGGTTTGTGTATATACCTCGCTTTCCTACTTTCCTTAGGTTAGGTGGTTTGTCATAAGTTAGTTTTCTTTAGGGTAGTTTCCTTTTTGTTTTCTTTTTCTTTCCTGCTTTGGTTAGTTTAGGTGTTTTCTTTTTGCTTTCTTTTCATTTGCTTCTACTTTTCTACTTTGCTTGGGGTCCCTCTACCTTTTTCTAGGCATGTTTGCATGCACAAGAACCATCATTTTATTGCCTAGGGGCTATTTTATGTATTTCTTTGACAAACTTTAATCAAGTTTTCAAAGTGGATGGTGAGGGTCTTCTACTAGTGCCAAGTGATGTGGATGTTTGATTTGAAGAGGATAAGTCATTGGTTGGTCTAATTCTGATGTATTCTAAAATCTTATATCTCTCACACATTTTAAGAATTCGATGGTCGCTGGAGATCCGTTGTGAAATCAGGTTAAGTGAAAAATCTAAAAAAATTCTTCAGTGCCATTGTGATTCTCAGCCCTGAGCGCAAGCTTCATTGCTTGTAGGTTGAAATGAAAGAATTGAAAGGAGAAAATAAAAAGAGAAATAAAGAAAAAGAAAACATCGAAAATAAAAATAAATAAATTCAAATTTTTAGGGGGATTCGAGCAACTCTACTGGGGCTATAGACGCTTGACTAGAAGTAGAGCAATGTTTGGGAGAATCATAGTGACAACCTTGTCGGGGCTATGGATGCTTGACTGGCAGTGAGGCAATGTCCCAGATGCTTTTGAAGTTAGAATCAATCACGTAGCTTAACTTGATGAAGCTTAGGTTCTTGTAGCGGCTTAAGGATGGGAATTAATGTAACTGCACACACTTGGATTTTCAACATACTGAAGGTTGGGTCAACTAGTGGTTTTGATCCTTTTGTCAAGCATCTGGTTTGTTTTCCCTAGCGTGAAGATCGAAATCGAAACCAAATATTTTGGGTTCATGATTCCAATTTGTCATCACAATGCTCTAAAGCATTTCCCCAGTGAGTCACCATTTGTTGTGCATGTTTTTCACACATGCCCCACCGTAGGCAGGGACCCCCCTCCTTTTTCCTCCCAATGGCTTGTTCTTGCTCCTTTTAGGTTTTTTTTGCTCCCGCCTCACTTTGCGTACCCCTTTCCTAGAGTCCAAGTGGGTTGCATGCCTTAGAATGATCAAATTACCCTTGACTAGATTCACCTATCTAATTTTCACTAAGTCTTTTGCTTTCGCAGAAATGCCCTTGTGGGTTTCCCTTCGCTTGTTGCCCCAACATCTCTCAGGTCTCATGGACCCATAGCTGTAGGTCACCTCATGTAGGTTGCTACTCATGTTTTTTCATTGATTAGGGACTGACACCCAACTTTTTCCTGCATGGTGAGATCCACACTTAGTTTCTCTGTTTGAGCCTTGACCAAGCATCCAAGTGAGTGTGGGTTTCCGCATCTCACCTAACCTGGGTTCGCCATACCAATAAATCAATGCATGCCATTAATGGAAATTGGCCTATAAATATTGCTCCCTACCCTTCATTTTAACCCAAGGCATTCAAATCTGAAGAGGAGAAATAAATTCCTCCTTCCCTTTTTTTCCGCTTTTGCCTTGCTCTTGCTGACTTGGTCCCTGCTCGCTTCCTTCGCTCTTTCCTTCATTTTTTTGACTTTGGGGACAATTTTCCTATGGATTTGGGATGTTTTTGTGATGCCTAAGTGAACTACCAAGGTTTCGTTGAGTTCTGGGAAGTTGTAGAAATTTCCTTGTGGGTCATCGTCCCTCCATCGTCATCCGCGGGAATTTCCTTGCGGGTCGTCATCCCTTTGTTGTCGTCCATAGGAAATTCCTTGCAGGTTGCCATCCCTCCATCATCATTCGTGGGAATTCCTTCGTGGGCCACCATGTGTGGGTCATCATGTCATCATTGTCGTTTTCAAAAGGATTGTGGACCCTTCGGCTTCCCCCTTCCAAATCTTTGCATTTTCAAAAAGGGTGCAAAATTCAAGTTTTCATCATCTAGGGACCATAAAATGAATGTCATCACATGCCTAAAGGGGTTTGCATCAAATTTTCCATGTGTTTAGACATTGCATAAATTTCATTGCGGGTTGTCGTGTGCTCATTGCCATTACAAAAGGGAGGCGGACCCTCCAGCTCCTGCATCCCAAATTTCTGCATTTTTCAAAATGAGTCAAATCTTAAGGAAATATGTCTTGGAAATCTTTCTACCCCTTTTCCCATGTGCTAAAATTGAAAAATCTCAAATTTACTAAGTTTTGTGAAATTTTGGGAATTTCTATGTGGGTTGTCATCCCTCTGTTGCCATCCGCGAGAACTTCCTTGCGGGTCATCATCCCTTTGTTGCCGTCCGCAAGGACTTTCTTATGGGCTATCGTCTCTTTGTTTCCATCTACAAGAACTTCCTTGTGGGCCACTGTCCCTTCATCGGCGTCTGTGGGAACTTGCTTGCAAGCTGCCATCCCTTTGTCGCCGTCCGTGGGAACTTCCTTGCAGGTCACCGTCCCTCTGTTGTTGTCTACAGGAACATCCTTGCGGGCTATCATCCCTCCTTCACCATCCATAGGAACTTCCTTCTAGGTCATCATCCCTCTGTCACCATCCATGGGAACTTCCTTGCGGGTCACCATCCCTTCGTTGCCATTTGCAGGAACTTCCTTGCACACTGCTATCCCTTCGTCGCTATCCATGGGAACTTCGTTGTGGGTCGACATCCCTTAGTTTCCATTCATGGGAACTTCCTTATTGTTCGCCATCCCTTCATTTTCATATGTGGGAACTTCTTTGTGGTTCACTGTCCCTCCATCACCATTCGCTTGTTGTCTATCATCCGTCGTCTGCCCGTCGTCCATCATTTGTCTATTGTCTATCATTCGTTCACCCTATGGCACTCGCATGCTTCAGACCCGAAGATGCATGAAGCTTAATGTGATAACTTCAAGTTCCTTACAATTAATTTTTGCACATGCTGGAGCGCCTCACATGGAATTTTATCATCAAGTTCAACATGCAGAACTTTTGTTGTGGGTGGTTGCCTATAGTTCTCCATGGCTTTGGCGTCATCCTACTCCTAGCCGCTCTGAACAACTTCTGGACTAGGGGAAACCCACACCCTTGAGCCCCCATTTATGTTTATGGTCCAAATGAGCTCCAAATGTGGAACAATGATGAATATTAGGATCTTTTAATGATGCATGGATGGACTAACAATGTGTTTGCAAGACTTGACTAACATTTTCCTTAATTTATGTATGAAAGCACTTACTGTGTCTTTGGGTGCAAGATTTATGGAACCTGCTGAGGGGCCATTAAAGAAGCCCGCAAGAGCCACTAGAGGAAGAGAGGAAAAGGATGTCTGCATAAACAATGAAGGATTGACCAACATATGAATGTGCCAAGGAAGCAAGTGACAAAATTGCAAAGGGTGACCTTTAAAGGAACAACAAGGAGCTATTTTATTTTCCACCAAATGATGATGATTTTTAGAAGCTATCCATCAGAATCAGGAGTAGCACACCCACTTCTCAGGGACACTAATTTGTAACAAATGATGCAATAAACATATTAGACAAAGGGCATCTTCCTACAATTTTTCAACTGCATCAAAGAAGGTAGTCACTACAGGACAAAACTTCTACAGTGCCATGGTCACTAGATGACAAAATAGGCTACAAGACAAAATAGAGAAGAGGACAAAATAGTCTATTTTTAAAATTGAGAAATATTGGGGATAGGTGAAACCCTAACATGTATTGAATCTGAGCCACACATTGTGAATTAATCCTAGCCATTCATTTAGGCTTTGGAAAACTATAAATAGGGGTTTGCCTCTCATTTGTAAATGGCTGGAGAATTGGTGTAAAAGGAATTTGCAATAATAAAAGATAGCATTGCATGATTTTATGGATGTTCTCTTTGAGTTTTCTCATCTTGCATGCATGGTTCTACTTCCATGTTAGTTTTAGCTTGTATTTTCTTGCATGGATTTAATGGTGTTGGTTGTTACAGTAGGGTATGTGTAGGATCATCATGGAAAAAATAGGCCCTTAAGTGGCAAAAAATTTAGAAAAATCAAAGTTAGGAAACTTGACGTAAAAATTTGAATAAGTTATCTATATTATTTCAAAAATATGTAAGAATAGAATCTATAGAAAATTGAATGTAGTTTCTAAACTACTAGGTTTTTTTTTAAATAATCTATTTGGTGAAAATTTGAAATTTCAATGTAGTTGACTTAAATTTCAGGAAAAAATAAGAAGTAGGTGTATGTCTAACCACCCTAACCACAATAAAATGATAATATTTTTTTATAAGATTTTAGATATAAGTAGAGGACTCATATCTCGATGTGATGCATATTTTTTTGTAATTTTTTTCCAAGTAAATAATTAATTATGAATTTTTTTTTACAACTTTAAAAAAATATAAAAACTCATATGTCTGACCACCATAACTTGGTCAAAACTTCATGAAATTCAATTCTTTTTTGTAATCTTGTAGTATGTGAAGCATAGAATGTGACGCATATTTCAGATTCAAAAAATGTGATACCGTTTGAAAGCTATAGATGTTTTTAAATCACCCTATCAATTAGGACTTTAGTCATAATTCAAATAGAAAATGAATAATTATTTATGAAATTCAAATTAAAGAATAATTTATATTGGTGGAAAGCTGAGAATCTCCTTTAAAAACCCTTTTCATTTCATCAATTTTGGGTAAAAAAAAGTCGTCAGCCACATACCCTACACATACCCATCATATCGCCACTTTTTGGCCCATCATGATCTTGCACATACCCAGTATTTGATGCACTTCTAGCTCATGCTTTTTGTGGTTTGTTGATGATGAATCACTTTGTAAAGCTAGTCTGAGCTAACTTATTTTCTACAACCTAGTTCAATTGTATGTTCATGAGGTGAATGCACAATCTGAAAATCTACAGTCCTTAGAAGATTGCACTAATTTTGTGTAGATGTAGGTCTTTCTTGGTCAAGAAAAATCTAGTTGGTGGGAGTCTGTCTACTGTAGCACCCTCCATTATTACTATTCATTCATAGCTTAGGATTAGAACAAATTTCTCAACCCTTTCCCTTTTTTTATTTCTTTTAGTCCTTTGTTAGAGTAGGATTCCAAGCATCAAAACAATGCTAAATCTGATGAACGTAGTGAGTTTAGGCTTGTTGTTTTGAGTGGAAAGCCACTGCTCATTCATTTCCAGCACTCTTAAAACTCCATTTGCAAACCCAACTTCCCATGCTTTGTAAACCATAAAGGCTGCCATGTGATTACCAACAAAACACATGAACCAACTGAGACATTCCAAGCATTGTCATGACTTGACACCCGAGAGACCTTGGGGTAGTAATCTAGATCTTGTTTGTAGATTTTTACCTTTCAAGAGAGGTAGCATTCTTGTGTGATTCCTATGTTGAGAAGGTGCAAAAACACCCGTCAATAGAGTTCTATGGTGGTCATCTGATATGATGCCTTGGATTGAGGCTCGACTCTTGGAACTAGGTTGATAGAAAAATTGAATTCCTACTTTGGAGGAAATTTTGTAAGTTCATCAAGGAATATGTCTTGGAACTCCTTGAGAATAGGATAGTCATCTAAAGATGGTTCCTTGGTGTTAGGATTAATGACATGCATTGCATAAATTGTATACCCCTTTCAACGAGCCTTCTTGAGCTACATCGTAGAAATCCATCTAAGCTCTAAGGGTCTCTGCATTCCACAAACCTCAACTAGGTTTCCATAATCATCCAGATAGTTGACCATCTTATCCACATAGTTCACTAAATCCTTATGCTTAGGAAACCAATTTATTCCCAAAATTACATCATATGAGCCTAAGGGTGCCACATAGAGGTTGACCTAAGTTTGAAAGGTTGGAAGCTCTATCTCACTACAAAAGAGATAGGTATCTACCCTCTCCTCTACTCGATTACCATAGTAGACTTTCAATGAATTTTCCATGTATCTAGGTCTAATGGGTACCTTAGATATTATTCTAGGATCTATGAAAAATTTAGTAGCTCTAGTATCAATTAAGATAGAGATAGATTGGCCATAGAGCCTACCTATTAGTTGAATTGGAAAAGCCAAATATTCTACCTATCTGTTATCCACTGCAGCATGGATTTGGTGATTCTACTAATAGCTTCCTTACTTCCACAACTTTGACCATTGAGGACAATTTGAGGCCTAATGGTTACCTCCAAAAGTATAGCATCCATTTCAAGGCCCTTTGTGACCTCCTAGATTTTCCTCTCTAAATCCTTTCTGCTTATGGTTGTCTTTCCCATTGCCTTTGTTTTCTTTCTTGTTCTTTCCATCATTACCATATTCACCCTTCTCCTATGATTCACCTCCCCTCTTGAGATTATAGATCTGATGGCTCTTTTCTCCCTTTTGAAATTTATTTTTACCATACTGAGACTTAGAACTTGAATCACTATAAAGATTGGATAGTTGTAGCTTTTGTTCCTATTTGGTGGCCTTTTGAAAGACTTCATTCATGGTTCACTACTGAATTTGACTCCATTAAATTCTGACAAATGTTTGTCGGTCGTTTGACAAACATTTGTCAGAAAATCGACGAATTGACGAAAGAATTTTCATCGCCATTTTTTCATTGAAATTCCAACGATGAATTAAACATTGAAATAACAGTGCAAATTCGTCGGTCATCAACATCATAAAATGACTCAGATGTTCATTGGAGTATCGATGAAAACTTCATGTATCCACTGACGAATTATAACCAAAATGCAATTACAATGGCTCTTCCAAAGCTTCGAAACTACACCAGAAGTTCATCGCCATTTCGACAAAATGGGCAAGGAGTTAAGATGAAGCCTTCATCGCAGCTATAGTAACTTCATTAGACCTTTTCGGTGATTCGTTGGTGGACTTCGTCGAAATTGCAACTAAACAATGCAATTTTTTTTTAAAAATATTTGTTGAAATGTACCATCGCGAAGACTCTTGGTGATGACCACCGAAGCCAACCCATCGGTGAGAGATCAATCGTCGGCACAGGATAGAAAACTCACTCTGATAGTCCATGTCTTGTCGATGACTTCCGTCAGCAAGATAGATCCAATGTCACACTGATCTAATCTCTTCAGGAATTTTAAATAGACCTACACCATGTCATTGTGGAGACTCTTGGCGATGACCACCGAAGCCAACCCATCGGTGAGAGATCAATCATCGGCACAGGATAAAAAACTCACTCTGATAGTCCATGTCTTGTTGATGACTTATGTCGGCAAGAAAAATCCAATGTCACACCGATCTGACCTCTTCAGGAGTTTTGAACACTGCTGGTTATCAGCAAGACATTCTGAGGGTCTCGTTGATTAAACAAGTGTCTAAGAGCAAGTAAACAGATGGAACCTATTAATTTTCTTATTTTTGGGTACTTTAAATCATAGAATAGATACCATCTTCTTGTGTATAATGTACTTATATTCAGATTTGAATTCGAGACCAATTGTCATTGCACATTCCATTTTACTTGCACAGAGTATTCTATAAGCAATATATATATAATTCCAAATGATTTATGGTGTTGTACAAATCTACCTATCATCATAGTTCTGTTGTTCCCCCCTAGAGAATCCTGCAAAGACAAGTTTACAATACCAAGTCAAATAATATGAAAAAGACTTACTTCCATACAAATTAAATGATTTTTCTCACAATGGAAATTGTCTAATCACAACAACAATTCCATGAAAGGTTATCCATGCTCCATAAGAGATGATTGATCATACATACAAAATGCAAGATGCATAGAAAAATCATTACACTTGAGAACAATCACTTGGGCTAACAAGGGAAGGAGTTAAGAAACGTCTGGATTGAAGAGAAAATGTGTAGGGAAAATGTTGAGCAGTGTCAAGAGAACAGAGCTTGTAGAACATATTCTTGATCTAATCAAGCTCTTGAACAACTTTAAAAAAATTAAAATACTAACACATACATGAGACATGTAATGAACTTCCAATATCTGCTATCTTTTTCATTAATGCAGAGGTAGGTAAAGGAGAAATAATTATAATTGTAACACTATTCATAGTCCAAAATTATGTTTGTAATTTGTGTTCAATGGACCTCAGTTTTATCATTATACTGCCCATCTAATACCATATTTTAATCCAGGGTTCAACTATCTCAGATCTAAAGAAGCACCTTCAATTAACCATTTGAAGTACTATAAAATAAGGTAAGACTTTTACTTGAGAAATATTGGGTACACTTGTAGGATTAAAGTTCTCACAATTATCAGGATTTATTGGCACATAGACACAACCTGCAACATATGAAGTAATGGATGACTACAAGTTAGTGAAATTGTCCTTAATATGTGACTAGTTTGCAAATTGATTGGTAAAAAATAAGGTTACAAACAGATCTACATAAAAAATTATGAGGACAATCTACTGTAATCATCAAAATAGATGAAAAGTGCAAAGGAAAGAGCCGAGCTACATCTCTAGAGCCTAAAAAAAACACATGCAAGAAACATTAAAAAAAAGAACAAACCAGTTTTTGGATGAATACAAAATGGTGCCTTCAGCAAGTGATTCATATGCTTTCACACCTGATAGGACATTAAGAAGATTTTAGTCTTCCTCTGTGAAATTAACTACTTACAGAAAAAACCCATAAACCAATATTATATACCTCCATGTCTAGCCGAGGGTAGGTATAAGAGAAAAAAATTTCCTCAATGCAATGCCAAAAAATATCAATGTGTGTGTAGGTTTGTATTACTCAAAATATCATTTCACTGCCTAAGGAAAAATACCAAAGTGATGTTTTAAATTTCAATCTTCACATAGGCTCCCTTATTGCTACACATGCATATAAAAGCATTATTCGAGCTCTAAACTATTCAAATATTAAGGATTTAATTAGCTATAAGATGGAAAGTTGTTGTTTAGACATAATCCATCATCTTTTACATATCTTTATTCACTCCTAGCACTTCAGATAAATTTGTGTAAATGAGACAGAAATGTGAATCTTTTATGACAAAGAAAATTCTTAAAAGGAGGGGGGAGAGAGCAAAGGGTAGGCGGAAAGAGAATGCTTGAATGTATAGTAAAGTATAACATTTTGATCATTATAACAATGAAACGAATCTTAAGTTTGAAGCATTAATATCATTTAGAACATTTATGATCAAGAATGAATGTAAGTAGACAATTTTTTGCATACCTGGAGATGGTTCAAAATTTCATGGTTAAGTGGAAGCCTCCCATCAACAACAAGATCCAAATATCCATGTATCTATCTCAATCAAGCCTCTAAACCCTTCAAAGCTGTCAATTTTTCCACTCACTTGTTATGCACAAAAGTCAAATTTTAGAGTTATGTCACCACTAAAAATAGAAGAAATAGAGCTTTGAAACCAAATCCACACACAACACAATGTGGTATTCATACAAAGCCATACAAAAAAACTAAACTAAGAACATTGGAATGGAAACAACTTCATATTATGATGCAAAGCATGGATTTAGGGTATAAAGAATCATTTTTTTGCCACCATAGTGAAAAGTTAGCACTTTCTTTCATCTTTGCATATTGGTTTGATGCTTAAAATGATGCATTTCTTATATTGAAAAGTGTATTACCTTATTGAGCTTCTCTTTGTTTCGAGAATAGTTTAATATTCTCTACTTAACAGGGCCAACCACATGATAGTGGAAGCTAATTTGGCCCCTCCTCCCCCACTCACATCACTCTCAATTCCCCATACCCAATCATATAACATTAATCATTCATTCATCCATTAATAACATATAACATTCATTCATTAGCATGTAACATTCATTAATTAACATATTCACACCGATTCATTAACATATAATATTCATTCTTTCAGTTTTTCCATATTATCAAAAATATGGTTGTCATGATATGATTACAATCATTTTTTTTTTCTTTTTTCTTTTTTAAAGCTAAAAAAATATGAAGTGGAGTATCATTTTCTAAATCATCTGCCCCCCTTTAGTTGTTCCTCCCTCTGCTCATGATCTTAATGTATGCCTAGTTGTCTGCTCACGACGTGGATGCCGCTGCAAGGGGGGCCTGCTGCAATAAAAAAGAAATGTTAAATTGATATGTTTTATTATTATTGTTACAAGTATTTCATTAATTAAAAGAAAAATAGAGTGGTTCTCTTTACCTGATGGGTCCACATCATGTTCCTGAACTTCTGCTATAGACTCATGATCAACATGTTGAACACCCTTTAAATCCTAATCTACAGTTGAAACATGAAAGGTTACATTAATTAATACACCAATTGAAATTAAATATGTTTAAAAGAACATTAGAGTGGTCCTCTTTACCTGATAGGGCCACATCATGTTCCTGATCTTCTCTAGCCTGATCATGCTCAACACATTGATCATGCTCTACATGCTCTAAAGATGAAACATGAAAGGTTACATTAATTAATACACCAATTGCAATTAAATATGTTTAAAGGAACTTTAGAGTGGTCCTCTTTACCTGATGGGGCCACATCATATTCCTAATCTTCTCTAGCCTGATCATGCTCAACATGTTGATCACACTCTACATGCTCTAAAGTACCGAGATGCACACCATGACCTTCATCTGCAGGTTGTGCTCCACCCTCACTAGGCTGCATTCCAATGGCATGTGCAGTATTATCATTGCTTGAATGTTTATAACAAATAGGCATGTAATTAATTTATGGTGGAAATTAATATTGAATAGATTGCACAAGAATTCAATTTTAAATAAACTTTATTGAGTTTATTTACCTGCATGTCGGATGTAGTGGAAGATTGTGTTTGCCCACTCAAGACTCTTAGGCGTTCAGCCACAACTCCATAGCCTAGCTGGAAGGCAATATGTAGGTCCTCTTCTATGGGAACTCTATTGAATTTAGAGCCCTACATTTTTGCATAAGATCATGAATTTTGCTTCTATGGTGTGATAAAACCAAAATTGTTTTTAATTTATTATTTAGATACAATATTTCATTTATTGATACTTACAATTCATGCGGCTAATTTCATATAACCACTAGAGCCAAGTTTGTGTTGCTCATGTTTTTATAGTCTTTCCTTTGTTGCCTTCGATGTGTTGGGCAGCCTATGAAAGGTTTGAAATACATTAGATTATGTAAAAAGAAAGAGTAATCAGTATATAATTACATTGTTGATAGTATCACATACCTTCCTTGGCTCGGTGGTGTCTTTCCTTTTTTATTTTTAGCCTTCTCCTTTCCATCCGACACCAGGTCCTTCCACTCCCTCTCTGGAATCATGGGGGGATGCTCTTACTTTTTGTTCTTCTCTAAATGTGACCTATATTGGTCCCTCACATACTTTAGATAGGTACCAGCTTTCTTAAGGACCTTGGTTCAGTTGAATGTTTTATCACCGAACAACACAACTAAATGGTTAATGAGCTCATCTTTTAAATCTTGATTTTGGGCATTCCACCATGTACATATGGTGGGCCCGAAGAGCTCCAATGTAATATCACTTAGATGTTTATAAAAAACATCATTTCCTACAAAATGATCATGGGATCAATAGTCTAAAAAGAGCGATCAATAAGTAAATTTGAATTGGATTATATATAATAATAATTAAAACATTTTAAAGTACTTGAGACCTTCTCTATCTTTATGGGAATGAAATCCTTGGTCACCACAAATGTGACAGTAAATATTCCCGTACTAGTAATACGAGAAGATCTAGGAAATGCTCCTAAAATATCACTAGTACTAGTGGCCTCTGCATCCCTAGGTACATGTCTTGACACATGTTCTAGCATGTGTTCACTGCCAGAGGGTGCACTAATAGATGTCTGCATGGTATGTGTTGCCAAAATTTCAGACGACAATATAGGCATGGATGATGGGGTCAGATGATGTGATTTATGTGTAGGAAGATCAAGATGGACACTTGTACCAACCCCTATTCCTTGGGCAGCACTTGCACTACCCTGATCATGGCCAAGAGCATCATGAGGATGCAAAAAATCCTATAAAAACAACACATATTTTAGTTCATGACATAAAAGAGTACAAAATATAAAGCCATGAATGAAATTATGTTATAATTAAAGACCTCATGATACCTTACTTGCAAGTTTTGTGATCTCTCAGTCAATATTTTAACCCTCTATCTCATCTGTTTAAGGCACTATGAATAACAACTTAAGGATTTCTTCATTGCATTTTTTTTGGGTCTTCCTTATCATATCAAAGGGTTTGATGAATAAGTGATGTCATCATCACATAATATTGAATTCACCTCCCTATGGATGCTCTCATCTATTGCTGGTGCCTTTCCTTGATCAGTCGACTGCAACAAGAATATTAAAAACATTATCGAAATTAACCCAATAAACTTTTGAAAAAAATATAATAATAAAACATTTTGCTGGTATCTAATTTGTACAATTACAATGATGTAAACCTGTTGGGTAGAAGCACCTGAAGATACATCATGATCTATGGTCTGGTCTGGAGCCTTCTTTGTATGATCAATGTCCCGCTATGAAAAAAATTAAATATAAAAAAACATTACCGAAATGAAACCAATAGACTTACAAAAAAAAACATAAGAATAAAATGGTATATTGGAGTCATTAATTGGAGGTTGGGTAAAATGACACATAGTATGTACCACCCCCTTAGTAACTATGTTTGTAACTAAGTGATTCAAATTGTAATCGATTAGCAACTCTTCCCCTGCAGTTATTGATTTTATCACACATACGAATACACGGTTTCCCTCGTGCACCTCGAATATGCAATTGGCTTACTTATTTGTTGACCAAGGTCATGTACTATTTATAAACCTTGCAATATTCCTTGATACTTTTGGCCTTCCGTCAATGTACATAGCCACTCCTTTATTTTGATCCTTATCTTTTAGTTGTATATAATTTGCTGACAGTGCATACCTACGCATACTTCGTGTATATCGAACCAATTGTATGCAATCTTTGTAACTATAATAGGGTCTGACATACTCCATCAATTCAGTAACTTTGTCGTAATAGACCTTTATGTCATCCATGCAAAATAGGCCCAAACCATGTAATGACGATGGTGCTATGTGATATATCCTCTCGTTGACACAAAAATTAATGTTTATTGGAGGAAGTTCCTTGGGTACCCATTTTTTTCGTAGATGTTTGTACCTCAAGGGAACCTCGATGTCACCTATGCTCTCATCATCATAAGAACATGACCCCCCTTTAGCAAGAAAAAATTCCATGCATTTACAAAATTTTCTTCTAATCTTTTGACCTATAGTTGATCTCCCTCTTTTAGACATACTACATGTCATGCTTTCCTCTTCTCTTCCTGAATTTCCCTCGCTCGAGGAAGATAGATCTAACAAATACCTATTTGGTTGTACCTGCACTCATAAGGATGTTGGATGAAGTTCTTTCATGGTGATGTGATCCCAAGGTGACATTATATTAATCTACTGATGTGACCAGGAGAATGATGATGAAGTGAGAGCTGAATTAATGGAAGAATTCAAGAGCATCACTCTTGAGGAGGGGAGAAAATTGGTAAATCAAGTTGGTGTCTTGATTTTTCCTGAGTGGGACATTGCAAATGCTGTAGCTTTTAATGCTATTCTAAAGTCCAAATATCCCTTGCAAGATTCTGAAGAAGAGGTCAAGGCAACATTGCAAGATTCTACCTTTAGTGAAGAATATGAGACCTTGGCAATTTGGGCTTTGGCCCCTCAAGGGAGAAAGCCAAATGTTACTAATATTAACCCAAATTTAAGAGGAGGGTTGATAATATAGAGAGCTTCAGAGACCTCAACCATAGAGGCCACTAATTTGACTATAAATGTGACCAAATTGGCCCAAAAGACTATTGAAAGAGAGGAGGCTGAAAAGAAAAGCCTAATGGAGAAGCACAATTTCATAATTGGGGAATATAGCAAGATCCAGCAAAGGAATGTTGAGTTGCAGATTGAGGTGGACAGATTAAAGTACAAGCAGATTAGGGAGACATCAAGTGCTCCAGGGATCAGAACACCTCCTTCCACATCAGGGTTAGTACCTCCTGCATCTTTCATTGTTTCTACTCCGGGGTCCCCCATCCAAAATCCTTCCCTCAGCCCTACTTTGGAGCTAATTGATGAAGAAATAGAATCCTTTGTTGATCCTACAAAGAAGCAGCTTATGCACAAAATTGTAGAGTTACAAGAATCCTTGAAGGTAAGTGAGGAGGGAGTACTTTTAAAGCAAAGGGAGGTTGTTAATACTGTATTGAGGCATTTGAATGAGAAATTTGATGACAGATTGTCATCTGTGTATTCTTTATATTCTTTATTATTAGATGCTATAAATAATATTGATAAGGATCAGGAGGTAGTAGTACCATTAATTGAAAATTGGATCCCTAGGGCCAATGATTTAGACATAATGTATAAAGCCTCAAGGTTTGATATAAATAATAGGTCCAAGTCATTAAATCCTACTCAGGTGTTAGTTAAGTCATTGAAAGGTTTTTAGACCTTACCAAATGACTTGAGTAGGAAGATCAGAGAGTTGGTGAAGAACTTTGATGATTGGAGCAACACATTGTTACCTGACATAATTGATGAGCAGGGAAATATCAGGTCACTCCAATAGTGGTAGGATCAGGAAAATGAGGTCATCAATGATCAAATTAGATTAATTTGTGATGACTCATATTATTATTTGTTGGTGAGATGTATGGACAAAATCATTAGCACTAGCTCATTCTTGGAGTCTTTTGAAAGAGAAGCGAATCAGGTGGTAGTTAAGTACAAACCTTATAGTGTCAAGGTGAATGAGGTGATCAATTTTGATTGGCCAACTGATGAAGAGTACTAGAAATGGGTAAATGTATATTTAACTGAGGAAGAGTGAAAAGGAGTAGGCTGCTAATGGTTGACAAATCAAATGTTGTAGTTACAACAAATTCTAGTTTTGTTTTTTGGTGATAGTCTAGGCACAAAATTCTTGAAGTTTTTTGTTGCTGCATCAACCATTCTCAGTGGGCATGCTGAACAAGAATATTCCCTGGGTAGATTGTTGTTGTAACAATTTTTTGGAATATCACAAGGCGGTCCGATTGGCTGGTGACATGTGTGCTTTCTATCCCGATGCTTGTTTTCTCCTTCTTTTTCTATAAGAAGGATTTCAAGGCCAAAAGTATGGGTTACCAAGTTAGATATTTTTGGTCGAGTCTAGATGAAGTTGCAGAGAAAATTGTAAAGTTGATGGTTTTAGGGAAAATGCAATTTAGGTTTTGAGTCATTCTATAGTAGGTTTTGAATTCATGGGGATTTGATGTTTTATGACAGTACTGGCATTTGAATTGATATGATTAATTCAAACTTATGTCTCTCCATTGTATAAGCATATCTAAATTTTGAATAAAATGATCAAGGGTTGTTTCATTTATCTCACTATTGTGGTGTGTATGATTCTTGTTTTAGCTTTAAGTCAAGGAATTAATTAAAATGCTTGAATGGGATTGTAGGTGGATATGTTTTGTATAAGGATTTGATAAGTAGTATTGGGTTAGAATACATATTGATGAGATTTTAAAGCAATGTTATCAAGGATCTTATATGTTATGTGTTAATCTGTCATAAACCCTTAGATGCTTATAAATTTGACTCCTCAATGGATATATGGCACTAATCTAAGTTGTACTTATTCATATGGTTCAAAATTTGTTTTCCTTTACCTAGAGATTGCTACAAATTACAAATCAATGACTATCTTATACTGTGAAATGTTGTTGTAGTTATCTCATGCTCCAAATAGTTGATATTATTGATAAACAGCTAATTCTATTCGGTATTATCCTATTATGTTGAGCTATTAAATGAGATTATTTGTTGTTGTTAATGTTGTTTATGATGATGGTGCAGAGGTTGTAAATGCATTAAGGGATCACCCTCTCAGGTCTTGCAGAGCCCAAAGTGTAGGAGGTCTTTAAAATCCTCTCCAGTTGGTCCAGGTCCTTTGAGCTGCCCTTTATTGGAATTGGCAACCCCATAGGTAGATTAGAAGATCAACCTACTTACCATAAAAACAACCAACACCTTGCATATGTTTGTGGTGGAGGTATTAAAGAAGAATTGTATGCCTCTATTTCCATTCATTAGATCTACCTTAGCCTAGCATATAATTGGGCTAAGTCTACAATTGCTTCAGACTCATGCGATGAAGGCTATGTGTGATGAAATCCTAGACCTCAACCAAGATGTGGGTAGATTATGGGAGTTTTTCCAAGACCTGAGGCTGGTGGATAAAAATGTGAAAGACTAAGCTATTTTATTTTTTCTGTCTTATCTTATACCATTTTACGAGAATGGGGGTGCCAATGTACGAGAAGATCTTTGGAAACTAGGCATGAAAATTATAAGTTAAAGAGAATGGGGGTGCCAAACTTATAGTACTCATTGCCCCTTGGTCATCGATTTTCCCTGAATGCCCTCAACCTCATCCTCAGCGCTGATATTGACCTTGTTTTCACTCCTCCAAACTCTTTCTTGGTGCTGATATTGACCTTGTTTTCACTCCTCCAAACTCTTCATCGCCGTTGGTATTGACCTTGTTTTAACTCCAAACTCTTCCTCAGCGTTGGCATTGGCCTTATTTAAACTACTCCAAACTCTTCCTCAGTGTTGGTATTGACCTTTCACTTCTCCAATTTGATGAGCTACAACCTGGTTTCGTTAGGTTTTATAGTATGTTAATTAAATTGAAAATTTTGATGCCATTTAGCTAGGTTTTAATATTCTACAATATAGTTAAGCATATCTATATTTTACATAATAAATAATATAATTATTCAACTTATTATAATTATATATTATATTCTTTAACAAAATTATTAAATACGTATAAAATTATTATAATTAATAATTAATAATAAGTATATTTTTATATAATACAAAATATGATTAATATAATATATATTTAATATAATAGTAATATGTATTAATATGAGAGAGAGAAACTAAATTTTGATTG
>VDFB02271358.1:647767392-647810801 GCA_007258455.2 Sequoia sempervirens
AGAGAGGAGAGAGAGGGTAGAGGGTTTAAGGGTTAAGGGTTAATGGTTTAGAGTTTAGGGTTAATGGTTTAGATTTTAGGGTTATGGGTAGTGATGGAACATCAAAATTTTGTTCTCTATGTTTTATTTTATCCTACCTTGTGTCTCTGGTCATCTATGGTGTTTGGAAAAATCCTACGGTTGGGGTTTTACCTTCGTCTTCATGTAAAACCCAAGTGTTCATCTTACACCTTGGATGGGATCTATTTGGCCATTACTTTTTGGGAAGGTTTTAAAACGACTTAAGCCCCATTGCTTTGTCTAGGCTAGGCCCACTTTTGTTTTATCGTTTTATTTACTTTGCCTAACTTTATTTTTCCTAATTATTTTGTTGGTCCCGTGTTCCCCTGTTAAAACAACTTATGTCATTGTCTTTTGTTAGCCTAGTGATGTCCCCTTATTCCTTTAATAAATGTTTTTATTTTGCAGAGGGACAAGTTCACATGGTTGTAGGTCAATCGTCATGTGATCTCAGTCATTCCCTGCCATCCCGTGATGACCCCGCGACACTGTCTTTGTTGATCGCAATATCATGGGTGAGTGCCATGTGTCTCATCTGGTGAAGCCGAAGGAATGATAAATACTTTGATGTCTTTAATAAATTATGTCATGGGTTACTAAAGTAGTTATAAGATGCACATGTTTTAAATCAACAAAGATGTTATAATCTTGGTAGAAAAGTGCTCGATGATTAATAACAAGGCTAGCGACTATGTTGAACGAACATGATTTATGATGGTTGAGATCCACGGTTGCCCGCCATCGTGTGATCAAAAGTTGTGAGGTCTTTATTGATTGTGATATCACAGGTGGGCACCACATGGATCTCCTTGGCAACGAGTAGTATGATGGGCCCCTTATTGCCATGATGGAGACTATGTCAATTTTCTTTGAAGGAAGTCGTCTGATGATCTAACCAAGGTGAAGGATTGACAGCTAATATTTGAATCTGCATAAAATGCAATTACAAGGTTCTATAAGAAGGATTTGAAGGCCAGAAGTATGGGTTAGCAAGTGAGACATTTTTTGGTTGAGTCTAGATGAAGTGCAGAGAAAATTGTAAAGATTAATGGTTTTAGGGAAAATGCAATTTAGGTTTTGAGTCATTCTGTAGTAGGTTTTTAATTCATGAGGATTTGATGTTTTATGACAGTATTGGCATTTGAATTGAAATGATTAATTCAAACTCATGTCTCTCCATTGTACATGCATATCTGAATTTTGAATAAGATGATCAAGGGTTATCTCATTCTTCTCACTGTTGTAGTGTGTATGATTCTTTTTTTAGCTTTAATTCAAGGAATTAATTAAAATGCTTAAATGGGGATTGTAGGTCGATATGTTCTGTATGAGGATTTGATAAGTAGTATTGGGTTAGGATACATGAGGAGATTGTAAAGCAATTTTCTCGAGGATCTTATATGTTATGTGTTAAATTTGTCATAAACCCTTAAATGCTTATGAATTTGACTCCCCCAATAGATATATGGCACTGATATGAGTTTTACTAATTCTTATGGTTCAATATTTGTTTGTCTTTACCTAGAGCTTGCTACAAATTGCAAATAAATGACTATCTTATACTATGAAAATGTGTTCTAGTTATCTCATGCTCCAAATAGTTGATATTATTGATGAACAACCAATTCTATTTGGTATTATCCTATTATATTGAGCTATTTAAATGAGATTATCTATTGTTGTTAATGTCATTTATGATAATGGTGTAG
Organism: Sequoia sempervirens; assembly: GCA_007258455.2. Lineage (NCBI taxonomy): Eukaryota > Viridiplantae > Streptophyta > Pinopsida > Cupressales > Cupressaceae > Sequoia > Sequoia sempervirens. The sequence continues at coordinate 647,769,162 of VDFB02271358.1, forward strand.
AGGTTATAAATGCATTAAGGGATCACCCTCTCGAGTCTTGCAAAGCCCAAAGTGTAGGAGGTCTTTAAAATCCTCATCAGTTGGTCTAGGTCCTTCGAGCTGCCCTTGATTGGAATTGGAAATTCCATAGGTAAATTAGAAGACCAACCTGGTTACAATAAAAACAACCAATAGGTAGAGGGGAGAGAGATAGAGGGATTCAGTGGGAGAGAGAGAGGGAGGGAGTGGGAGAGAGATAGAGGGTAGAGGGTTAAGGGTAGAGGGGAGGGAGATAAGAGTGAGTGAGAGAGAAAGAGACTTTAGAGAGGGAGAGGGGGTAGGAGGGTGAGACTTGAGAGAGAGAGCAAGGGAGGGAGGGAGTGGGAGAGAGATAAAGGGTAGAGGGTTTAAGGGTTTATTTATGGCTAATGGTTTAGGGTTTAGGGGTTAAAGGTAGAGGGAGAGATAGAGGGAGGTGGAGAGAGAGAGACCTGAGAGGGAAAGGGGGGTGAGGGAGAGTCTTGAGAGAGAGGGAGGGAGTGGAGAGAGATAGAGGGGATGGTGGATGGAAGGAAAGAGGGTGGAGGAGAGAGAGAGAGAGAGAGAGAGAGGGAGGGGAAGGGGAGGAAGAGAGGAAGTGGATGGAGAGGATGGGGAGATAGATAGAGAAAGGGTAGAGGGCAGATGGCCTATGTTTAGGGCTTCCATGGGTTGATGGGTTAACAGGGTTTCATGCAGAGGGAGACACAGAGGAGTGAGTGAGAGATAGAGAGAGGCCCAAGAGAGGAAAGGTAGGAGTGGAGACTTGAGAGAAAGAGAGATGGTAGGGTAGGTTTATGGTTTTGGGTTTAAGGTTATGGTTTTAGGTTTAGGCAGAGGGAGAGAGATAGAGGGATTCAGTGGAGAGAGAGGGAGTGGAGAGAGATAGAGTGTGGAGAAGGTGAGGGAAACATGGAGAGAGAGAGAGAGAAGGAGACGGAGGGGGAGAGAGATAGAGGGTTTGCAGGAACAGGGAAGGTTGGAAGGGGAGAGATGGAGAGAGGAATGATATATATATATCCGGAGAGGAGAGGGTAGGAGGAAGAGTCCTGAGAGAGAGAGAGGGCAGAGGGTGCAGAGGGTAGAGTGGCGCATGGGTTTGGGCTTAAGGGTTAAGAGTTTAGGTTTAGGTTATGGGTAGGGAGAGATAGAGGGATTCAATGAGAGAGGGAGGGAGGGGAGAGAGATAGAGGGTTAAGGGTTAAGGGTATTGTTGGTTGTTTTTACTATAACTAGGTTGGTCTTCTAATCTACCTATGGAATTGCCAATTCCAATCAAGGGCAGCTCGAAGGATGTGGACCAACTGACGAGGATTTTAAAGACCTCCTACACTTTGGGCTCTACAAGACCCATGAGGGTGATCCCTTAATGTGTTTACACCCTTTGCATCATTATTGTAAACAACATTAACAACAATAGATAATGTCATTTAATATCTTATCATAATAGGATAATATTGAATAGAATTGGTTGTTCATCAGTAATATCAACTATTTGGAGCATGAGATAACTACAACACATTCCACAGTGTAAAATAGTCATTGATTTGAAATTTGTAGCAAGCGCTAGGTAAAGACAAACAAAATACTGAACCATACAAATTAGTACAACTTAGATCAGTGCCATATATCCATTGAGGGAGTCAAATTCATAAACATCTAAGGGTGTATGACAGATTTAACACATAATATATAAGATCCTTGAGAACATTTCTTTACAATTTCATCAACATGTATTCTAACCCAATACTACTTATCAAATCCTTATACATAACATATCCACCTACAATCCCATTCAAGCATTTTAATTAATTCCTTGAATTAAAACCAAAACAGAAATCATACACACCACAACAGTGAGATGAACAAGACAACCCTTGATTATCTTATTCAAAATTCAGATATGCATGTACAATGGAGAGACATGAGTTTGAATTAATAATTTCAATTAAAATGCCAGTACTATCATAAAAAATCAAAACCCCTATACAAAATAAAAACATTTATTAAAGGAATAAGGGGACATCACTAGGCCATCGACAAACAATGACATAAGTTGTCACTTAAATGAGGGAGCATGAGACCATCCAAGACTTAGGAGAATAAAATTAAACAAAGGAAATAAAATGATAAAACTAAAGGGGGCCAGACCTAGACGAAGCGATGGGACTTAAGATGTTTTAAAACCCCTCCCAAAAAGTAACATCTGAATAGATCCTTCCTAAGGCATAAGATAATACTAGGGTTTTACATGAAGACAAAGGTAAAAGCCCAACCCTAGGATTTTCCCAAACACCATAGATGACCAAAGACATAAGATAGGATAATAATTTGAAGTTCCATCAGGTAGATGGTTAAAAGGGTAGAGAGAAGTGAGATGTGAGTGAGTGAGAGAGATACCTGAGAGAGGGAGAGGGGTTAAGAGGGTGATACTTGAGAGAGAGAGAGGGAGGGAGGGAGGAAGGGAGGGAGTGGGATATAGATAGAGAGTAGAGGGTTTAAGGGTTAAGGGTGTATGGTTTATGGTTAAGGGTAGAGGGGAGAGAGATAGAGGGAGTGAGAGAGAGAGAGAGAGACCTGAGAGAGGGAGAAGGGGTAGGAGGGAGAGTCTTGAGAGAGAGGGAGGAGTGGAAGAGAGATAGAGGATAGAGGGTTTAAGGGTTTAAGGATTTAGGGTTAAGGGTAGAGTGGAGAGACATAGGAGTGAGTGAGAGAGAGAGAGAGAGAGACTTGAGAGAGAGAGGGGGAAGGAGGGAGAGACTTGAGAGAGAGAGAGAGAAATAGGAGGGGGAAGGGAGAGGGGTGATGGAGCTTCAAAGTTTTACCTTGCCTTATGTCTCTGGTCATCCATGGTGTTTGGGAAAAGCCTAAGGTTGGGGTTTTACCTTTGTCTTCATGTAAAACCCTAGTATTATCTTACGCCTTAGGAAGGATCTATTTAGTAATTACTTTTTGGAAGGTTTTAAAACATCTTAAGTCCCATCGCTTCATCTAGGTCTGCTCCCCTTTTGTTTTATCATTTTATTTCTTTCGCTTGACTTTATTTCTCCTAAGTATTGGATGGTCTCGTGCTCCCTCATTTAAGTGACAAATTATGTCATTGTTTGTTGTTGGCCTAGTGATATCCCCTTATTCCTTTAATAAATGTTTTTATTTTGCAGAGGGACAAGTTCGCATGACCGTTGGTCAATCATCGTTTGATCTCAGCCATTACCCGCCATCCTGCAATGAGCCCACCACACTATCTTGGTTGATCGTGATATCATGGGTAGGTTCCATGTGTCTCATCTGGTGAAGCTGAAGGAACAATGGAAACTTTGGTAAATTAATCCGGCTTTAATACATTATGTAGCGGGTTACTAAAGCATTTGTGAGATGCACATGTTTCAAATCGGTAGAGGTGTTATGATCTCTGCAGGGAAGATGCTCAATGGTTAATGAAAAATCTGGTGACTGTGTTAGATGAACTGGATTGTCGATGGTTGAAGATCAATGGTTTCCCACCATAGCATGATCAGAAGTTGTGAGGTCTTTATTGATCACGATATCTCGAGCAAGCGCCACATGAATTTTTTTGGCAGCGTATAGTATGGTAGGCCCCTTGTTGCCATGATGGAGATTGTGTCAGCTTGATTTGAAGGTAGTCATTTGATGATCTGACTAAGGTGAAGGATCAACGGCTAATATTTGAATCTGCATCAAATATGAATGGAGTTGTTCGTGCAGTGCGTGAGTGAGCTTTAATGGCGGACATGACATCTATTGCTCTGGTTTGATTGAAATAAAGCAACTATTCTTCTAATTTTGGTATCATAAAGCATTCAAAACATATTTACAGAGCAGTTGTGGAGCCGAGAATGAAGTCACAAGTTGTTACAACAAGGATTTGTGTTTCTGCAAGTGCAAAGCCGTGAGTTCAATTTTTGTATCTCCTAGTTATTCTAAATTCAAATTTGGGGGAAATTTGTTGTGTGCTTGTCGTAGGGCTTAGTGATAATTGTTTTAGTGCTATAAATTAACTAAATTGTGGGAAATTAAAAATTTATGTTCTGTAATTTCATACTTTGTTTAGCCCTAGTCTGTCTAAGGTTTGAGATAGCAAGGAAGCCCTAGTTTACTCAAGATGGCACTGACAAAGCAACACTCTAGCCAAATTGATTATTTAAGTAGAAACCTAGATGATGACTTCCTAGATCAATTTCCCTTGTCGACAAATGATAGGAAGAAGGGGTTGGTTTTGATGTGAGGAAAAACCCTAGGGGAGGGATTAGTGTATAATTTTTCCAACGTAGCCGATGCTAGGGTTCCTCTTACTAGTCTAGAGATGTTTAGATTGTGGTTTGGACAGAGGAATTTTCCCCACCCCTTTTCTAATGGTTGGATGTATGATATGGGGAAGCTGGTGATACCAAATGTGTTCCTTGATGTAGACTTGCTTAGGGTAGTGGCTGCACAATATGACCCTGTCACACGGGTAATCAGAGATAATGATGGAAGGGTTCTTTTAAGCATTAACAGAGAAGAATTCTGATAGGTTTTTGATTTGAGTGAGCCTAGTATGTACTTGGTTCCTATCAATCTTGAGGAAATGAAGCAGGAGTATGGGAAGTTGAAATCACTCTTCAGAGCTAAGTTACTCCCACCTCATTTGGCTAGGGCAGGAGGTTCGAGATTATATATTATCCCTAGTGACTAGGAACCTTTCAGATTGAATTTCTTTGTAAATAATTTCTTGGCCACCTTTTACTCACTATGCTAGATTTTGGGTTTCAATCTTAACACAATGATGCCTATCTCTTACGTGTTCATGGGGGTGCAAATGCAACACTCTAACTTCTTTGTGACTTATGATTTTGTTTCTTTGTTGGCTGAAAGGATACATGAAGGGTTGTTAAAATTGCAGCAAAATGATACATGCACCCAATTCTTCTGGTATTCTATGTTAATGTATATGTTCTTGTACAAGAATGTTGATTTCTTCTCTGAGAAGATGGAATTAAGGAAATTGGTTGATGGAGAAAGATTTCCAGTACAGATGTGGACTGTAGATTTATCATGTAACAGGGAAAACACTAGTTATGTGCATTTTGACAATTGTTTTGCTTCTAGATTGAGAGCCAAGCTGATGGTAAATGTACCCAGGATTCCTGAGGAACTGCATGATTTCCTCAGACCAAAAGGGAGGAGGCTAGAATTGAAAGTTTTCCATAACTGGGGTGACATTATTCCATACCTAGTTAGTACTGTCTTGAAGGTGTACCATTTTGAAGGGACCCCTCATATATTGCCATACAATGTACCACCAATGGTGGGATTTGTAGAGGTTATGTGGCAAATTGGTTGTATCTATGAGGACAACCTTACTGGGAAGGGTAAAGGAATGTTTTTCCCAGATTATACAGTGGTGTTAGATTTTGTCTTTTTGAAAGGAGGCTGGGTGCACTTTGGGAAATTCTTTGAAGACTATCATTTAAGGTGTGGTCCTAAGTGGCAACATGATCCTGAAGGTTTCTTTTCCCTTTTCATACAAAGGATAAAAGGTGGTAAGTTTGTGCATGAGTTCAACTTTCTTGAGGACTTGATTAGAAATGAATTTGACCTAAGCAAGCAAGAGTTGAACAAGGAGAAATGGATAACTTATGATAAGCTATTGGCTATTGTGGACAAAATGGATCCAAAGTATGATCCATTGTTGGAATTCAATCCATACCATAAGAAAATTGACTTTCTAATGGAAACTTCAAAGAAATCATCGGCACTTTGAGGACTAAGAAGATAAACTTGGAGTTGAGTCTGGGTATACAAGAGCAAGGTGCTAGGCCAATTGGAATGAGGCCAACATACCAACCTATAGGAAAGAGGCCTATTTACAGGGGGAAAAGAGATGATAGCAGTGATGAGGAAGAAGAGGACATAAAAGGGAAACAAATAATGAAATTGTCTACACAACCAGGTCCAAAATTCAAAATGCCTGGGGCAATTAAGATCATTGATTTGGAATCATCACCTGAGGATAGTCCCTCACCACCACCTTCCAAGCCAAGTCCTAAGAGGAAAAAGACTGATCAACCACATGAGAATTTGGTGGATGAAATTGTTGTCACTGATCAGGACATACAAATTGGTATGCCTTTCCCTCCTAGGCTAGCTGAGTTGGTTCTATTCGATTTGGATATGAAAGGTAAATGTGTGCAAGATGCAAGAATGGAGGAATGTAAGGAGTTTCTAGATGATAATGCATTTGTAAAAACTCTTTTCTTCTTGCAATTGGTATGGAGAATGAAATTGCAAGAATACTAGGATAAGCGTAAGAAGACAAGAGAATTGAGACCTGACAAGTTAGACTAGGAGAATGATGATGAAGTGAAAGTTGAATTAATGGATGAATTCAAGAACATCATTCCTGAGGAAGGGAGAAAGTTGGTAAGTCAGGCTGGTGTTTTGATTTTTCCTGAATGGGACATTGCAGATGCTGTAGCTTTTAATGCTATTCTGAAGTCCAAGCATCCCTTGCAAGATTCTGAAGAAGAGGTCAAGGTAGCATTACAAGATTCTGCTTTCAGTGAAGAATATGAGACCTTGGAAATTTGGGCATTGGCCCCTCAAGGGAGAAAGTCAAATGTTAATGATATTAGCCCAAATTTAAGAGGAGGGTTAATAATAAAGAGGGATTTAGAGACCTCAAACACTAAGGCCACTAATTTGACTGTAAATGTGGCCAAATTGGCCCAAAAAACTACTGAAAGAGAGGAGGTTGAAAAGAAAATCCTAATGGAGAAATATGATCTCTTAATTGAGGAATATAGCAAGATACAACAAAGTAATGTTGAGCTATAGATTGAGGTGGATAGGTTAAGGTACAAACAGATTGGGGAGACATCAAGTGCTCTAGGGATCAGTACATTTCCTTCCACATCAGGGTTAGTGCCTCTTGCTTCTCCTATTGTTTCCACACCAGGGTCTCCCAGTCAAACTCCTTCCCTCAATCCTTATTTGGAACAAATTGATGAAGAAATGGAATACTCTGTTGATCCTTCGAAGAAGCAGCTAATGCATAAAATTGAAGAATTACACGCATCCTTGAAGGTAAGTGAGGAAGGAGCCCTTCTAAAAAAAAGGAGGTTGTTAATGTTGTATTAAGTCATCTAAATGAGAAGTTTGATAATATATTTTCATCTATATATTCTTTATATTCTTTATTATTAGATGCAATAAAGAATATTGATAGGGATCAGGAAATAGTGATACCATTAATTGAAAATTGGATCCCTAGGGCAAGTGATTTAGACATAATGTATAAGGCCTCAAGGTTTGATATAAATAATAGGTCCCAATCACTAAGGCCTACTTAGGTGTTAGTTAAATCATTGCAAGGTTTTCAGACCTTACCAGATGACTTGACTAGGAAGATCAGGGAGTTGGTGAAGAATTTTTATGATACACATTGTTACTTGACATAGTTGATGAGTAGGGGGATATCAGGTCACTACAACAGTGGCAGGATCAGGCAAATGAGGTCATCAATGATCAAATTAAATTAATTTGTGATGACTCAGATTATGATTTATTGGTGAGCTATATGGAAAAAATCATTAGCACCAGCTCATTCTTAGAATATTTTGAAAGAAAAGCAAATCAGGTAGCAGTTAAATACACACCTTATAATTTCAAGGTGAATGAGGTAATTAATTTTCATTGGCCAACTGATGAAGAATACCAGAAATGGGTAAATAAATATTTAACTGAGGAAGAGTAAAATGAGTGGGCTGCTAACGGTTGGAAAATTAGTTGTTGTAGTTGTAACGAATTCCAGTTTTGTTTTTGGTGGCAGTCTGGGCACATGATTCTTGAGGTTTTTTGCTACTGCATCAACCATTCTCAGAGGGCACTATGAACAAGAAGATTCTCCAAGGTGATTGTTGTTATAACGATTTTTGGAATATCACCAGGTGTTTTAATTAGCTGGTGACAAGTGTAATTTTTGGTCCGATGCTTGTTTGCTCCTTCATTATCTATAAGAAGGATTTCAAGGCCAGAAGTATGGGTTAGCAAGTTAGATATCTTTGGTCGAGTCTAGGTAGAGTTGCAAAGAAAATTGTAAAGTTCAATGGTTTTAAGGAAAATGTAGTTTAGGTTTTGAGTCATTCTGTAGTAGGTTTTGAATTCATGGGGATTTGATGTTTTATGACAGTACTGGCATTTGAATTGAAATGATTAATTCAAACTCATGTCTCTCGATTGTACAAGCATATCTTAATTTTGAATAAGATAATCAAGGGTTGTCTCGTTCATCTCACTATTGTGGTGTGTATGATTTATGTTTTTGGCTTTAATTCAAGGAATTAATTAAAATGCTTGAATGGGATTGTAGGTGGATATGTTTTGTATAAGGATTTGATAAGTAGTATTGGGTTAGAATACATGTTGATGAAATTGTAAAACAATGTTCTCAAGGATCTTATATTCTATGTGTTAAATCTATCATAAACCCTTAGATGTTTATGAATTTGACTGCCCCAATGGATATATGGCACTGATGTAAGTTGTACTAATCTATATTGTTCAATATTTGTTTGTTTTTACTTAGAGCTTGCTACAAATTGCAAATCAATGACTATTTTATACTGTGGAATGTGTTGTAGTCATCTCATGCTCCAAATAGTTGATATTATTGATGAACAACCAATTCTATCTGGTATTATCCTATTATGTTGAGCTATTAAATGAGATTATTTGTTGTGAATGTTGTTTATAATAATGGTGCAAAGGTTGTAAACTCATTAAGGGATCACCCTCTCGGGTCTTACAGAGCCCAAAGTGTAGGAGGTCTTTAAAATCCTCGTCAGTTGGTCCAGGTCCTTTGAGCTACCCTTGATTGCAATTGGAAATTCCATAGGTAGATTAGAAGACCAACCTGGTTACAGTAAAAAAAACCAACAAGGGGAAGAATGAGAGAGAGATAGAGGGAAAGGGAGAGGGAGAGAGGGAAAGGGAGAGGAATTTCCTTGGGTACCCATTGTTTCTGTAGATGTTTGTACCTCAAGGGCACCTCGACGTCGCCTAGGCTCTCATCATCATAAAAACATGACCACCCTTCAGCAAGAAAAAATTCCATGCGTTTACAGAATTTTCTTCTAATCTTTTGGCCTCTAGTTGATCTCCCTCTCTTAGACATACTACATGTCTTGCTTTCCTCTTCTCTTCCTGAATTTCCCTCACTTGAGGAAGACAGATCTGACAAATACCTATTTATTGGTACCTACACTCATAAGGATGTTGGATGAAGTTCTTTCATGGTGATGTGATCCCAAGGTGACATTATGATTAATCTATCATTTCATCGCTAGAATTTCATAGGTTATAAGGTAATCAAGTCTTGATAGATTGCAGGTTATTATTACTACCATCTAAATGTGTCCATCAAAAATAAAATCTACTTAACGTTTTAACTTCCAAAATTTGTAACAAGTGTTAAATGTGAGTATGGTCCACCAGTTACACAACCAAGGCCTCAAATGTATTCTCTAACTGTAATCAAAGGACTTTTTCTCTTCATTCAAGTAAATAAACTTGAAGGAAAACACCACCAAGTGGTTAATTGGACACCTACATGACTAAGAATAGCAGCAAATTTACATTTAATTTCCATATGTCTAAGTGGTTAACGGGGAGGGAGTGTGTACTAGGCCTGTTTAAGTCATCATAAGTTTATGCTTTGGCAATAAATTTTTTTTAAGTCATCTTAAATCTTCCTATGTCTAATTGCTAGGAGACTTTTGGTATGTTTTAAGGTAGGATGATTGATGAAAGAGCCCAAAGAGCCTTTCTCCATGGTATCTAGGTACACATACAGTGGTCTTCTCTTATACGGTTGGACATGATTTAAAGAACTTAGCTAGGAATTATTCATTTAACCTAAGGTTTTCTCATAATGCCATCATTGGAAAAGTATGATCATATTCTTCTATTATGAAGAATTGGTCTATGTGCCTCTAGTAATCACTATAAATGTTTGTAAGGATAAAATGACTAATTGCATCAAGTAGGAGAGAATCAAATTTTAGTTCTTCAAAGATTATATTCCTCTATTCATAATTTTTAAGGGTTGTGTGTGGAGGAGGTTATCACTACCAAGAAGGGAGGAGACCTTTCCTTGTGATGGAACTTCAAAAAATTTCTCTGTGTGTTCCATTTTTATCTTTCCTTATGTCTCTGGTCATCTACGGTGTTTGGGAAAAGCCTAAAGTTGGGGTTTTACCTTTGCCATTATGTAAAACCCTAGTGTTTATCTTACACCTTGGGTGGGATATTTTGGGCTGTTACTTTTTGGGGAGGGTTTTAAAACAACTTAAGCCCCATCGCTTCATCTAGGTTGGGCCCCTTTTTATTTATTGTTTTATTTCCTTCACCTGACCTAAGTCTTGGATGGTCTCGTGCTCCCTTGTTTAAAAACAACTTATGTCATTGTTTATCATCAACCTAGTGATGTCCCCTCATTATTTTAATAAATGTTTTATATTTTGCAGAGGGACAAGTTTGCATGACCATAGATAAATTATCATTTGATCTCAGTCATTCCCTGCCATCCCATGATGACCCCACCACATTGTTTTGGTTGATCGCGATATCACAGGCAAGCGCCACATTTCTCATTTAATGAAGCCAAAGAGATGATAGAAATACTTTGATACATTTATCTGGTTTTAATACATTATGTAGCGGGTTACTAAAGCATTTATGAGATGCACTTGTTTCAAATCAACGAAGATGTTATAATCTTGGTAGGAAAGGTGCTTGATGGTTAATGTCAAAGCTGGTGACTGTGTTGAACGAACAGGGTTACTCACGGTTGAGATCCACGGTTTCCTGCCATCACGTGATCAGAATTTGCGAGGTCTTTATCGATCATGATATCACGGGCGAGCACCACGTGGATTTCCTTGGAAATTTATAGTATGGTGGGCCCTTATTTCCTTGATGGAGATCATGTTAGTTTGTTTTGAAGGAAATCGTTTGATCATCTGACCAAAGTGAAGGATTGACGACTAGTATTTGAATCTACATGAAATGCGATTACAAGGTTCTATTCTATAATTTCATATATTTTTTTAGCCCTCCTAGAGAACTAAAAACTCAAGATTACAGCTACCCTCCTAGAGAACTAAGTGTTGAAGAGAGCCAAGATATAGACACTAGATAGATGGCATATAGGTCATTTGTAGCAGACAATGAATTTCGATATACAGAGACTCAAATGTATGTATTTTGATGGAGTAAATGAAGATACATAAGTTGCGGATTAAGATTTTGGTATCAGTTGTTTGTTAAATTTATGCAGTTATTTGATTGTCTCCATTCTGATGCTTCTCTATTGTTTAAATTGATATAACAATTTTATACTCAGTTTATCATTGTACATTTGCTATATATGTGTGATCTAGTTATTCAGTTCTCTAAAGTAGGGATTAAAATCTTTTAATCAATCACAACAATTGGGAAGTGTTACTTGGATTAATAAGAAGAATCACATAACTAGAATTTTCATTCTATCTCAAGAAGAGTTTGTCAATTATTCACTTGCATGTTTACACAAGTTGTAAACAATTTATGTGCCTAACAATTTGAATTATTTCCATTATTGAAATCCACATTTGCAAATATTCATTAGACTCCATATACCCAATAAGGCACTGGTCTCCCCTTGTATTCTTTTATAATTTTCATTATTATTATTTATTTTACACTTGCATTTACAAATACACATACATATGTGTTTATTGTTTTCATTTATTTCTCATGTAGTTTAATAGTTTGATCGATTTCATTTTATATGTGTTGAAGACTTTAGAATTTCAATTACATTAACTTATGGATATGTTGTATCTATAACACTACAAAACCATATGCTCTTTTCATTTACACTTTCATTTAGAAATACACATTTATATACATAGATATAGATTTCTTTAATGATATGTTGCATTTATTTTTCTAGGAGAGCATCCAGTAATTGCATTTACATTTACATTTACATTTAAAAATACATAAACATACATACATAAATATATGTGTGTGTGTGTGTGTGTGTTTGTGTGTGTGTGTATGTATATCATTTATATTTAGTATTCAGAAACAACCCATTAGGTCTACACATGGATACAAATTCATAAAATCATATCTCTCATACATATTTTGTTGAAACCTAGGCTTGAACCTGTCATTTCACATGCTTTTCTTCACAAAACTCTTGAGGACAACAGTTATACCTTCTTTATTTCTCATCCTACGCCTTATTCATGCATCCTACAATTACAATAGTATCCATGGGGCCTTTTACACAAGCTACAGTAATCACAAAAAGTGTAAGAGACCCTTTATATCATGTTTGGACTACAAAACCCTCAAAATTAGGGTAACCGGGCTATATGCAAAAAAATGAAGCTTTCTAACTCAAATCAATGCCTTAAGCCCTCAAATTAGATTCAAATCAAATCTAACACATATCTTCATGACCTGGAATTGATTTCACATCAAAATATGGTTGTATGTGACTGTATAGTGCTGAATAATAGGAAAAATACAAAATTTTTGAAGAAAAACACAATTTTTTGAATGTCAAGAGCTTGTATTTTAAATCCTCAACCATCAACACCATTACAATGATCACTTTATGCGTTTTAAAGGCCTTTACACATCAACCAATGAACAACCACCTCTACAACTTATTTTTTAATCTTTTATGATCACATGAAACATAAAACACACTAATTTCAAGGTTGTTAACATCACTATTGAAATGTTTTAATTTTTTGACCTTTCAAACATTAAAAAGTACATCATTAAATTAATTGTGTAATGGCATAAAAATTAAAACCATCATGAATTAATTATGTAACCACATAAGTGAAATATAATTTTATCAAGAAATTAATATCAAACAGATAATATAATCGCATAACTCATACATTTCAATGTCATTGATCTTCTTCTTCATCCAACTCTTTGTCTGTATCATCCGATCCAGATTTGAAATTGTAAGGATTGGTAATATCATCGTCATCGTTATTGATATCAATTTTGATAATGCCATCATCCACATGGATATCATCTTCATGAACATTAACTCCTACATCACCATGATCTAGTTCCTCCTCTTCGACATCTTCGTCAGGGACAACATCAACTAACTATTGATCCTGATCATCATCTACATCATCTTCTAGTTCTTTGGTATCTTCTTCCTCCACCACATTATACTTTATCGGCCTTCCTCTTGCATCATGTCTAACAACAAATGACCAACCCGGTTTACTTGGAACCTCTGAGTAAAATACGTGCTCACATTGTCTTGGAAGAACATAGGGCTCATTTCTAGCTCACTCGATTGACCTTTTATTAACCATGGTAAATCCATTATCATGTTTAATAACAGTTCTCTCGGGATTATTTTCATTCAATCATAGCATGTACCATAGGATGACAAACAAAATTAATCTGAAGGACTTAAAGTCACACTCAAGTATATCATCCAAAATCCCATAGTATCAATTTTCTAAGACTTTTGGATGTATGTCGCTTCTAAATGAAACATTGGTCACCTGAAAGACCGCAATTATACTAGAATCACAAGTTTTCTTCATGTTATCCAATGTTTTGATTCAAAATTTATGACCATTGCACCACATAGCCTTGTGGTGTTTCACTTGCAATATGTCAAACATGTAAAAATTATTGCAATATCGTCAGTTGATAAACATATTTATTCTTGGCTAAATGTATGCAAAGAAAACAATCTCAACATATATATACATCAATATAATTGAAAATAATTAAATAATATGGGTGATTAATATATTTATACGTACCTGTTTATCTCTTAAACCATATGTTAAATCAATTTCCCTTTGTGTAACATTGGAATCTCCATTACGATGAGCTTCTTTAACTAATGAAGCCACACCTTCCCATGTTAATGTGCGACCAGATTGTTGACATTGTTCAATCCATACCGCCATCCAATCAAGATTGTTTGCGATGTACAAATGTAGTGCATCCCACTCTCGACCAATTGTATCAAAAAAATTGAAATTCACAAACGATGTATAATTAGTTAAATACCATAGGATATGACCTTAATTTATAATTGAGGTATATTGAAGATTAAAAATTAAATAAGTACAATATACATAAAAACCATATGTAAAATGTATTCCAATTAATCTCCATGACCATCTTATAATTACCTCTCACTTTCCTTAATCTACCTTTCCCCATCAGGTACTCCCCTTCGAATTTGTTAATGGAGTTGGAATCCCAAATGCGATCTACATGGATCTTTGCTGCAAACTTAGGAAGATATTCACTAATGTACACCATGGTCGGTATACCATATATCCCTCCACCATAGAACCCTCAGGATGTGCTCTTTGTCTAACCAAAGCCTTCAAAAATTTCAAGTGCCTCTCAACCATCCACATTGACCTTGTGTGTACAGGTCCACACAATTCAATCTCCTCAACTTGGTGTATGAGATAGTGTTCTTGTGCATTGAAAAATGTCGAAGGTAGACACTTTTTCATTTCACACATTAGATGAGGAATTTTTCTCTTCCAATAATTTATATCTTCTTTATGGATTTCTTTAGATGACAACCATCTACAAGTGATTCAAGGCACAAATATATTAATGAGATTTAACAAAAATATACAGTATATTACATAACAAGTAAAACAAATGGCAATTATAAGATGTATACAGAATTGAACAAATATCAGCTACTTACTCATGTATTTTCCAAGATCATATATAACTTGCTTGACATTGTTGTCAAATTTGTGGGAGAGATAGAGGTAGAGCGTATGCAATAATTATAAAATGATCTTTTCATTATTTTTCCAAAAGTAGTAAACACAATACACTAAAAGTACATGCATTATACAAGTGTATATAATATACCAGAATAATTACCTTAATGAAGGTATGCCAATCATGCATTTTCATCCCTGACCCAAATTCACCTTTCTTTGTTATTATATTGTTTATGTTCACAGTAAATCCTGTGGGAAATCAATTTTTTTGTATGACTTCTTTTATAGCATTGCTTTGCTGCTCTGTTAATAACTAGGGAAGGGCACTTATATTAATTTAGTCTCCATCACTATTTAATTGAATGACATTTTTTCATTGCATGATTGGCTTCACGAGATGCCACTACAAATTTTGACATTTTTTTCTTTGTCATGCCTTCCATCCAATATTTTCCATAGCGTTTCTATTATATTCTTTTTGATAGCTGCATTGTATCAAACAAATGCACAATTTTAGCTGCTCATAGTAGGGCAACCTACTAAATTGTCTGGGATAACTTTTCAGTCCCTGTGGAAGCCGACCATTAATGTCTTGATGACCTTCCTGAAGCATATAAGTTAAACAAATTAACAACGACAATCATTGTCAATTACAACATGAATAAACACAACACAATATAAAAAATATAAATTCAAAACATAACATATATGATAGATAAATAATTTGATCTGATGTATAACCTTGGTGATTAATTCTATTATATTCCAACTTCCATAGGTGAGGTTTCATTCTTCGTGGATTTGATGTAGTCTCTCCTTTCCCATTGAAAAGATTTTTTTCAGTAGTTTGATACTTATGATTTCTATGGAGGAAGTTCCTATATTCATCAAACACCTTCTTTCCTAAACTTGTTGAACGACGAGATTTCATCTTTGGACCTAAATTGGACATGCAAATTTTTCCCTTTGTTTGAGAAGACCTGCAAGATCATATATAATTGGATTAAATGTGTCAATTTTTATAATTATATATAATGAATAAATTATTTTAAAAACATGCATGATATCTACTTCATCAAATTAAATATTGTAAAAGTGTAGTCAAACATTATAATATACCACAAAAATGTGTTAGCCACAGGGCATCATGGATTGTCTATACAAGCATTGCATGGAATTGAAATTGTCTTTGTCCTATTGGTTTGGAGATGTCATACATAGTGATGCCATTCCATAGCTTTAGTAACTCATCGATAAGAGGCTCGATATATACATTCATATCTTTAACTTGGTACTTACCTAGTTGAATGAACATAAACATTACATAATTCTTATAACCATTTTACTGCAATATATATAAATTAATGTACATGACTATTGAATGAAAAAAATATAAGTCATTATGCAACAAATAAGACAAATAAGATGCTACTACGTTAAAGAAAATTGATGTAAACAAATACCTAGAACAATCATTGACAGCATTATGTGCTCCCTCTTTATTGACATCCATGGAAGAATGTTATTGTTGATAACAAAAATGAGCCCTGTAGGAGGTAAAATGAATCTCAGCTCTCCAAATGGATTGACACCATCAGCTCCCAATGAAAGCACGAGATTCTGAGGGTTCTTTACTAAAAGAGATGTGTCATTTTTCCTCCATGTCCTTAAATGAAGAACCATCCATAGACATTGAAGGAATGTCTCTCCACTTCTATTCCATGCATGGTAATCCATAAATTGCACTAAGCTTTCACACCAAATAATGTCGTTCCATCACGTGGAATAATGGGAATATAACGAAGAACCTTGCGAGGCACCTTTTTTGTTAGTTGATCTGTTCGATATCTACTGATATGACATTCCAGGAATTCTGTTGCAAATTCATGTTGTTTATGATACATAATATGATCATTGGGACATGCATCTATTGCTTGATACTCCATTCCGATATCTTTCATAATGGCACATAAATCTCGGTATGATCGAGGTAAAATATTTGATGGTGGTAACAAAAATTCATCAATCAATCTACAACAAAAAATAATTTGTTCATATAAAGAATATTAATGGTACATATTTCATCCTTTATTTACTAGTGATGAACTAACAACAATTAAAATAGATGAAAAGATATGACATATATGACATACCTTAACATCCGTGAGATTGCTATGTTTGATAAACCATTCATAGCCTTCAAGTTCAACAACAATAATACAACAGAGAGATGAGTTGTTTGGGAGCCTTCATAAAGGGGCTCGTATGCCTTCTCAAGTACAGGTAAATCATGAACATCATCAAAGTCATCTCGATCATCATGATCAGCTCTGCAACTAAATGTGTTATGGATCAATGTATCTGTACCATCATCTTCAACTATTTTTTCTGGCGCATGATCATCTTCTTCCATAGGATCATTAACTTCATCTTCGATATTCATAACTCGATGTTTGTCAGCTTGCAAAACCACATTATCCAAGCCGTGATAATCCATATCATATTCCCTAGGGCGCCCCACCTTTATAATAATGATAGACACAAATAAACCATGATCACAATCAATTTATTTTATATATATATATAAAGTGTTAAAACGATATAAAAATTTACAAATTCAATCAATATAAACACATATAATGAACAACTTACCAATGGATGATAATCATGCCCCCCTTCAACATGACCATGTTGCCTACAATGTTTCTTAGTTGTTGTGATTAAAAGTCATCTCATCTTTAAGCCCTTGCAATTATTGCAAGGAAAATAACATTTCCCATCACCCTTTCTTTTCAATCTAGCCCACAATCTATCAAGTGTCTCTTCATTTTGTTCTAGACTAATATTATCTGACATGATTTTTCTTTACCATGCTTGACTATTTAGATCTTCAAAACATATCAAATTCACTCCAATAATTTTTATTCATAGACAGGTAAAAAAATCTAATAATTTTGATATTTTACACCAAAAAATTTTGGCATGCAACCACCCCTACAAAAGAGAAGATAGTCTGAAGTTAATGACCCCCAAAAACACTTTAAAATGCTAATTCCAAAACTTATTAAATTCTGATTTTACTATGATTTCCAACCGTTAGACTCCTAGAATCATAATAATGAACTTGATCACAAACTTCCTACAATGATGGAGGTAGCGAGCTAGTAAGAGCAAGTGACCCATTCCTAAGGAGCAACAAGTCAGAATCATCATTGCTAATGTCAATATGTATTTATCCTTTTAGTTAAAGATGCAATGTCTCACTTCTTATGACGAGCTTATCCCTAGGGCCCTCAACATTGAGAGAGCCCTAATCGCACAAGGAAGCACACACTAGTAGAATTTGGAAAATAAATGATTAGGTGACTAAAACTTTTAGTCACAACAACTAAAAATGACTAAATTCTACTCATTTTTTGCAACTCAGCTATAAATGAGTAAATAAATTACTAGTTTGGTCATTGATTAAAAATTATTTAGTCACACAAATAAAAATGACTAAATAGTTAGTCATTTATTTAGTCACAATTCATTTGAATAAATCATTTAAGGAATCAATAATATAGCCTGCCAAAATACTCTAAAACTTTAATAAACATACCCTAAAACTTTTGTCAAAATCTTATTTTCAGGCATAGCCCACCAGAATGGAGTTTTCATTTTAATAAACATACTCTAAAACCTTTGTCAAAACATTATTTTCAAGCATAGACCACCAAAATGGAGAAGTGTTTCAATAAATAATGACAGAGAATAGTGAGGAGATGTGTGTGAAAGGAGGCATAGGATTCATTACTGCTTATCTCATTCCTGCTCTGCTCAACAAATCTTACATTGTTCCCGCTACTATTTGTAATCTAGGTATTTACTTGACATATATTTGCATAATCTCAAATTCCTTGAGAGGCTTTGAAGTATCAATGTATCCTATATAGGGTTTAGAATGATTTCTTTTAATTAAAAAAATAAATAAATGATGTATTTCCCTGTAATTAGATAATGTGGAGATCTCCTAAATCTGCCCTAGCACACTATCCTCTTTGGCACTGCATTCATTACTCCAGCTACTAGGTTTTACATGTTACATCTTTAATATCTTCATGGCTGTGGCTTTTAAATAGATCTTAGTCTTTGCTTCAATCCTTTTCATGGTAACCCTTGAGTTCCATAATCCACCTTCAACCTCTTCTAAGAACGTTGTCTTAAGATAGACTGCATAGTATGCATATAAAGCAAGTCCTTCATACCTTCCATTGATCCAAACCACCACTCATTGCCTTGCTTAAAATGTTACCTGTATAAGCACAATAGCATGTTTTAAAATCATGGTTGCTAGTGATTGACTATTAAGGTCACCACTTTCATCAAGATACAATGAGATTTTTGTCTTCAAACTCAAGGCATTATGCAAGATAACATTGTGAATTGTTTGTTGTGTACAATTTGATTTTCTTGCACATTTACTGCTTTGCTAACTTCCTTTAAGACTGGGTATTGCACCCTCAGCTGCAATCTCAAACAGCTCACTCACTATCACTTGAAGATTCCTTTCATGAGCATCCTGCTATAAAATCAAACTATGCCCTATAGACTGCCTACTTACTACAGGGGACTCATTGTTTCATGGTATTGTAGATCTTAAGATCCTTCAACCTTATTGACACTACTTCACAGTCCACAAGGTATTATTCACTATTCTCCCATCTTTGATGAGTCTCAAAACACTGCTCAAACATGCAATCCACTACCTCCATTATACAATGGCTAAGAAGAAACATTGAACCTATGATTACCACTGTTACTTCATTTGGAGATTCATTCCCTGATTTCATTTGCCTTGTCTAACACTACCAGAAGTATTTGAAAAACCCTTAAGGTCAGCAAGGGGGTAAGGAAACTCATTGTTAAAATCTCCACTTTACTATGCAACGTTTGAGCTTTATTATCTTGTAACTTCTCAGCCTCTTTTTGATTGTCACATCTCAAGTGACTGTCATTCTTCTTACCATAGATTTCATTTACAAATGTCAATAAGCTACATAGTGTGCTTGTTATTGGCTACAATCTTTAGATTGCAATATTTTGTTATTAGCTACAATGTCTCAATCTTTCTGGTACTACAACCTCACTAATCTGCTAGAGTTATTGTTTATGTTTCTACGGAGGCCTAGGGTTTGTACCCTAATCATGCTCTTACCAATGCTTTTGTTGGTATTAAAAAACAACCTTAAATCTTGGGTCAGAAAATTAGTTGTCTTGATAGGGTTGTGGTATGATCTTGGATTGTATCCTAGAGTGTGTGGAAAGCTTGTGTTTGATCATTAGGTATGTAAACCTGATCAGGGAAATGTATCCTATATAGCATGGGTCTTGCTTTAATACTTTCCATAATGGTTATTAGTAGATCACATTATTATAGTTTGCGGTAACCCAAGATTGTATTCAAGTATGTAACAAACTTGGTTTGTAGTTTAAGCTATACACTTTTAAGTAACATTCATAAGGTTTAGAAAATTTTGATCACTTTCTAGAATAGCCCATTAAACACAGGTTGTGCTTGAATGCACTACATAATTGATATAACACAACCACTCTACATATCAATTAGAGTTATAGGCTCTTTATTGCAGCAAGAGGTAATCACTCTTGGATCATGCTATAATTACATCGTAGCCTGTTAAAATTGAGACAACCTTAATGCACCCAATGATGATTGACACCTACATTATTCAACCTAAATTAACTATATTATTTGAGTGCCTCCATTTCTATCACAACATAGCCACATTAAACTTCGGTCACACACGAATGCATCCTGTATTTGTTATAGGAAAATTGTGCCACATGACCAATAGAGTTATGGATCACATGATTACAGTCACAAGAATATTTCCCTTGGTTGTGATCTTATGGTGATTCCACACAACAAAATCTGGACATGAAATTCTGAAAACCCTAAGCCTCTAAAAATGAAATCTGATGAGATGTTGCTTTAAAATATGATTTTCAAACCTAGAACTACAAATCTGACTTTACAACAAAATTCTGCAAAAAGAAAATGACTACCCTCAACCTGGCAATATCTTCTTCAATTTTTTCTAATTTTTCCCAAGAAAATCATCCTTAGTTCTCCACAAACTGTCTCAAGTAGAGAAAATTCACAAGTATAGCAAAACACTAATAAATCAATGAACTCACTTTTCTTTATGTCGGCCACAATTTGATTTTTTCTTATTTTTCATGTTTGTCGAAATTTCGACAAAACTGATAGTCAAAATTTCGACGAAACCCAAGTTCGTCAAAATTTTGACGAACATCAGGGATAAATTTTTAAAAAATTGAAAATTACACATCAAATTTTACAAGCACCCGACAATACATCAAATTATACATATTTCATCAAAAAAAATGGTCGAATTTTGTAGTCAAATGAGTTAGCAGTTTGAGGTTCATGCATATCCACTTTAGCTCCTATGTGGGTTCTGAGTCCCATTATAAACTTCCAGATATGGAACTGTTCATCCCCCTAATACTGAGGCGCATATTTCAATAGGTTGGTGAACCTTTCCCAATACTAAATCATAGTCATATTTCCCTAGGTTAAGTTCTAAAATTCCATCACTTTCTTGTCAAAGAAAAGTTGTTGTAACCATCTCTTTCTAAAATCTTGAAGGAAGAGTCCCCAAGATATCTCAGTAGGTTGTAGGTTTCACTCTAACTTCTCATTATCCCACCAAGTCGCTGCTTCACTTGAGAGCTAATATGCAGCCCATGATGCCTTAGTTTGTTCAGAAAGATTACAGAGCCCAAAGTATTTTTCCATTTCTATAATCCAAGCCTTGGATCCTATTTCGATAGCCTTACCATCAAACTTGGGGCGGTGCTACTCTTTTGAGGTCTTTCCCAAGCTATTCCTCAATTTTCTCTCATGGACCTGCCCTTGGACCACCGTCTCCTTGATTTCCTTATGCATTCCTGTGACCTCGATCCTCGCGTGCCACTTGGACTTCTTGCACTACGTGATCCATGCGAGACTCTTTCCAATTCAAAATCTCTATAATTTGATCCATTCTCTTGTTTAGTTCGTTATTGGAACCTCTATCACACCCATCTTTATTGGTGGTCACCATGGTGTCCCACACTTATCCTCCAACACCGTCACATTTATCGCATCTCAACACAAGGTTCTAGGAATTAATGTTCTTATGCTACATCACATTATTTCCATATGCATACATCCCTCAACATAGAAGACATACACATTCATGCAAGATGCACACATTTTAGAGTCTCTCATTGAACACACCAAAAACATATTATATGATTTTATTTATATTTACCCGAGCTTACATCAAACTTTACAAAAGAGGATGGTTGAGCACGTAGGCTCTCCTTTTCCTCTTTGGTCAACAAGGGTGCATTGGGTCCACACCCTAGAGGAAAATCCCAAATTGTGGAAAGCTTTTTGATCTTAGGTGTTCGCTTCTCCTCAATCTTCAAGACTCTCTCTATCTTGAGTTATGTAAGAGATTAAGTAAGAGTTTCATCATTGAGAATTTTCCCTTTCCTTCATCCTGCCTTTGACCTTCCCATTCTTGTATTCAATTCAAGCTCAGTCAATTCTTAGGACTTCCAATTTTGGGTAAAGGGTCAACTACCCTAGTCAACTATGGTAGAATCAAAAGGCCTAGAGTTGAACCCTAAGATCTAATACCAAATGAAATAACCCATTCCAAATTATTACTTAATTAATATTATTGTAAATGACACATGAATATACTCCAAATTAAAAAGACATAACTAGTGGCTAAAGTCAATCATAGCTACACATGTCCTTTTAAAATGAGTCAAAGATTCTTATATTCACTTCAAAAGTAAAATTATAATATCAAGTTTTACTTGGCTCCTAAGGCCACAATGTCATTACATAGAACATTTTCCATCAAGTACATAAATGAATTACATCAAGTTACATCATAGATTATAATAGTTTGGTGAAAAACTATGGTTCTTCTTCAACGCTCGCCTCCACTGGTGGAGGAGAACATGGTTGAAGCCCTTTACTGCCCAACCATGAAGCTTACACTTCCCCATTATCCTTCTAACTTGAAGAATGTATGACCCTACACAGAAAGTTTAGCAAGAGAACAATTTACAAGGTGGAATCTGGTGTGCACCCATACATCAACATGCAATTTCTATCTACAAGTTGGAAAAGAAAGTGTAAGATATATGCTAGGAATGGTAGAGAGTGAAATCACAGAGTTCATTCGTACATACATAATGAACTACATTGCTTGAAAAAAGAAAAATAAGTGTGTTGCATAAACAACAAACAATAGGTTCTAGTAAAGCAAACCTATACTCTTTGAACTCTATTTTAGCACCCATCTCGGAAGGTAACTTTCTACTATACATCTTATAACAACTATCTACCCTCTAGTAGCTCATCTACCCATAGGTTCTCTAGTCAACTAAGGCATGACTGTTATGTTCAAGTATTTAAAACATTCTTCCCAAATGTCTTCGAAAGAAGAAAAAAAATACCAATTTATACTATAATAAAAAATTAGACTTATGATTCACAGAGTAATTGAAAAATTGGTCATATCATTCTTATGACTGCATCTACTTAACATCTTAAGTATTTTCCTTTTTAAAATGTATTAAAAAAAAAAAATTTATGTCACAAGTATGTGTATGTACATAGATGAAGTCTATGTGCATACAGATATATTTTCCTACTAATGTTATAGTTTTTGCATACATTCTAAAATAATCATTAACTCAAATTGCAATCTTAAAATAATATTTCAATTGACATTTCTTTTCAAGTTAAAGAAAATAGAACAAGTATATGCTAATAGTTTCACACATACTATTATTGCATTCTCACTACTGTGTTTCTCTAAATTTTTTGTTTACTTAAGAACATTCATTAATTGTTTGAACAAAATAAGTATTGTTTCCTACTAAACAGTCATAAAACAAGCTGTTTACATATGAACATCCATTGTTTATGCAAAACAAGTACTATTTCCTACTAAATAGTTGTAAATCTAGTTGTTTACATATGCACATTCTTTTTTTGAAAAGAATAAGTACAATTTCCTACTAAGCAGTTATAAAGTGAGTTATTCTCACATGTACATTCATTGTTTGAACAAAACAAGTATTGTTTCCTACTAAAATAATATAAAAAAAGTTGTTTACAGCTACAATGATAAATTAATCAACAAAATAGTATCATTTACAAAATATTATTCATTTTCTTCATCATTACATTATTTTTTTAGACCAAATAGTTTCACTTAATGACATAAAACCTCATTTTTCCAATAGAAAATTCACTGTTTCTTTAAAAGAACAAGTTTTATTTCAATGGATAGAGGAATAACAATGTTGTTTTTCAGTAGAAGTATTATCTACAGCTATCTCATCTTTCATTTCAAAGAGAACAATTTAATTTTCCTTTGAAAAATTAGACTATTAGAATGTCCATTGTTCCATATAAATATTAATTAAAGTTCAAGAGAAATCATACAAATATTATAATGAACTAGTTCAACATACTAGTCGATTGAAATAGGGCATCCATACTTAACTCTAAGGTTACCAGGGTTTCTATTGTGTGGTCTCACAACATGCCCCAAGACCATATGACTTGGGGACCCAAGTGAAAATTAATGCTTATGGCAGGTATTGGCTAGTTGAAAAGATCACTAGAAGTAAAGAGCAAAGAGAAACATTTAAAGAAAGAGTAATTCGTAATGTAGTCTTCTAGGTACTAGATACTAGGAACCAGGAATGTTAAAAAAGGTAAAAGGTAATGTAAATTTTGAGCAAAGTGTTCTAGTTCGATAGTTGAGGTCCGGTAAAAATGAAAGTTCTAGTAAAAACAAAGTCTGATGAAATTCATGGGTAAAGTTGAATACTGAGTACCGAGTACTAGGTAATGATGCAAATTAAAGTTTTAAAATATTAAGGTTATCCAAGATAGTGCAGCCATAGTAGGAGGGTCCTCAAAGAGAACAATTCAGACTGTGCAACAAGAGTACACAATGAAAGCAACACAAAATATGGAGGAAAATGCATATGGAAATATTCTCATTAACAATTATCTTAGTTACATTCGGCCAACAATGATTAATTACAAGCTTTATAGAATATCCACAATTCTGGAAACATTCATGTTGGCTAAAGATCATCACATTCTCCAAGGGAAGAAAATGTAACATGCACATGAATAAGTCGGCCTCAAATTTGAATTACTCTTCAACAGGTGCATAAGATGTAGTGTGGACCTATAATGAAGTTCAGGGACACTCCAAAGAACATTTAAAATCCCACTGTTAAGATCCATAAGTCATAGGGACGATCCACAATGATCGAACTAGCCAAAAAGTTTGAAATTATTTTGGTGCCAGTTCAATAAATTGCCAAGAATTTCAAAAGCGATAACTTGCTAGAAAAAGATCCAATCATGCTCAAATCTTGGAACAAGGAAAATGAACATGTAGACGATCTAATCCAAGAACCACAAGGTTTGGTGAGAAAATATGATGAATCCACCAACATGAACTAAACAAGAATGAAAAGCAAGAAAAAAACTGAAAGAAAATGATGCAAGATTGCCAAGAACCAAGGATTCTCGTACATCAGACATTCGGGGTTAATGAAAAAAAGTGAGTCCCTCACTTTTTTTGGGCTAAAGGAAAACCAAGATAGTCTACCTCAACCTAAGAAATCCAAGAAGAATCCTCAACTGGTCTACCTTTCCATTTCACAAGATACTCTTTATACTATCTTCCACGAGTCTTCCTCCCATCTTTGACATCCAAAATCTCTTCAATCTCCTCTGGCTGTTATTTAGGAAACTGACTCTCCAATTCTACTTTTCCGTCTTCACTGAACTCCGCCTCATGATACTGATATATATCTATAATGTTGAATATATGTGATATACCCATACCTTCTGGTAACTCCACTTCATATGCATTTCCTGAATCAAATTTCTTCAAGATCTTACAAGGTCCAAATTTCCTCGTCTTCAGCTTATTGTATGTGCTAACTGTAAATTTCTCCTTCCTCGAATATACCATCACTTCATCTCCAACTTAGAATTCCTTATGTCTCTTCTTTTCATCTACCTTCTCCTTATAGTTTTGGTTCATGTCTTCCAATTGTTGTTTTAATCGAGTATGCAACTTCTTCATGTGTTCTGCAAATTATTTTGCTTCTACACTCCTCTTATCTTCCGTACTAATGTCTCTCAACTCTAATATACCTCTAGGGTGAATTCTTATAACAATCTCAAAAATTTTCTTTCTTGTACTCCTATTCACTGAATTAATGTAAGCAAACTTTGCTTGTGCAAGGACTAAATCTCAACTTCTAGTCTTCTCTCCAACAAAAAATCTCAGCAAATTCCCTAAACTCCTATTCACTACCTCTGTCTATCCATCAATCTGTGGGTGAAATGTAGAACTGAACTTCAAATCTATCTTCAACTTCTTCCAAAGTGTCCTCCAAAAGTAACCAACAAACTTCACATCTCTATCTGAAACAATACTTCTAGGTAACCCATGCAATCTAATCATCTCTCTGAAAAAAAAACCGCTACATGTACTGCATTTGTTGTCTTCTTACAAGGTATGAAATGTGCCATCTTAGAAAATTTATCTACCACCACAAATACATAATCATTACCTCTTTGTGTCTTCGGTAAACCAGGTATGAAATCCATGTTGATGTCCTCCCAAGGTCTCTTCAAAACCGTTAAAGGCTTATACAATCCAATATTCTAACTACTCCTTTTGCAACTTGAAAAACTCTACAACTTTGTATAAATCTCCTAACATCCTTATGAATCTGTGGCCAAAAGTATTTCTCACTCACCAATGCTACTGTCTTATCAACTCCAAAGTGTCCTAACATTCTTCCATTATGCTTTTCCTTTAGCAAGTTATCCCTCTTTGAACTCTGGGGTATGCAAAACTGATTTCCTCTAAACAACATATCCTCCTAAATGAAATAATTAAACCACTGGCTTCTATCCTCCATAGTAGGTTCTTTACAAGCTCTCCAAGGTTCTGCAAAATCTGGTTCTTCTTCATACAAGTTCTTCAACTCATCAAAGCCTAATATCTCCACTCTCATCTCTGTAAGTAAATTCATTCTCCTACTCAAAGCATCAACAACTCTATTTTACTTTCCACTCCTATGTTTCAAAAAAAAAGTAAAACTTTGCAAGAACTCTACCCATCTCATGTGTCTTTGATTTAACTTACCTTGACTATTCAAATATTGCAATTCCTGATGATCCGTATACAACACAAACTCCTTAGGCAACAAGTAATGTCTCCACTTCTTCAAGGCTTGAGCTATAGTGTAAAAATCTTGATCATACACTAAATATCTTCTCTTATCATCTTTCAACTTCTCACTGAAATAGGCTACAGGTCTTCCCTCTTGACTTAACACTGCTCCAATTGCATTTCCACTTGCATCAAATGTCCATCTAAAATCCTTCCTATCTCCTCTCATTACTTATGTCATAGGACTACAAATAGAACTGAAATTGCTAATGAACATTTTGTAGAAACTAGCCAATCCATGAAATGATCTTACCTCTCTAATGTTATCTAGCATAGGCCACTCAACAATTTCTCTTACCTTTTCAAGGTCCATATTCAATCCATCCACAGATATCACAAATACCAGATATACCAACTCCTCCTTTATGAAACTACACTTCTTAATGTTTATCAACAATTACTCTTCTTTCAACCTTTGCAAAACTTGTCTTATGTGCAACAAATGTTCTTGTCTACTTTTACTGAAAATCAAGATGTCATCCAAGTACACAATCACAAACTTACCCCATAATTTCTTCAATAACTCATTCATCAACCTCATGAAAGTACTCGGTGCATTTGTCAATCCAAAAGGCAACACCAACCACTCATACAATCCTTCATTTGTCTTGAATGTTGTTTTCCACTCATCTCCTTCTCTAATTATGATCTAATGATATACACTCTTCAAATATATCTTTGTAAATTACTTAGCTCCACTCAAACAATCCATTATGTCATCTATCTATGGTAAAGGAAATCTATACTTCACCGTGATCTTGTTTGTAGCTCTAGAATCTATACACATTCTCCATTCTCCATCCTTCTTAGGTGCAAGCACAATAGGTATTGCACATGGACTTAAGCTTTCTCTTATCAAACCCTTCTTTAACAATTATTTCACTTGTCTATTCAACTCTTCATTCTCTTCTGGTGTCATCCAGTGTGATGCTTTGTTAGGAAAACTAGCTCCAGGAATCAGATCCATACAATGACTAATACTCCTCACAAGTGGCAATCCATCAGGTACATTATTTGAAATGATCTCCTCATATTCAGTCAATATCTCTTTTATCTCTTTTGGTTGTTCTTCCACATGCTTCAAGTCTTCATCCTTTTTAGGCACCAAGGCATAACATACATTCTCATGTCTCAATCCATCAAGGAATCTCCTTCCATCAACCAGACAAACCCTAGCATTCGTACAAACTTCAATTGTAGGAACATCTTTGAATGGCAACAAAATCTACTTCATCCCATTAGCAACAATGGTGTATATGTTCTTCTTCCCATCATGAATATCCTATTTTTCATACTGCCAAGGTCTTCCCAACAAAACATGGCATATATCCGTAGGAATGATATCACACAAAACTTTATCATGGAAATTTCCTATCTTTAATTTCACCAAACATTGTTCACTTACCAATATCTTATGCTCATCTTGAATCCAAGCAATTTGATAGGGCTTCAGGTGTTTCAACCTTTCTAACTTCAGTTTACTCACCATCTCTTTAGAAACCAGGTTCTCAGAACTTCCACTATCAACAATCACTTTGCAACATTTACCATTCACCTTGCATCTAGTCTAAAACAAATTCTTGCTCTACAATGGTTCTTTCTCCAACTCACTTTGACACAATACTCTCCTATTCACTAATACTTATCCATCCTCTAGTTTATTAGATGATCCAACATGTTCTTCCTCAACAAAGGATTTCGTTCTATTGTTCTTTTTCTTCCTACTTGTCTCTCCTTGATTACATTCAAATGCTCTATGTCCTTCTCCACCACATTTATAATAGGTTCCCTTAAATATCCCTTTCTCCTGTCCTCTATCATCTCTTCTATAACTTTCATTTCGGTAACCACCATAACCTCCTCTTCTGTAAGAGTTTCCATCACCTCTCTAGTATTAATTTTCATTCTTACTAATATCCTTAGCCTTATTCTAATCTAGAAAAGATCCTCTTCCTCCTCCAGTAAAAGTTCTTCCTCTTTGAAATCTTCCACCTCTTCCTCTTTGTCTCTGCTCATGTTTCTTATTCAACTTCTCCTCTGCTTTTAGGGCACACTGATATTCCTCTTCCACACTCTACAACTTGATCAAATTGATTTCATCCTATATAGACAAGCTCAAACCATTCACATATCTGGCTACTTGCTTTATCTCATCCTCCAAATGTCTAGATCTGATATTCAACTTATAGAATTCTTTGGTATACTCTATTACACTTGATTCTTTCTGCTTCAAATTCTGAAACTTCCTAAACAAACTAATCTGATAGTCTACAGGCATAAAATTTGACTTCAACTTATTCACCATCCGATCCCATGATTTTATCTTCTCTTTTCCTATTCTCTATCTATCTGTCTGCAAATGTTCCCACCATAGGGATGCATGTCCTCTCAACTTTGTACAAGAAAACTTCACCTTCTTATCTTCAGAGGTACCTTCAAACTCAAAATACTTTTCCATCTCTATGATCTAATCTAATAATACATTTGAATCAAACTTACCATTATAATCCAGTGGATTGAAATGTGGCCTTGTAGTCACTCTAGTTAGGGCTCTTATGAACCTTTCTTCTCCCTGATCTAGGCCAGGTTGCTCATCTCTTCCTCTTTCTTCCTATACTTCTACTTCTTCATCACTCACATCATCAACCGGTCAACCTCTTGTCTGGGTCATTTGAACTGCATCTAATCTTGCAACAATTCCTCTTAACATCTCCATCACAGCTTGGTTTGCGTTTCCACACGCTCCATTTCTACCATTTCTTCTTCCCACCATCTTTACACAAGTCCTCTATGGTTGTAGTTCGGATCCTCAATCCACCACCCCACGAAAAATATTCAATAGGACTTCGTAAACTCTGTCGACCTCACAAGGAACGAATCTTTCTCTGATACCAATCTAGTGCAGCCACGGTAGGAGGGTCCTCAAAGAGAAAAATCTAGACCATGTAGCAAGAGTACACAATGAAAGCAACACAGAATATGGAGGAAAATGCAGATGGAAATATTCTCATTAACAATTATAGCAGTTACATTCGGCCAGCAACATCTGGGCTTACAGATTCGGCTCACAGGCCCAATCAAATATGCAACATTCTAGCATGCTCCTATATGCGAGCTGAAATATTACAAATCTAATCCAAACTTATCTACCTATTCTTCACTATCCATTCTAATGATTAATTACAAGCTTTATAGCATATCCAAAATTCTGGAAACATCTGTGTCAGCCAAAGATCATCACATTCTCCAAGGGAAGAAAATGTAACGTGCGCATGAATAAGTCAGCCTCAAATTTGAATTACTCTTCAACAGGTGCATAAGATGAAGTGTGGACCTATAATGAAGGTCGAGGAAAATCCAAAGAACATTTAAAATCCCATCGTTAAGATCCAAAAGTCATGGGGATGATCCACAATGATTGAACTGGCCGAAAAGTTTGAAATTATTCCAATGCTAGTTCAAGAAACTACCAAGAATTCCGGAAGCGATAACTTATTGAAAAAAATCCAATCACATTCAAATCTTGGAACAAGGAAAATGAACATGTAGACGATGTAATCCAAGATCCACAAGGTCTAGTGAGCAGATATGATGAATCCACCAACATGAACTGAACAAGAACAAAACTGAAAGAAAATATTTTTGGTTGATGTAAGATTGCCAAGAACCAAGGATGCTCCTGCATCACAAGAAGTCTGATAGTCTATTAATTTGGTATATAAAGGATAATTACACAAGAATTTGTGATTTTTGAAAAGCGTGTTATTTATGATAGATTTATATGATAAGAAATTTAATGATGGCTTTATTTACATGAGATTTTTATAAATGTTTTTTTAAGGGATTTAATGAGTGGAATTTATGATTGTAGGAGAAGCAGATTGTGATGTAGTTTTCAGGTATGGATGGTCAAGAAAATTAAAGTTGCAAGTAGATCTGATGGGGTTACTAGGTTCAACGATACACTTTGGAAGCTCATGCTAGGATAGAGTTTGTTGCAATGATACACCAGATACTAAGAAATTGGGAGTCTAGAGTTTAAGCATGTGCAAAGAAGTGTATTCATTCTAGGGATTACTTATTCCTGAAATGTTCAAATCAAGATTGAATCTAAGTGTAGGAAAATAAATTCCACCTAATCATTATGAATATATGGGAATTTCCTACATTTTGTTTATGCAGATTTTTTTGGTTCCAAGAAGGAACCCTGATAATAAAAGAAGATAATAAACCCGAAGGACTTCAATGTGTAGATGAAGGTTGACCTTCGTTAACTTCATTTGCAATTCTCTTACCACTCACCACATTCCATGTTCCTTGATGTGATTTTTCCCTTGGATTTCCTCTCATGTATTTGTCATATCCTACCTATGTCTTACTTCTATAAAAGGCCAAGGGATACCTTTTTTTAATTTAAGTTTAGAATTTGTGGATTCGTAAGAACCAAAACTTCTTTAATTTTTGTTCTTTTTTGTTGTTTTTTGAATCATTTTGGACTAAAAACTTGTATGCACATAGAATTTAATCAATATCGAAGCCAATTTGATAGCTACCTATCTCATGAATTTTTGTAGTTGGTTTTGTTAGTTCAGCCAAACAAGA
Source organism: Sequoia sempervirens (assembly GCA_007258455.2). NCBI lineage: Eukaryota > Viridiplantae > Streptophyta > Pinopsida > Cupressales > Cupressaceae > Sequoia > Sequoia sempervirens. The sequence goes on from VDFB02271358.1 coordinate 647,800,966, forward strand.
CTGTGTGTCATGCCATTTAAGGGTGCATGTAGAACCTACTCGGTGTCCAAACTAAAACTGGGCTTCTTTAAAAGCTCACACCATTTTATATGTACCTATGAAGAAATTTGGTGAAGTATAAAGTTGTTTTCTTTGATTTGATTAACTCTTGGGGCATGCGTGGAGAATAACTAGGAGAAATTTTAATTTTCAGTAATTTTTATGCTTTATTTTAGATTAGATGTTTAAATTCTTGAAAATGTTTCAAAAAAATAGATGAATGAATGAAAATTATTGAAAATATTTCATTTCTTATGAAATTGTTGAATGCTTAAAGATAAATTTACTTAAGTGATAGTAAAAATTGTTGATGCTCATGAAATATTATTGTAAATATTTTGATTTCATAATATTATTTTATGATTGAGCTGGAAGCTTGGTACTGAATGTTTATAATTCCAATTAACCATAGACCCCTTAAGATTAACAACAATATCACATCATACCCTCAAGTGAACCTAATATGGTCAAGAACTGACTACTAGAGCCTTGGTATTAAGCTAAGTAAACTTTTCCTATAACACATACACCTTAGGAACCCCTAGTTTAGTCTTTCAAGTAAAGATAGGTTCTTTATAGTTTTCCTGTGAGGATTTTATCTGCATTGTTGTTGTGAGTGACATCATCATCAATAGTTTCCTTCTTAACCTATTCCCTTTCTAGACCATATTCAAGGCCTTCTTGGTCATTCTACAACTGACTACCCTAGATGAAATGTTCATCTTTTCATAAACCGACCACGGGTCGTGTTTCAAGTTTACCCATAATCTAGCTAGGTTTGTATCACAAACAAGTTTCAACATGTAGACACTTTTGTATTCTTTTAAAGAGAATAATATCATCGATATTAAAGATTGTACCTATCATGGTTTAAGTAACTAGACCTTATCATCCATCATCTTTCCAAATCAATGGTGGCCTCTATATGTAACATTGATCACTACTTTAAATAAATACACTCGATCCTCTTACCATTTCAACTTAGTTGATAATGGAAGGGAAACAAAGATAAATGGAAACAAAGATGGTACATTTAAAAAATAAATTTACATGGGGTTTATACCCCTTACATGGGTTTGGCATTCGAACCATACAACACTAGTTAATAATGAAAACATATTCGATTAGAATATAATTCTAATCGCCATAATATGGCTCACATAGTTGTGTGGCTAACACAACAATCACACCCTGAAAGGTTCTCAAGCCTCAGTCCAATCGATAAGGCTCTATCAAAAACACTTCTTTACAAGTAGTCCATAGGCCATGCGACCCCAAAAGGTGGTCAATATAACATTATACTCAGCTCAAGGCTAAACTCAAAGTCACAAGAATACATTATGTTGTGCCTATCAAATTTTCCTAAAAGTACAGTGACTTCCAAAATAAAGTTATTGAAATTGAATTGCTTCAAAGGAATCAAATTACCTCAATAGTCGAGCTTTGAATGAGGCTTGCCTCTTATTTTTTTCTAATACTTTGACATTCTCTGCTTTTTGCCTTGCTATGAAATGAATCTTTCCCAAAGTTTGCTATCTTTTTTCCTTTCCCTTATTCCTTTCAAAATGGAAACAAAATGCCTTTTTATTTTGCATGTTGTTGGGTGTTACTTGCCATAGCCGCCGACCTCTATTTTAAGTATTGCCTTTATGATTAAGTAGGCCACGTCCATCATGGTTTTTGCCTTAATATTTTTCATTGATTTCCATAGTCCGATTCAAATATATCAGTTATCCATTTGAATTCAATATGAATTTGAATATATATACGTATGTATATGTACGTATATATATATATGTATGTATGTATGTATGTATATATATATATGTATGTATGTATGTATATATATATATATGTGTGTATGTATGTATGTATATATATATATATGTATTTATATATATATATATACATATGTATATATTATTATAATATATATATATATACATATATATATATATATATATATATACATATATATATATTATATATATATATGTATATATATATATATATATATATATATATATCTATATATATATATACACATATATATATATATATATATATATATATATATATATATATATATATATATATGTATATGTATGTATGTGTTCGATTTACATACATGTATATATATATATATATGTATATATGTTTATATATGCATATATATACAAGTTACTTGTTTGGAATGGCTCAAAGGTTCCATACACTATCATTTTATGTAAGGAACTTGAATTTGTATTTCAAGCATGTAAATATATATTTATTTCTACACTAAAGAAAATAATTTTCTTTACAAATGCTTTCTTTTGTTTCCTTCAAATCACAAAGTTTTGAATAGAAAATTTAATCTACAAACCATTCATTTCCAAACACTTAAATAGTTCAAGTCAGGAAATTACATTCTCTTATATATACAATTTAGTTCAAATGCAAGTCATCATGCCATTGTGGTGTGTGCACCCAGATTCCAACTAGCCTACCATTCAATCCAGATAAACAATCCTACTTCAAGCATGCTCCTATCCTTCAACCTATCACCCTGAAATTGCACATACTTGCACTTGCAAATTGATCAGTAACGTTCAATTCTTGGTAACATATAAAATAAATTTTCAAAATTTCACAAATTCAACATCAGTCAACTTCTTTTGTTTAGTTTTCAAATATTCTAGAATCTTCATTTAATATTTATTGAATTTCTTCAATAATTCTACTTACCATATTATAATAAATATGTAATAAAATTGGGTTATGATAGAGTACTATCTAAGGGAATGAAGTAAATTCATTGACAAGCATTTTAGTCATTCTCCCAATATCTCTCCTAATTGTGAGAGTATCTTGGTGTAAGAGAATGAAATCATTGACACATTTATTAATATCTTTTCCTAATCTTCATTCATCTCCCAACTTATCTCCCACTTTTGAGAATGTTTTGGTGCAAGAGGATGCAATCATGGACAATCATGAAAATCATAGTTTTTCTTCTCTCAATACCTCACCTACTTGTGAAGAAGGTATCTTAGTGTTAGAGGATCCAATCATTGAGTGTCATGAGAATACTATTTTTTTCTCTCACAATACCTCTCCTACTTGGGAAGATATTATGGCACAAGAGGATGAAATAATTGATAAATTTCTTTCAAAATACATTAGGATGGATTACATATATGAAGACGATAAGGTGACATTAGATCCCCCATCGATAGAAGATCATCAACAAGTAGTCAACTCCATTGAGGTTATGAACATATAATTGGCTATTTGATCTCCTTTAATTATTGGACCTCCTAAAATTCCTTTAATAATTGGACCTTATGAAAGTTCTCTAATTATTAGACATCCTAAATCACCTCTCATTATAAGATCTCCTAAACCTCATGGCCATATCCTAAACTTTGCAAAACAACTCACTAGTAATAATGTGTCACAACAACCAAGTTATCGCACAATTGCTCACACATATAACAATAGAAATAATAAGAAACCAAAACAAACTCCAACATCCATATCATTACCTCAACCATATCTCCCACCCGCACTTAACATTCCTTAGTTTAGTGGTAAGGAATATGATCTTGTTGAGACACTTCGTAACACTCCTACTGATATCTCCTTGTGGGATTTGATTCAAACATCACCTGTCTATCATAACATGCTTGAAGATTATTTAAAAAATGTTTTTTTCCTCATAGTGTGCAATGAAATGATGTGGTATATTTTCTTGAAGCTATGAATGAAGCTAATTTAGACATGGTATTTTATCAAAGTGAGTGAGCCCCTTTGGAAACACAAAAAAAAATGATGCTTTGATGATAATGTTTGTTAGTAAAAATATTAGGATTAGGCATACCCTTATTGATAATGGTTTAGGACTTATTGTTTGTAGTGTTAACCTTTTGGACATAATTGGAGTGAAAAAAAACTTAATCCAACTTGATGCTTTATCAATTAAAGGTTTTGATAATGTGGGAAGACAACTACTTGGTGTGATAACATTACCTATTAAAGTTGGAGGTTGTATTGCAAACTCCCATCCTTGTCATGCCCCATGATCTTTCATACAATATTCTTTTGGTTAGACCATGGATCTATAAAATGAAAGGAGTTTCTTCAATGCTTCATTGCTTAATGAAGTACACATACAATAATAAGGTTTACCTAATAAAAGTTGATCCAAAATATGAAAATTATTTACAAACTAAAACAAGAATGAAGAATCCTCCTAGAACATTGACACCAACTATAAAAGTGGAACCGTTACAAATTGAGGACAAATATGAATATCTTTCCTTGATAAAAAAGTTATTGGATGATTATTTGGGTTCATTATATTTTACACCTACATTCATGGGGGAATATAAGATTACACCATCAAAATCAGCAAAAGAGAAAGATGTAGTACTATTAACACAACCTACAACTAAATCATAAAAAACATCCAACTACAAAATTTCTAGAAATGAGGAAAACATAAATTTCACATCCACTTATGATGAAGATGATTATAAAAAACCGCATTCCTCAAAATAAATGGAAGCTATTTATGGAAGAGGTTATCAATTTTTGAAACAATTTGGCTATAATGGAAAAGGATGTGGTGTAAAATAATAAGGTATCCATGTCCCCATAGATACTAACACACAAGAAACAACAAGAGGTCTTCGTTATTCTCCTTCAAAAATAATGAGAACATAAAAAATACCTTCAATTAATCATACAAGAGAAAAAAATTACTTGATGCTCCCTACCATGTGGTAGTTGTAGTATCACAACATGCTCACTACCATGCATGGTGTTATAAACTAGGCTTTATGTAATCATATTTTATCTTCCAAGGATCAACATATCATCATCCATTTTTGGCTCACCTTTCTCCCTACACTTGGGGGGAAATGGGTTAGGTAGCCTTGTGTTAGGTGCATTCCTTCTATCAAAGGATCCCTTTTTATCTTCTTAAAATGCTAATATAACAAGTACAATAACATTTTAGGGGGGGAATATAATCCCCCACTCAGTGTATGCATAAGAAATGGTCCCTTTTTACTGATGATAGCATACATCTCCTAGGAAGTGTGACCTTGGAAATGAAAGTGTGGCCTTCTTGATATATGTTAGTGTCTCCTTTGTGGTGATATTAGGCTTGATGTCCCATAAGACTGTGACCCTTCTTAGCATATGATGTTCCCCTTAGTGGTAATTCTATGGTTAGTATCCCCTAAGGTGTGAGCCTTCCATTCCATGAATTTTCCTCTCTTGGTGCTGATTTCATGTGTGATATTCCCTAAGGTGTGACCCTTCATGTATTGAGAAATATCCCTTTGTTGTCTTTGTAAAGCACATTTTGTGGTGGTGTTTTTTATAACACCCCTTGAGGTTTTCTCCTCATCTTGTTTCATCTCCTTATACATTTATGTGCCTTCTTAAGCAAGTTTATGCACCTTCTTAGGTATGTTTATCATTTATGTGCCTTCTTAGTTAAATATTTATGCCTTTTTAGGTGAAACTTTGTCCCTTCTTAGGAAAGTTTTGCACCTTCTTAGGCAAGTTTTTGCACCTTCTTAGGTGAACTTGGAATTTGTGCACCTTCTTAGGTGAGTCTTTGTGCCTTCTTAGGTGAGTTTTTATACCTTCTTAGGTGAGTCTTTGTACCTTCTTAGGTGAGATAAAAATTGATTTATGGATTCAACATAATGTAGCTTGTTGATTCATGGACACCCATTTTAACATGACCGTTGGTCATAACACACATTTCTTGATAGTAGAGCTATCTATTCCATGAGTGTATAACATAGCACAACTTACTAGCCTTGTGGAACCCATCATATTGCATGGACACCTAGAATAAAACAACTTGCTAGCCAGTGAATCCATGTAGCTCATGAGTGATGTGGCATAATGTAGTTTGATAGTCCTCATGGGAGAATTCTTTGACTAACATTCATTCAACAAATGAAATTTGGTATTTGAGATAATTTAAGACTGAGGTATCTTTACCTTATTGACTTAAATTCTTTTAGTATTGACCTTGTGTTTTTTTGTGCGTCTTTTGTGTGTTTTCTTTGTTTTTGCATCATTTTTGTGTTCATTTATTTTTCATTTATATGTTATATTATGTCATGGGTATGTGTAGGATCATGATGGGCCAAAAAGTGGCGATATGATGGGTATGTGGCTGACGACCTTTTTTTTACCCAAAATGGATGAAACGAAAAGGGTTTTTAAAGGAGATTCTTAGATTTCCACCAATATAAATTATGCTTTACTTTGAATTTAATAAATAAATATTATTCATTTTCTATTTGAATTACGACTAAAGTCCTAATTGATAGGCTGATTGAAAAAAATCTATAACCTTCAAATGGTATAACATTTTTTGAATCCAAAACATGTCACATTATATGCTTGGCATAATATAAGATTAAAAATAAAATTGAATTTCATAAATTTTGACCAAGCAGGTCGTAGTTTTTATATTTTTAAAAGTTGTAATAAAAAATTATAATTAATTATTTACTTGAAAAAAAAATTACAAAAATATGCATCACATCAGGACATGAGTCCTCTACTTATATCTAAAATATTATAAAAAAAATATTATCATTTTATTGTGGTTAGGGTGGTCGGTAAAGACACCTACTTTCATTTTTTTCCGAACTCTAAGTACTATCAAGATGGAAATATCAAATTTCTTCCAAATAGATTTTTATTTTTAAAATAAATCTAGTTAGTTACATTCAATTTTCTTAAGCATCATTCTTTACATATTTTTAAATAATATAGATAATTTATTCAAATTTTTACACTGCTGTTTAATTCTCACTTTTTCCAATTTTGCCAATTAGGGGCCCTTTTTTCCATACGATCCCGCATATACTTCATGTTTCTCACTATATGCTTTTTATTTTGACATGTGTGTTTTGTGTTACATTCTTCTTGTTGAATTTACACATGTGTGTAAGTCTTTGTCTTCATGTTGGTTTTCCATAGGATCGGGATCTTGGGGCTTGTGCACTTCGATCCTTGTCATCCAATCTCTAACATTTGGACAATCAAACCCCTCTTGACATATCTTCTAATTTAGTGTGAGTTTGAGTGTAAGTTCATACTCTCACTAAGGTAGGGGCTAAATGTTACATCAAAAATTGTCACCCTTGATAATTTCACACTATGTTGTGCTTCCCCTTAAGTTATTGACCCACTGAACCCCTAATTTCCTAAATTATGCATTCCATGACCCAATTTTAACAATTACTAATAAATTGCAAGTGGAAAAATGCATTCATCTAATACTTTTCCCCTAACACCTTAATTTTTGTAAAATAGGTTAGGGACATAGATGACAAATGAGTTCCATTATGACGAACGAGTCCCTTTAGGGCATAACTTTCCCCCTATTTAGTTTGGCTCCAAATTCAAATATGTTGATGTAAACACTTTATTATTTCCAATTCAAGTGTCGAAAGTAGGCTATTAGGATTAATTTATAGAAATTAGAATAAATACATACAAATACCTAGTTATTTCATCATTTTGAATCCATCTAGCACTAACATGGAGAATGTAGGAAATTCTTGTTAAGAGCATTGCCAAGAAAGTCAAGAGCAACATTTCAATGATTATTAAAAAAATTCAAGATCCAAAAATCATGTGAAATCACATGTGAGTTCATGTATGTTCATGTTATCATTGTTTGTGAAGGCTAACCCTTTTGTAGGCCTCCAAGAAATTCAAGAAAATCAAGCAAGCAAGATCCAAACCTTGAGGGGATGTGCACAACTTGAGTCCTTCAAGGAATCCATTAAAGGGTGGTGAGTTACAACACTTTGTTTATTCATCATTCTTTCATATAATTCATCTATTTATCATTGACATTTCTACTATGGAAGTGGAAGCACTAACATGGGGTTTGACCAAGGAAAACCCCTAAATGGCACAAACTTTCCTCTCTCTTTGAATGTGCAGGTTTCAAGTTTGAAGGAGATTCAAGGAAGCTTGAAGATCCATTTTTCATTATTGCATTTAAAACCCCACACCTTGACAACTCATGGAAACTCACCTACAGAAATATTCAATAGTGATTTGACAAATTTGTAGGTTGAATCGGGAAGCTCTGATCCAACATTAGAGGGTCCTATGAAAATAGAACTAAAATATCTCTACAAGGACATATACGCCCTATGGTGAATTATTCCTCCTATTGTGGTTGGTTCCAAATTTATAGGACAAGTGCACAAAAATCTATCTTTCTTAGATCTATTGGTGAATTTCTATTACAATTTCTTAGTTGTCAAAATATAGCATTTTTCAAATTAGGGGAAATAGTATAATTAGGTTGATTAAGGCAAATCAGTTCTAGTCTATTTCTAAGGTTCAAAAAGGATCAGATCTAGGTCTGATTGACTCACCTTCATGGTTTAAAGTCAATATAATCACCTTTTTGGTTGCATTCTAATGATCCCTTGAAAAATGAAATTGATCCTAGGTTCCTTGCATTAGACTTAGGATCACTTTTTTCTATGTTTCATGTATAAGCTAAGTTTAAAGTGATAAAATAATTAAGATGTATTCATTTGAATTTAGCAATATCTCTAGAGTGTAAAACATATAATAGGGTACAAGAGTTTATGGTCTCCCATTTTAGAAAATTCATAATAGAATCTTAAATATCTTTTCAATAGCATATACATTTATGACATGGTGTTTAGAGAGAGAGAGAGTTACCCACCAAGTCCACCAATGTGGCTGATGATATCTACACCTTACTCAAACAAGGTTGTAAAATTTATCAATTTGATTCAGCTAAATAGAAATATTGCAACCTACCAAAATAAAAGGAAGTTGCAATAGTCGCACATAAGGTAGGCCCTACATTCCTCTTCCTTTAGATGAGGATTCCCCCTAAAAGTCCCTAACATTTGGAAACACAAGCCCAAAATGGTACCACACATAAAAGATGTTTAGAATTAAATATATAAGCTAAGTTTAAAGAGCTATAAGAATTAAGCCATAGTTATTTTAATTTATTGATAAATCTAGAGTGTAAAACATACACTAAGGTACAAGATTTTTTAGTCTCACATTATAGACAATTCATAAAAAAATCTTCAATTACTTGGAAATAGCATACACATTAATAATATGATGTTTAGAGAGAGAGTTACCCACTAGGTTCACCAATGTGGCCAATGATATCCACATGTTAAAGACAAGGTTACAAAATTTATCAATTTGATTCAACTAACTATCACTATTGTGACCCAAAAAAAGAAAAGGGAGTTGCAATAGTCACATGTATGGTTGGGCCTAATAATTTGTAACTTATCTCATAATATTGAACATAATATATCATTAATTTATTCATCTAGATTTTTGATTGATTTATAAGCATTTTGGTCTTCAGTAGAATTCTTGTTTATGATTTTTTTAAACATGGTACATTAAATGCATGATGTCCATAGTTATTCCACTTTTGGGATTAGAGATTACAATTGATCTTTAAAATTTTAGTATTTTCTTCTCTTGCATTGAATGATGACCTAGACAATAAAAAAAAATTAATAGAAATATAAGAGTTGTGGTTGTTTTTTATTGTGGTTTTATTTTGTGAGTAGATTTTGGTGATATTTGGATGAAAAATAAATTTCAAAGTTTGTAATAAAGCTATTTTTTCATTTTGAAGCATCTAAATTAGACTTTAGAAGCTAAATCTACAAGGGTTTGAAATTCAGAGGTGCATGCTAGATCCAATGGGTACGTAATATTTTAGATAAATTTGGATCAAATAT
>VDFB02271358.1:647810901-648027514 GCA_007258455.2 Sequoia sempervirens
GGACTCTTAAGGGAAATCGCTATCCAATGTAGCCCGAGTGATTTGGCTGATTTGGGTGCAAGAGGACCATTCCTAGTGTAAACGCATCTATACCTGACGTGTTGGAATAGTCCGGAGTTGCGGAATGAAAGTTGCACTAGTTTACAACTTTACACTACTTGCATCTGGCAACTTTTCCCTCCACTGAAAAGTCATCACCATAGGAAAATGCCTCCAAGATAGCAAAAACCGAGAGAGATTTATGTAGATGGTCCCAATACGATCCCGTAACCTCTGACGAAGAGTCTGGATGCCCCACGGTCTCCGAGAAATAGCCCTTCAAATATTGCTGCCTTTTAGCACATTGGACTCTTAAGGGAAACTAGTGGGCAACAGAGTTAACTTCTTCACAAACTTGGTTTGAAGTAATTTCATTCTTTTTTGTGCATTTGAGAGACATTTTGACTGGAGGTCGGTCTATGAGCCCTATTCTATGATATTACAAAAAGGTATTGTGGACCTATATTAAGCTACCACTCTCAATATCATACAAATTAAACCCTGGCATCAATAGACTGTGTATATCAAGCTACCACAATTCTATTGATGTTAGCAGCTTCGTCGATCTCTTCCATCCATTCCAACACATGATAGAGCTTGGAAAAGAGAGAAGGAAGTCCTCTAGCAAAGAGGAGAGTAGAGTCCGCTTCAAGAGTAAAACATGGCACTTGCTAAGACTAAGCCCGCCCAACCATACAAAAGTGGCATACAATATAGCAAAGTCCGCTAGCAATACATAAAGGAAAGTTCCGCCCTTGTTTCTTGGCACAAACACTCAGCAAAGCCCGCCCATGTTAAGAAAGGGATGTGTCAAACATGATTGAAGTCCGCCACATGTCTTGGCCATGAAACTTGACAAGGTCCACGCTTACCAAAGAGTGACATGGCATAAAAGATGGAATCTTGCCAAATCCGCTTCAAGAGGATAATGAGTGTCCGCACTTAGAAGAATATGAACATGGAAAGTGAATGAGTGAAGTCCGCTCAGCATGTTAAGTCTGAAATGGCAAGAGAAAAGAGGAAGTCTGCCAGCCTTAAAGTGAAATTGAGCTCGCCCCTCATTTGTAAAGGGTGGAGACAGTGTATAGAATTGTTGTGATAGACTATTTCTGATAATAAAAGCTCTTATGCATGATTTGATTTGAACCACTTTTATTGTCAAATAGTGTGCATGGTTGCATAACTTTTCCACCATAGATTGGAGATAGATTAGAATTAAATTACACTTGGAATAAAATTTGCCTAAAGTTAGCCTGAGCTTACTCTATGGATTCTTAACTTCTGTCTTGATAAATATTGTTCGATTGGAAGGTATTTATTCATGATATGAAAACCATAAGCACATTTCCTTGAAGATTGCAATGGCTTTGCATAGTTGGCGTGATTCCTACATGGCAAAACAAAGTTTGGTTTTGTTTCACCAAGTCAATACCGTCTCTTGAATTCTTAGGAAGTAGATTAGAACTTCTGACCCCTTGTCTCCTTTTTTAGTTTGTTTGATCTGCAACCCAAATAAAAGAGCTTGATTGTCCAGACCTTCATTGTGAATTGAAAAAATTCAATGCTTTAGGTGTGATAAGTTTGGTCACTTTTCCAAACATTGTTCAGATAGACCTAAGCATCAAGCCTCCATTGCAGATGTAGATGATGTTTCTCCATAGAAGAATGAATATTTTTTTTGCTCAGCATCGTCAAGCAATGTACCCACTGACACCAACACTTGGCTAATCGACAGTGGTTTTCTTAGAAAGAGGGAGTTGATTATGAAGAAACATTTGCTCCTATTGCTTGTTACACTTCTGTCAGAACTATCATTGCCCTTGCTACATCAAGAGGATGGAAGATTCATCAAATGGATGTGAAGAAAACTTTTCTCAATGGTGTGATTAAGGAAGAAGTTTACGTCAAGCAACCTGATGGTTTTGAGGTTCATGGGAATGAGTCACATGTGTGTAAGCTGAAGAAGGCCTTGTATGGTCTTAAGCAGGCTCCTCATGCATGGTACGAAAGGATTGATTGGTACCTATCTAGTTTGGGCTTCTTGAAGAATGATGTTGATTCAAATCTCTACTTCAAGGTAATCAATGGTGATGCATTAATATTGGTACTAATTCATGCTTCTAGGATGCATATATATATATATATTATTTTTACATGTTTTCTCCATTGTTCAGCCCCTACACCACAAGTAAATGGTTGCATAGTGTGTGGAATGAGGTGGCAGCAAGCCTGTAATTGAAATATTTTCATCTATTAGCATCTAGTTGTTACTTATGCAATGTGAAGTAATGCTTTGAGTTTGAAAGATGTGCAATGCAATGTAATTAATAATATGTATAAATTTTTAATTATTAGTTATGTACTATGAAGAAATTGCATAACTGCTTAGGTTGACTTTGTAAAAACTATATTGTAATTGAAATTTTTTCATCTATCAACATCTAGTTGTTACTTAAGCCATGTGAAGTAATGCTTTGAGTTTGAAAGATGTGCAATGCAATGTAATCAGAAATATAATAAACTACATAATATAACCATTCTTTTTATGCTATTGTACATCAAGATATTTAACCATTGCTCACTTGATTAAAATTTCAAAGAGTTTAATTATACACATGAGGATGCAATTAAATTTCGATTGTCAAATTCTATATATCAAATTATCCAATAATCAAGTGTATGTCCATATACAAAAATGGCATCAACGCCAACTCAAACAAAATTTTACAATATGTGGCATATGCCATCTCAGTATCTATTCAATATTTACATGCCAAAATGTCTATCTCATCCTAAACTACTAGTGGATCATCAAAATGGAGCCTCTTTGAAGCACTTGTTGCCTCTGGGTAGTTGCACAAGAAAAAGTCAAACCACAATTGAGATTAGTTATACTATATAATTTAAAATCGAATAATTAACATCAAAATAAATATACATTAAATTATAATTGAACTCTAAAATTGTAATCTTGATTACCGAAATATCCGTCTCTTCAAAGGGTCAGGAGTCCTAGAATATGCCCCTCTCAAAGAACCGACCAAACCATCTTTTGTAATTTCAATCTATATAGGTGAACAAAAACATAAAAGTGATCCAAGTTAGCATACAATTGTTAGTAATAGGAACATATAAATACCAAACACAAAATAAAATGAGCACATACTTCTTTAGGTGTTTTGAAACCTCCTCCTTGAGGTGCTTCAACACCTACTCCTTCAAGTGTTCTAATACATACTGCTTCGGGCATTGTGTCACTTGTCAACAAGGACGTATAGCTCATAATTCCCTGCACATAAAAATGATAAGTACATATGAAACTACCAATCTATGTCGATGTATGTATAATAAATAAAAGATCTTAAAATTCTTAATTCAATCAAATTTGAGTTCAATTACCTTCCCCTTATCCAACAGTGCACTTCCATAATCTGGACAAGGCTGCACCTCGCTCGCACAAGGTATTTCCTACAAGAGGAAAATAAGATAAACATATAAGTTATTATATAATTTCATTAATGACAATTCAAATGACAAGAAAGTATATAATAAATAAATGTAAATGAGTGAGTGCAAAAATATATACTATGTGTGTGTCGAGGCCAAATGAAATGACCCTCAGGAGGCTATCCGTCACATGTGTCAGCTCCTCCTCGGACATCAACTGTTAAATAGACCATGTAAATAAATATTAGTACATTATACTATCTCTTATTAATATTCATTTAAAAACAAATGAAAGTTATGAATTCACAACTTAAATTTTACCTGTGTCACTATTCTAGTGTCCCCTCTCTAGCAGGAGAGGACTCTGTACGGTGTGCTCCACTCCCCTGCGTCTGATCTATAATGTCCACATCATGGAATTCATAATCGAAAGTGTCTAAGGGATGCTTGACAGGTTGTACAAGAGAGCCCAAGCATATCTGGTGACACATGGAGCAAGTATGTGGTACACAAATATGTGGATCTAACGAAGATGACACAGCAACACTCGAGCCATCACCAACATCACCAGAATGTGGCTGAGCTACTACAGAAGCATGGGAAACCAAAAGACCACTCAAAGAGTGAATAGCGTGGATAGTCTGTGTGGCCGCATCTTGCATAATATCTGGATTGTATACTAAAGGTGGCAGTGGAAGGGGAGGAGGGGGAACATATGGGCGGGGTATTACTCTAACTACCTCTGGTCTATCCTGGGGCATACCTCCACCAACGCCCTGGAAGGGTTTAATGTCAAAGTAATTGACATGATGCCATAACACAAACTCAGCATATAATTTTTTTATAAAATAAAATGGTATATCACAATTGTTGTTCGGTGGTTTCAAAAAAACCATACACCAACGATCCCAAAAGTTTTCATAGAAAGTTTTGTTTTATTAACATTAACCGGCAAACCAGTGCGGGGGTTAACAAATAAAGAGGCTATTTGGGCTTTGGTTATTGCGAGATCTTTCACATCGTCATAGGACAATCCACATGCATAATATTCTCTCATGTCTTCTCACCACGAATGAAAGGCATTATGTTGCGAGGAGAGGGTTTCTATGTTTTTAATTATTTCTTTCATTGTGTTTGACATCTCAGATAATCGAGGGACTCTCGTATAAACTTCAGAAATGCCCCTTAATTGTTGCAATTTTTCAAAAATTAATTCTTGAATTGATGGCTGTGGAGGTGGTGTAGGTGGTTGAGGTGGTGGAGCAGCCATAATGCCTGATTAAAATTAAAAACAAATTAATCTAATTAAAATTAGACAATATAAATAAAAATATTATAAAAATACCCTAGTTTTTTAAAAAAATCCAACAAAAACCCTAGTTTCTAACAAAAATCTATAAAATTCTCTAATTTTTAATCCAAATACATAAAAAACACTATTTTTAAATCAAAATCCATTACAAACATTTAATTTTCATCAAAATCCATTACAAACATTCAATTTTCATCAAAATCCATACTAAATTCAATTTTTTCATAAAAAATCTATCAAAAACCCTATTTTGAAAAAAATCAACTAAAATTACACAACTCTAATTGAAAATTTGATTAGAGCAAAGAAAAATCAATAATCTAACCTTTTGAAGATGGATTTCCACCAAATTGGATATCTGATTTGTGAAATAAACTTTTGACTGTGCGCCCGCCGTGGTTAACCAGTTGTGTGAAATGAGAATGAGTTTTAATCGGGCCGATATTGAATATATATGTTGTCACAAATCGGATATCCGATTTGGAAATATAGGTTTGGGTTTTGCTTCGGTAGTGTGTACTGACACCTAAGCCACATAAAGTCAACTCGACATTTTCGCATTTTTGAATCGATGAAACACGTTATTTTTTCTCCATTGCCACTTTTTGGCATACCATGATCCTGCACATGCCCTCTACTCCCTTTATAGATAGGACCCAAAAATTTGCATGTAACATTTTCTATTATTCCACAATCGGACCAATTTCACCTACGGCTAGGTCATCCTTGGCTCTACTCAATGAAAGCAGTCCCCTCCATTGTTCACAAATGTTTGAAGTTTCTGTATGACAATGAAATATTTACCATACACCATATTAGCTTTAATCCATTATCCTCTAAAGGTAATTTTTCATTAGAATCCTTTTTTCCTGAACCTATGGAACCCATCACCCCCTGTAAAGATTTATTTTTCATAGCCTATCAAAAGTTCAAAGCCAAACGAATAGCTGAATTGTGTCTTCGTAACATGTCCTCATCCGCTTCCACTCCTCCTATCCTAGATAAAACCATGTTTTAGCTTGAGTCTGACATTGAACAAACAATACAAACTCATGAGCACCCAACCATAGACACTTCCCCTCCATTGTTTAAATTCCCAAGAGAAAATGAAACAAATCTTGTCATGCTTCCTCACATTAAACAAGTGTATAAAGCTAAAGAAAAAGTGATTGAACAGTCTTCTTTGGTTTCTTCCATTCTTCCCCCAGAAGAAAAGGAACCTATGGTGGATCAACCCGCTCTTACACCTCAAAAAATTCAAAATAAAATTAAATGCAACTGTGGTGCTAGGGAACCTAGGCGGCGTCGTCGTCTCCTTGCTCATTAGTCTCAAATGGAAGAAAATAAAGAAAACCAACCTCTACCTTTGACCAAAGTAATAGATGATCGCCCACTTCCCCATGACCTACCACAAGATACCGATCCAACAACCACAACTTTTGATACATCCTTCCTTGGTAATAACCCTTCGTCCTCCTATTAAGAAGTGCATAACAATTTAAACTCTTTATTTCCATCTACCATGAGCTTAAATTATAAATCTTCTATACCAAGTGAAGAACCTGGTAGCTCTCCTAGTTTGATACTTGTGATTCTTCCTTTGGACAATCAACCACCCTCACAATACACTGAACATGATTGGGAGGCAGATGACTTGTTAGATGGTTGACTTGCATTTTCCTTACTAGCCTTTTTATATTCATTTTTCCTTTTTCTTTTTCAAAATTTTCTTTTTTTTTATGTGCATATCATGTTCCCCCATAATGTGCATTTGATGTTCTCTCTCTCTTTGTGCACTTCCTCTACTTTTACCTATATTCTTCTATATGTTGAGCTTTTTCCTTTGAGATGCCCTATGTCTCCTCCATGTTGACCCAAAAGGTCCTTTTTATTTTACTTTTGTTTTGTGTTCTCCTTTTGGGGATGATGCAAAGCGTAGAGACACCCTGTCTCTTCCATGTTGACCCAAAATGTCCTTTTTCTTTTTTCCTTTTTTGTGTTTTCTATTTGGGGATGATGCAAGGCATTGAGACCAAAATGTCTCCTTCATGTTGATCCAAAATATTTTTTTTTTCATTCACCTTTTCATTTTCCTTTTGCTAGTGTTTTCCTTTTGGGGACAATGCAAGGCATTGAGACCGTAATGTCTCTTCCATGTTGACCCAAAAATGGACTTTGTTTTTCTTTTTTTTTCCCTCTCTTCGTGTCATTCTTCTAGTTCTATTTGCTTTGAATAATGATGACAGTTCTGAGATTTTTAACAAAAAAATTGTAGCAATGAACATACTGACCCCAAATCCATAAATCCCTTATGTGTTTGGTGTGTTCCTTTCTAGGGGGAAACCTCCTTTTCTTTTATTTTTCTTTTTACATGAATCAACCTAACTTAGAAACATATGACTTGGCATAGGGCTTTCCAAGTTGGCTCTCATGTCTTGTTTTCTTTTTGCATTTATCCTTTGCTACTTTAAATTAATTCTCACAAAACAGTGTGTAGCAATTCCTTTAAAGTGGGGGGCATACATTGGCACAATTTCATTTTCATTTTTGGTTCTTAGTGCAGCCTTGTCACTTCGTACGATGCATTTGTCACTTTGTGGATGACATTGGGTGTGATTTCCTTCATAAGTGTGATATATCTTAGCATATTACATTCCTCTTAGTGGTTTGATGCGACGCACTACATCCCCTAAGTTGTGAATATTTTATTCTTTGATTGGTCCTCTCTTGGAAACATTAGACACAACGTTCCCTAAGTGGCATACCTTGCATGAACTTAAAAAGATTCCTTTGACCACCTTTTACATTTTACATTTTTGCATTTTAACTTTTTCATTTTTACCACCTTGCATAATGCAACTTGCATGCCTGTGGTACCCTTGCATTTGTCCATGAGTTCTAAGCATACGAAGCTTTGCTTGTCTCATGAAGCACGAACCAAAATTTTCCCTTGTGGCACCTTGTTAAAGTTATCAAGAGGTATAACTGTAATATGGTTGAGCAGGAAGCCCACTCAGTGGCATGACTTTCCCCATAGCCACCTATGTGTTTATGAGTGCATACCAACTAGCATATGTATCTATCCTTTTGGGCTTTCTCACCTCATAGACAACCAAAACTTCTATGGCCCCAAAGTGAGTATACTTGGGACTTCTCACCCAACAGACAACCATAAGTTTCATCACCGCAAAGTGAGTTCACATTTCTTGTTTCAAACAACAAGCCTAAATCTAATCCACAATGAGTTGTATAGGTGATCGAAGCTTTTATTTATCTTCTTCATCATATGTGTTCCTTTTTCCTTATGTTTGGTTTGCTATGAGACCTTAGTCCTAGGGGCTTGATCATCCCTCTTGATTATTGTTGTTTCATCTTACCAACATGAGTGCATTAGGATCCCTCTTGATATGCATGTTGGGCTACTTTAGAGAGAGTTTGAAGCAAGTTCATCCTCTCACTCAAGTGGGGGCTTAATGTGTTGCCAAAAAATGTATAGTTGACATTTTTAAACTCGCTTGAGTCTTTCTAATGGAATTTGGCTTGATTTTGTTTGGGGTTTAATGTTGTAATGTGGCTTAAACATTCACATTAGGTCCTAAACATTCAAATTATGACATCTTATGAAGGTGTTGTGAAGTGTTGTAAAACATTTCTACACTTTTCTAGACTCTATTCATTACAATTCACCTAAAAATCACCTTTTCATCACTTATTAAGTCCAATTTTGAAGTGTTGTAAAGTCTTGTAACAAGATTTCACACTTTTCTAGGCTTAATTTCACTATTTACACATTTCTTATGACCCCGTAAGGTACTTCCCAACTGTTTTCAAGTGTTTTTTTAGAACATTCCTAGTGGACAACTTTTAGTGCCTTGAAATTCCCGACACCCACTTAATTTTCTTAAGGGGGACTAAGTCGCCAATAGGGGCGACTTAGTCCTTTTTGGCACAAAACTCAAAATAATTTTAAAATTCTAGCAGGAATTTGTCCTCTAACCCTTGAGGTTGGCCTATGATGTGTTATTTTTAGGAAATTTTAATAAAATTAGGTATAAATAAGTGTTTTTCTCCTCATTTTACATCTAATTTAATTCAAGCAATCTCCTACAATCTTCTCTCTCAATTCACAAGCATTCATTAAGCAATCAAGCATTATCAAGTCAATATATTGGAGCACTTCATTGCATATCTACAAATTTTGAGCATCAAAGGTGTGGTAAGTTTATGAAATTTTCATTTTATCCATTTACCATACTCCTTTAATTCCATTTCAATGTTTAGGGTTTGATTACCAAAGTGGGGTTTGACTAAGGTAAACCCCTATTCTCTAACCCTCAACCATTTTTCCCCTATTGCATGTGTGTTTGTAGACTTTTATATGCAGATTTATCAAGAAATTTGGTGTTGAAAGGTGGTCAACAATTCTACACATTCAATCAAGTCAACACAACCCTAGTTCAAGCTTGGAGAGGCTTTCTACCCCATTTTCTGCAGAATCAAGTACAAAAACCTGTTAGAAAAGAAAGTGTAGACCTGAGACTTCTAGATTATGTCCCGAATTCCCCAAGATTTGTAGGAGGACTAAGTCGCCACTAGTGGTGAATTATTCCCACTTCTAGGCTTGAAAATTTATTTTGACATTCTTGGATACCCATTTAGCAGATTCTTGTTCCGGTAAAGTTTCTCGAAGCTGGGACTAAGTCACCCCACCTGGTGTAAGTGTCCTAGTCAGAATTTTTAGTCAATTTTCTAGGATTCCATATTCCACCAACATCAAATTTCTAATTCTAGGTGCACCTCTTTCATTTTGTTCTATTATTTCATCATTTAGTTGCACTTTTAGGCATTTCTGGATATCACACTGTGTTTACAAACAAGTTCATTTTTTTGTTTTACATCATTAGATCATTTCAATTTCAAATCAGAGCATTAGGAAATCTTAATTAGGCATAATAAATTTCATGAACATAGAATTTGAGTGTAAACCCTTTTATTTTGGGACCCCTTTCAATCTCCTTTCTCCTTCTAGGTGAAAAACCCTAGGAGGAGCAAAGCATTATGAGGGAAAACCAAAATCACCATTTACAACACACAAAAACTCACTACAGAAACATCTGATAGTAGTCCAATAAATTTGTAGGTGGAATCAAGAAGCTTTGACCCAGTACTAGAGGATCATTGAAAACATAGAACTGGAATATCTCTACAAGGACATAGATGTCCTATGTATAATTAGTCCTCCTATTATGACTAACTGCAAATTTACATGATAGGTGCACAAAACTCTTCCTTTTATAGATATGCTAGTGAATTTCTATTCCAATTTCTTAGTTGTCAAATTCTCGCAGTTTCATATTAGGGCACATAGTTTAATTAGGTTGATTAAGGAAAATCAATTCCAATAAATTTCCAAGGCTAAAAAATAATTAGATCCAAGTTTGATTGACTCACCTTCATGGTTGAAATTCAACCTAATCACCTTATTTATTTGTATCGTAATGATCCCTTGAAAAGGGAAATTTATCCTAGGTTCCTTGCATTAGACTTAGGATCACCTTTTTCAACGTTTCATTTTGGTGAACCTGACATGTTAACATTGTATACGTCTTCAAATCTGAAGCAATTGAACCTAGATCTATGTTTTCTATTGCATTATTCATTTAGGGTTTCATTTTTGCATCATAAAAAGGAATAAAAATTCAAAAATTTGCATAGAATATTAAATCATAGGTTACAATAGGATTAGTTTCAATCATTTAGGTCAAATCTACATTCAAAATTATATTCAAAATTGTCATTTATTGAAGAATTGTTACACATTTGCATTTGAGCTACATTGTCATAAATTGAGAATTTTTTTGGAAAAATATTCACTATCAACACCTGTTTGCACATAGATATAGAACCCTTAAGTAGTCTAATAAACAGTTAAACTTTCAATTTTCTAAAACTCTATCTAGGGCACAAATGCCCTTGGGCAACTTCTTCCTGTTATTTTTAGCTCAATTTTTTTTTCTTAGATCTTTATTTTTGTGTTCTTATCCTATTTCTACTTGTTGATTTCTGATTTGGAATTCTTAATAAAGTGTCATTGCATAAAGGTATCATTTTACTTAATTTTTTGAAAATTTGTAGTATTTAGTTCATTGAAATATAAAATTGTTCATTGCATCCATTTAGGCATCTTTCATATAGATCAAAAAGTGCAAAATTGCATTATTTTAATTCAAAATTACTTCAAAATCATCATTTTTCAGATTTCGGCATCTTAGAATCAATCAATTGTTGCATTTTAGATCTATAAATTGTATTCAAAATTATCATTTATTGTTCAAACATTTTTAACATTGTTGCACACTTGCATTTTGAATCACATTGGCATAAATTGAGCAAATTCTAGAAAAATATTCACTTCCATACCTATTCGCACACAAACCTAGAATACTTAAACAACATCATACATAGCCAAACTTTCAATTTTATGAAACCCTATCCAAGACATAGATTCCCTTGGGAGGCTTTGTCTGCTTGCTATTTTTGACTCAATTTTTTGTAACAGAGCTCTCTTAGTGTCCTCTATCTAGATCCGATGTCTATTTTTTAATGCCATATTTGACCTATATAATTTTGATCATTTGATCCATATGGTAAGTAATAACATGTTTCCTTTTCAAAGATGTGTTTTTGATATGGTAATGCATGGATTGTATAATTCTATTCTCTCTACTTATGAGTATGTAATAACCCATTCCAAATTATTACTTAATTAATATTATTGTAAATGACACATGAAAATACTCCAAATTAAAAATACATAACTAGTGGCTAAAGTCAATCATAGCTACACATGTCCTTTTAAAATGAGTCAAAGATTCTTATATTCACTTCAAAAGTAAAATTAAAATATCAAGTTTTACTTGGCTCCTAAGGCCACAATGTCATTACATAGGACATTTTCCATCAAGTACATGAATGAATTACATCAAGTTAAATCATAGACTATAATAGTTTGGTGAACAACTATGGTTCTTCTTCAACACTCGCCTCCATTGGTGGACAAGAACATGGTTAAAGTTCTTTACCACCCAACCATGAAGCTTAAGCTTCCCCGATATTCTTCAGACTCGAAGAATGCCCGACCCTGCACGAAAATTTTAACAAGAGAATAATATGCAAGGTGGAATCTAGTGCGTGACCATACATCAACATGAAATTTCTATCTATAAGTTAGAAAATAAAGTGCAAGATCTATGCTAGGAATGAAAAAGAGTGAAATCACACAGTTCATTCATATAGATATAATGAACTACATTTCTTGGCCAAGCATAATAAGTGTGTTACAACGACAAAAAACAATAGGTTATGGTAAAGAAAACCTATACTCTCTGAACTCCATTTCAGAACCCATCCCAGAAGGTAACTTTCTACTATACATCTCATAATAGCTATCTACCCTCTAGCCGCATCTACCCATAGGTGCTCTAGTCAACTAAGGTATCACTATTTTGATCAAGTATTTAAAAAATTATTCCCAAATCTCTTTGAAAGAAGAAACAAAATATCAATTTATACTCTAATCAGAAATCAAATTTATAATTCATAGAGTAATTCAACAATCATTCATATAATTATTATGAATATATCTACTTAACATCTTAAACATTTTCCTTTTAAAATGTACTAAAAACAAAAGAAGGTATGTCACAAGTATGTGTATATACATAGACGAAGTCTATGTGCATACATATATATGTGCCTACTAATGTTATAGTTTGTGCATACATTTTTAAATTATCATTAACTCATATTGCAATCTTAAAATAATATTTCAATTGATGTTACTTGTTAAGTTAAAGAAAATAGAACAAGTCTATGCTAATAGTTTCACACATACTATTATTGCATTCTCACTACTATGTTTGTCTAACTTTGTTGTTTATTTAAGGGCATTCATTTATTGTTTGAATAGAATAAATACTATTTCCTACTAAATAGTCATAAAACAAGTTGTTTACATATGAACATTCATTTTTTATGCAAAACAAGTACTATTTCCTACTAAATGGTTGTAAATCTAGTTGTTTACATATGTACATTCTTTTTTTGAATATAATAAGTATTTTTTCCTACTAAATAGTTATAAAGCAAGCTATTCTCACATGTACATTCATTGTTTCAACAAAACAAGTACTATTTCCTACTAAATAGATATAAAACAAGTTGTTTATAGCTACAATGATAACTTAATCAACAAAAAAACATTGTTTAAAAAATATTATTTGATGTCTTCATCATCACATTATTTTTTCAGACCAAACAATTTTACTTAATGACAAAAAACATCATTTTTTGAACAGAACATTCATTGTTTCTTTAACAAAATGAGTTTTATTTCAATGAATAGAGAAATAACAATGTTGTTTTTTAGTAGAAGTATTGTCGACAAATATCTCATCTTTCATTTCAAAGAGAATAGTTTAATTTTCCTCTGACAAATTAGGCTATTAGAATTTCCATTTTTCCATATAAATATAAATTAAAGTTCAAGAGAAATCATACAAATATTATAATGAATTGGTTCGACATACTAGTTGATTTAACATGGCATCCATACTTAACTCTAAGGTTACTAGGGTTTCCTTCTTAACCTATTCCCTTTCTTGACCATATTCAAGGCCTTCTTGGTCATTCTACAACTAACTTCCCTACATGACAGGTTCATCTTTTCCTAAACTAACCATGGGTCATGTTTCAATTTTACCCATAATCTAGTTGGGTCTGTATCCCAAACAAGTTTTGACATGCAGAATTTTTTGTATTCTTTTCAAGAGAATAATATAATCAATCTTAAATATCGTACCTATCACGGTTTAAGTAACTAGACCTTATCATCCATCATCTTTCCAAATCGATGGTGGCCTACATATATAACATTGATCACTACTTTAAAGAAATATGCTTGACTTTCTTACCATTTTGGCTTAGCCAATAATGGAAGGGTGACATAGATAAATGAAAACAAAGATGATACATTTGAAAAATAAATTTACAAAGGGTTTATACCCCTTACATGGGTTTGGCATTCGAACCATACAATACTATTTAATAATTAAAACATATTCAATCAAAATATAACTCTGATCGCCATAATATGGCTCACATAATCATGTGGATAACACAACAATCACACCTTGAAAGGTTCTCAAGCCTTGGTCCACCTGATAAGGCTCTATCAAAAACACTTCTTTATAGGCAGACCATAGGCCATGTGACCACAAAAGGTGGTTGATCAAACATTATACTCAACTCAAGGCTGAACTCATAGTCACAAGAATACATTATACTGTGCCTATCAAACTTTCCTAAAAGTATAGTGACTTCCAAAATAAAGTTATTGAAATTGAATTGCTTCGAAGGAATCAAATTACCTTAATGATCGAGCTTTGAATGAGGCTTTCCTTTGATTTTTTCTAATACTTTGACTTTCTCTACTTTTTGCCTTGCTATGAAATGAATCTTTCTAAAAGTTTTCTATCTTTTTTCCTTTCCCTTGTTCCTTTCAAAATGGAAACAAAACACCTTTTTTTTGTATTTGGTTGGGTGTTACCTACCATAGCCGTTGACCTCTACTAATTATTACTGTTATGATTCTACATGCCATGTCCATTGTGGTTTTTTCCTTAAGATTTACATACATGTATATATATGTATATATATGTTTATATATGCATTTATTTACAAGTTACTTATTTTGGAATGGGTCAAAGGTCCCATACACTATCATTTAAAGTAAGGAAATTATGTTCTCTTATATATATAATTTAGTTCAAATACAAGTCATCATGCCATTGTGGTGTGTGCACCCAAATTCCAACTCTAGCTTACCATTTTATCTAGCTAAACAATCCTACTTCAACCATGTTCTCGTCCTTCAACTTGTCACCCTACAACTACATATACTTGCACTTGAAAATTGATCAGTAACGTTCAATTCTTGGTAACATATAAAATAAATTTTCAAAATTTCACTTAGTCAACATCAGTCAACTTCTTTTGTTCAAATTTTGAATTTTCTAGAATCTTCATTTAATATTTATTGATTTTCTTCAATAATTCAACTTACCATATTATAATAAATATTCAATAAAATTGGATTATGACAACCTTCCACTCTTGGAAGAGAGATCGTCTTGATGTCTAGTAAGTAGAATAAAAGATCATTATATCAAATTTTGAACATTCATGTCTATTTCAACATCTCATCAAAAATATTGTCTATTTCAACATCACATAAAAAATATATGTCTATTTCAACATCACATAAAAAATATATGTTTATTTCAACATCACATTAAAAATATATGTTTATTTCAACATCACATAAAAAATATATGTCTATTTCAACATCACATCAAAAATATGTCTATTTCAAAATTTTCAAACAAAATTATTGATTTTCTCTTTCAAGAAAAAAAATGTGGAAAGGAGCATTCTATTTCTTTTGCATCCTCCCAAGTAACACTGTCCTCTGAGTACTTGTACCATTGGACTTTAAAATGAGCAATATCTCTACTTTGCAACTTAACATTGTATCTATCCAGGATTCTAATGGGCTCCACTAGCACCACTCCTAGATCCTATACCTGGAAGGATTTCCAATCAAGTACATGAGTCACATCAGGATGATATGGCTTAAGCAAGGAAACATGAAACACATTATGAATTCAAGCCAAATTAGGTGGTAGAGCTAGTCTATAAGCAACTGGATTAATCACTTCCAAGACTTCAAATGGTCCCACATATCTTGGGGCCAACTTGGAAGACTTTCTAAAAGAAATGGAGCTTTAATGAGGTTTAACTCTCAACAAAACTTTGTCCCCTATTGCAAATTGTCTAAGAGTTTGGTTCTTTTTGGCATAACTCTTATGTTGGTTTGCTGCCTCTTTCAATCTACTCTTAATGACCTTCATTTTTTCTTTCATTTCCTTAAGCATTTCAGGTCCTACTATGATCCTATCCTCCAGTTTATCCCAAATGATGGGGGTATGACACTTTCGCCCATACAAGGCTTCAAATGGTGTCATGCCTAAGGATGAATGATAGGAGTTGTTGTAAGAAAAATCTATCAAAGGAAAATATTCTTCGCACCTATACTATTGGTCCATACAATACATTTGGAGGTGGTATTCGAATACCTGATTCACCCTCTCGGTCTTCCCATCAATCTGAGGATGATATCCCAAGCTGAAATTCAATTTAGTCTCCAATGCCACAGTCAAGTTCATCCAAAACCTTGAGGTCATCTGTGTGTCCCTATCAGAAATTATAGTCTTTGGCACTCCATGTAAATGAAATATCTCCTTAACAAACTTCTTAGCTAGGGTCAATGATCCATCCTTAAGGTTTCTCAGAATGAAGTGTGTAACCTTGGTCAACTTATCAATCATGACCAAGATAACATCATGCTTATTCTTGCTCAACAACAACCCCTATACAAAATCCATACTGATCACCTACCATTACACTCAGGTATGTCATGAGAAATCAATAACTTGGCTGTGCATGCTCAACCTTAACTCACTAGCACTCCAAGCATCTAGCTGTATACTCCACTACATCCTTCATGAGTTTAGGCCAAAAATACAAAGTATTCAACTCCACAATCATCTTGGATACACCGGGGTGTCCAAAATAAGGTGCATTGTGAATTGCTTCTAAAACCAACTTTCTCAACTCTCTAGAGTCAAGAATATGCATTATTCTTTGGTACCTCAAAATACCATCCAATTTGATTTCACACCCATTGAACTGATGATCCAAAGGTTTTTTTGCTAGGGCGATCTTCACTCTTTCATAGAGCTCATCCCCTAGAAGATTTTGAATTATCTGTTGCCTTAAATTAAACCTTGTTGAGATCATGGTTGTCATATGTCTTTGTCTACTAAGAGAATTAGCCACTATGTTCTCTTTCCTTTTTATTTATTCAATTCCAAAGTCATACTCGCTAAGAAATTATAACCACCTTCTCTACTGTGCATTCAAGTTTGGTTTGGTAAATATGTATCTCAACCCCAAATGGTCTATCTTGAGTTCAAATGGTTTTCCCAAAAGTTAACGCCTCCACATCTATAAGGAATGGACTATGGCTTCCAATTCCAAATAATGAGGCATGTAGTTCACTTCGTGCTACTTGAGCTTCCTTGAGTCATATGCTACCACTTGTTTGTCCTACATTAATACTGCTCCCAATCCCTCTCTTGAAGAATTTGTGATTATTGTGAATCTCCCATTAGGATTAGGGATAGTCAGCACTGGTGTTGTTATGAGCATCTCCTTTAGGAGTTGGAATGTTTACTTGCATTTCTTGTTCCATTCAAATTGTGTTCCCTTCCTTTGGAGTGAGGTAATAGGAGATGCAATTTGGGAGAACCCTTGCATAAAATTCCTATAGTATCCTATGAGGCCCATGAAGCTATAGAATTTTGACACATTCTGAGGCACTAGCCATTCCACGATTTCCTTGATCTTCTCAGGGTCCACAAAGACTCCTTTAGCTAAAATGATATGTCCCAAATAGTGCACTATATCCTAATAGAAGGAACACTTGGGAAACTTTCTAAAGAGTTTCCTTTCTCTCAATCACTGAAAAACTATCGTCAAATGTCAATCATTCTCTTCGATATTCATTTAGTAGACTAGGATTTCATCAATAAAGATAAGGAAAAAATAATCCAAGCAGTCTCTGAATACACTATTCATAAGGTTCATAAAGGCTACTGGTGCATTAGTTAAACCAAAAGGTACCACTATGAACTCATACTGGCCATACCGATTTCTGAATGTAGTCTTCAAATTATCTTCTTCCTTAATCCTCAATTGATGGTACCTTGATCTGAGATCAATTTTGGAGAATACCGTTGCTCCCCTCATTTGATCAAAAAATTGATCAATCCTTAGAAGTGGATACCAGTTCTTGATGGTAACCTTGTTCAAAATCCAATAATCTATACATAGACACAAAGTTCCATCTTTCTTTTTTGCAAAAATAATCGTCACTCCCCAAGGAGACACACTGGGTCTTATGAGTCCCTTATCCATCAATTCCATTATCTATGTCTTCAACTCATAGAGTTTGTTTTGCATGTTTTGCACACATGCCTCACCATAGGCAGGGACCCCCCAATTTTTTGCTCCTGATGGCTTGTTCCTTCTTGTGTTGGGATTTTTTTTATCTCACCTTGCTTTGTGTTCCCCTTTCCTAGAGTCCAAGTGGATCACATGCCTTAGAATGATCAAATTCCCCTTTACTAGATTCACCCACCTGATTTTCACTAAGTCTTTTGCTTTCACAGAAATGCCCTTGCGGGTTTCCCTTCACCCATTTCCCCAACGTCCCTTAAGCCTCATGGTCCCGCAGCTGTGGTTCACTACTCATGTTTTACAGTTGAGTAGTGACTAACACCCAAATTCCATCCACATGGTGGGATCCACACTTAGTTTCTCCATCTGAGCCTTGACCAAGCATCTAAACGAGTGTGGGTTTCTGCATCTCACCTAACCCAGGTTCGCCATACCAATAAATCAATGCATGCCATTAATGGAAATTGGCCTATAAATACTGCTCCCTACCCTTCATTTTAACCCAAGGCATTCAAATCTGAAGAGGAGAAATAAAGTCCTCCACCCCCTTTTTTTGTATTTTCCTTGCTCCTGCGGACTTGGTCCCTGCTCGCTTGCTTCACTCTTTCCTTCATTTTTTTGACTTTGGGGACAAGTTGCCTATGGATTTTGGATGTTTTTGTGATGCCTAAGTGAATTTCCAAGGTTTAGTTGAGTTCCAAGAAGTTGTGGAAATTTCCTTGTGGGCCACCCTCCCTCTGCCACCGTATACGGGAATTGCCTTGCAGGCCATTGTCCCTCTGTCACTGTCTACGGGAACTTCCTTGTAGACTGTCATACCTCTGTCGTTGTCCATAGGAATTAATTTTTAGGACACTATGTTTGGGTCACCCTCTGCTCATTGTCATTTTTAAAAGGGTGGCAGACCCTTTAGCTTCCCCCTTCCAAATCTCCGCATTTCCAAAAAGGGTGCAAAATTCAAAATTTCATCATCTAGGGACCATAAAATGAATGTCTTCACATGCCTAAAGGGGTTTGCATCAAATTTTCCATGTGTTTAGACATTGTAAAAATTTCATTGTGGGCCGTCATGTGTGGGTTGTCATGTGCTCATTTTCATTACAAAAGGATGACAGACCCTCTGGCTCCCACACCCCAAACTTCTGCATTTTTCAAAATGAGTCAAATCTTAAGGAAATAGGTGTTGGCACTCTTTCTACCCCTTTTCCCATGTGCTAAAATTGAATCTCAAATTTACTAAGTTTAGGGAAGTAGGAATTTCTATGTGGGTCGCCATCCCTCCATTGCCATTCATGAGAACTTCCTTGCGGACCACCATCCCTCCGTTTCCCTTTGCGAGAGCTTCCTTGCAAGTTTTCATCCCTTCATTATCGTCTGTGGGAACTTCCTTGTGGGCCACCAACCCTCTGTTGCCATTCGTGGGAACTTCCTTGCGGGCCACCAACCCTCCATTGCTATTCATAGGAACTTCTTGGTGCGCCATTGTCCCTCCGTCGCCGTCTACAGGAACTTCCTTATAGGTCATTGTCCTATCGTTGCCATCTATGGGAACTTCCTTGTGGGCTTCCGTCCCTCCATTTCCATCCTTTGGAACTTCCTTGTGGGTTGTCATCTCTCCGTCATCATTCGTGTGTCAGCCATCATTCACCGTCTACCCATTGTCCATCATCTGTCATTCGTCCATTGTTTGTCGTCCTTCTGCCCTATGGCACTTATGTGCCTCAGACTTGCAGATGCATCAAGCTTAACCTAATAACTTCAATTGCCTTGCAATTTATTTTTGTACATGCCAGAGTTCCTCACATGGAATTTGATCTTCAAGTTCACCATACGAAACTTTTCCTATAGGCGGCTACCTGCGGGTCTCTCTGGCCTTGGCATTGTCCTACTCCTAGCCACTCCGAATGGCTTTTGGCCTAGGGGAAACCCACACCCTTAAGCTCGCATTAATATTTATGGTCCAAATGAGCTCCAAATGTGGAATAATGATGAATATTAGGATCTTTTGATAATGCATGGATGGATCTAACAATGCGTTTGTAGGACTTGACTAACATTTTCCTTGATTTATATATGAAAGCACTTGCTGCATCTTTGGGTACAAGATTTATGGAACCTACTGAGGGGCCATTGAAGAAGCCCGAAAGATCCCCTGGAGGAAGAGAGGAAAATGATGTCTCCATAAACAATGAAGGACTGACCACCATATGAATGCGCCAAGGAAGTCAGTGACAAAACTACAAAGGGTGACCTTCAAAGGAACAAGAAGGAGCTATTTTATTTTCCACCAAATGATGGTGATTTTTAGGAGTTGTTCGCGAGAATCAGGAGTAGCACACCCACTTCTCAGGGACATTGATTTGTAACAAAGGATGCAACAAACATATTAGATAAAGGGAATTTTCCTAGAAGTTTTCAACTACATCAAAGAAGGCAGTCACCATAGGAAAAAACTGCTATAGCGCCAAGGTCACTAGATGACAAAATAGGCTACAAGAAAAAATAAAGAAGAGGAAAAAATAGTCTATTATTTAAATTGAGAAATATTGGGGGTAGGTGAAACCCTAACTTGTATTGAATTTGAGCCACACATTATGAATTAATCCTAGCCATTCATTTGGGCTTTGGAAAACTATAAATACCAGTTTTCCCCTCATTTGTAAATGGTTGGAGAACTAGTGTAAAAGGAATTTGCAGCAATAAAAGATAGCATTGCATGATTTTATGGATGTTTTCTTTGAGTTTTCTCATATTGCATGCATGGTTCTACTTCCATGTTAGTTTTAGCTTGTAGTTTCTTGGATGGCTTTAATGGTGTTGGTTGTTACAGTATTTTATTCACTTCCATCTCATACATTTTGTGGTTTCTTGATGATGAATCACTTTGTAAAGCTAATCTGAGCT
This sequence comes from Sequoia sempervirens, assembly GCA_007258455.2. Taxonomy (NCBI): domain Eukaryota; kingdom Viridiplantae; phylum Streptophyta; class Pinopsida; order Cupressales; family Cupressaceae; genus Sequoia; species Sequoia sempervirens. The sequence continues at coordinate 647,831,744 of VDFB02271358.1, forward strand.
AGGTCATTTTCTACAAACTATTTCAATTGTATGTTCATGAGGTGAATGCACAATCTAAAAATTTGTAGTCCTTAGAAGATTGCACTAATTTAGTGTAGTTGTAGGTCTTTCTTGGTCAAGAAAAATCTACTTGGTGGTAGTCTGTCTACTGTAGCACCCTCCATTGTTACTATTCATTTATAGCTTAGGATTATAACAACTTTCTCAACCCTTTCCCTTTTTCTATTTCTTTTAGTCCTTTGTTAGAGTAGGATTCCAAGCATCAAAACAATGCTAAATCTGATGAACATAATGAGTTTAGGCCTGCTATTTTGAGTGGATAGCCATTGCTCATTCATTTCTAGCACTCTTAAAACTCCATTTGCAAACCCAACTTCCCATGCTTTGTAAACCATAAATGCTACCATGTGATTACCAGCAAAACACATCAACCAACTGAGACATTCCAAGCATTGTCATGACCTGACACTCGAGAGACCTTGGGGTAGTAATCTGGATCTTGTTTGCAGATTTTTACCTTTCAAGAGAGGTAGCATACTTGTGAGTTTCCTTTTTTTAGAAGGTGAAAAAACACCCATCAACAGAACTAGCACTAGAGGGAGGGCATGGATGATCTTGAGGCTACAAAGCTAAAAATTGGGAGTTGAAAAGAACCTTCAAGTAAAAATATGAGATAGGAAGATCTCTTTATATGTTGGAAGTTAAAATAAGAAATTTTGAAGGAAAAAAAGAGTTGAGCTGAGATGGAACAAAATTTGCAAATCAACATTACTCAGCGACATGAAAATTTAAATAGGAGATTGAGGAGACCATTGTAGAAATTTGCATTGGTAGACAAGTGTAGAATCCATTGCACTCATAGGCATAATGAATTGGGATGCCTAACATTCTTGGGAAGAATTGAAAGAGTCATGCAAGGAGAAATTACCTTTTGGGAAATGTACCAACCCTTGTCTCTTGTAGATCTAGAAGAGGAATTTGCTAACATGGCAGCCAAGGCATTCAAAGAGATGATCCAAGAGTAGTTGAGTAGCAAAGATAGATTAAGATTGGAGGAAGTGTTGATGTCTAGTTTGTGCAGACTCCACAATACCCCACATTCACAATTTATTTGTCCATCATGTGCATACATCATCACCCAAGTCAAGGGTTGTTTAGGCAAGTCGGAGTAGCCAACTCACAATAAAAATGAGACATCTCATGATGTAGGAGAGCTATCAACATCTAGAAGACAACATATTGAAGTTGGACCAAGAAATTTGACACAATTAAGTGTCGGGACAAAAAATATAGATGAGACTGAAAATCAAAAGGAAGGAGTTGATTTCCTCAAGGCAATAAGGAGCCTAGATAAAAGTTCAGCTAGGGAGGAATCTGAAGGTATTTTATCCATAGACAAAGGGTAGCCTTTCGCTCAAGAGGAGGAATAGTTGGCAATTGAAGATGAATTGAAAAATTTTGTAGCAGCATATGCTAGGGAAGCCATTATAGATGTTGAGAATCAAAAAGAAGACGAGGCTGAAAGCCCCAAGACAACAAAAAATGATGACGGGAGTATAAGTGAAATCAAATTAGAAGACCTCTCCTTCGTAAATGACAGTGATCACGAATCTGAAAATGAAGAATTTGAGTGGGAACAAGCATAGGTCACAACTGTTTACCAAAAAATTCCTTCCCAAGTGATGATGAAGACCCAATGATCGAAAGATACAATGAGCTTGTGCCAAGACTCATTAGAGACTTGTCTGAGCTAAGATACCAAGTGGAATTGGAAGTGTTGTTGTTACCAGGTTGGTGTAGGCTCCATGACTTTCCGCATTCAAAATTCACATTTCAACTATGCCAAGAGGCAATAGAGCAAGTTAAAAAATAAGTGGGACAGGAAAGTGCACTACTTCCTATAGTTGCCTCAAGAGTCAAAGGAGAGGACCAAGAACCTGAACCAAGTTATAACTCTACTGAAGGAAACCCTCATGGGGATGTTGGGACAACCATGGAAGAGGAAAAACATAGTCCCAAACTTTTAAATGATGAAGAGGAGCAAATGGGACTGTTGTCCATCATAAATCATGAGTCTTCCTCTCTTGTAGAGAATTTGTATGTAATGGATGGTTGACTTTATGGAGGACTTTTGGAGGTGGACCGCTCGTCATACATCAATCCCCTTGATGGGATAGTGTCCCTTGCTAGTTTCACTTGGAATTGTGCAACAAAGATATAGTGACATTGAATAAGAGCACATTACAAAAGATGGTGGTGAGGTAAACATACTACCTGAACCTTCGAACGGTGAAACATTAGAATCTTTGGATTGGGAGAGGAACTCCTTCTCCATCTATAGTGATAGTGAACAAGAGGAAACAAGTGAACATCATGGTGAGATACATGAAATGCAAAGAGAACAAGATAAAGGTGGGGGTGTCTTGGTGGCTGCCATGAAGTATGACATACGTGGCCAACTACAAGATGTAGCAGGGAGTCCTTCTGCCTTGACCATTTCTGATATGCCTACACCCTTCAAGAGCTATAATAGGAAATATTCATCCATGTCATGTTTCTGTGACATGGGACATCATAAAATGCAGATCAACACCAAGGAAAGGAGATGGGACAACATGTTGCCTTTTCAAGACAGCAGTCAAGTAGACATCGAGACTATAGAGCATCAATGAGAGGAAGTATATCTCCTCAAGGAACAACTGAGGGAGGTTGTGGACCCTACCAGGAGCTTAGAAGAGTTTTTTTCTACCTCATTTTCCTAGCCACATGCAATCCTGATATCTGGTACAAGGTTCCTTGCATTTGAAAAAAATTCTTCACAATGCGTACTACCTGATCAATTCGATTGTGATCTACAGATTTGTAATGCTAGAAGCATATTGCACAATCCCATGCCACCACCTGAGGCTTCTAATGCGATGACTAATGATGTAGTGCTCTCTCTTGACTGTCACACACTTCCACCTCTACATGGCGATATCTAGGATCTATCTTTCCTTACTCCTGTGAATACTTACAACTTTTTTTATCATTTTGATTATGGGAACAAGGGGAGACAAGCATGTTTATGGATCAACCATGGGTTTAATGAATTACCTCAATTGCTAATTTTTACTGAATGTGTGATTGAATTTGAATGCTACAATAATAAACTTCTTTTTTCTAAGTATAAGGATAAATTTGCATGGCTTAGAACTATAATGATTTCCCTACTACTTGTGCATGCATTATGAAATCCAATGGGTGTGAATGTCAATTTTCCTTTCCTGAACATCATTCTTTGTAAATATCTTTGTACATAGCTCATTTTTTAGTAGTATAGGGTTCATGTATATACCTCGCTTTCCTGCTTTCCTTAGGTTAGGTGGTTTGTCATAAGTTAGTTTGCTTTAGGATAGTTTCCTTTTTGTTTTCTTTTTCTTTCCTGCTTTGGTTAGTTTAGGTGTTTGCTTTTTAATTGCTTCTCGTTTACTTCTACTTTGCTGCTTTTCTTGGGGTCCCTCTTCCTTTTTCTAGGCATGTTTGCATGCACAACAACCATCATTTTATTACCTAGGGGCTATTCTATGTATTTCTTTAACAAATTTTAATCAAGTTTTCAGAGTGGATGGTGAGGGTCTTCTATAAGTGCCAAGTGACCTGGATGTTTGATTCAAAGAGGATAAGTCATTGGTTGGTCTGATTATGATGTATTCTAAAATATTCTATCTCTCACACATTTTAAGAATTTGACGGTCATTGGAGATCCATTGTGAAAATAGGTTAAGTGAAAAATCTAAAATTTTGCTTCAGCACCACTATGATTCTCATCCCTGAGAGCAAACTTCATTGCTTGTAGGTTGAAATGAAAGAATTGAAAGGAGAAAATAAAAAGAGAAAGAAAGAAAAATAAAACATCAAAAATCAAAAGAAAAAAATTCAACTTTTTTAGGGGGATTCGAGCAACTCTACTAGGGCTATGGATGCCTGACTAGAAGTAGAGCAATGTTTAGGAGAATCATAGTGACAACCTCGTCGGGGGTATGGATGCTTTACTGGCAGTGTGGCAATGTCCTAGATGCTTTTGAAGTTAGAATCAATCACGTAGCTTAACTTGATGAAGCTTAGGTTCTTGCAATGGCTTAAGGATGAGAATTAATGCAATTATACACTCTTGGATTTTCAACATAATGAAGGTTGGGTCAACTAGTGGTTTTGATTCTTTCGTCAAGCATCTCATTTGTTTTCCCTAGCATGAAGATCAAAACCAAAGATTATGGGTTCATGATTCCATTTTTTCATCGCAATTCTCTGGAGCATTTCCCCAGTGAGTCATCATTTGTTGTGCATGTTTTGCACACATGCCCCACCATAGGCAGGGACCCCCCTCCTTTTTGCTCCCAATGGCTTGTTCTTGCTCCTTTTAGGTTTTTTTTGCTCCTGCCTCACTTTGCATACCCCTTTCCTAGAGTCCAAGTGGGTTACATGCCTAAGAATGATCAAATTCCCCTTGACTAGATTCACCCACCTAATTTTCACTAAGTCTTTTGCTTTCACAGAAATTCCCCTATGGGTTTCCCTTCACCTATTTCCCTGACATCCCTCAAGCCTCGTGGACCCATAGCTGCAGGTCACCTCATGTGGGTTGCTGCTCATGTTTTGTCATTGAGTAGTGACTGACGCCCAACTTCTGCCCACATGGTGAGATCCACAGTTAGTTTCTTCGTCTAAGCCTTGACCAAGCATCCAAATGAGTGTGGGTTTCCACATCTCACCGAACCTGGGTTCGCCATACCAATAAATCAATGCATGCCATTAATTGAAATTGGCCTATAAATACTACTCCCTACCCTTCATTTTAACCCAAGGAATTCAAATCTAAAGAGGATAAATAAATTCCTCCCTCCCTTCTTTTTCGCTTTTTCCTTGCTCTTGTTGACTTGGTCCCTGCTCGCTTTCTTCGGTCTTTCCTTCAATTTTTTGACTTTGGGGACAAGTGGATTTGGGATGTTTTTGTGATGACTAAGTGAACTACCAAGGTTTCGTTGAGTTCTGGGAAGTTGCAAAAATTTCCTTGTGGGTCGTCGTCCCTCCATCGTCGTCTGCGGGAATTTCCTTGCGGGTTGTCGTTCCTCTATCGTCATCCACAGGAAATTCCATGCAAGTTGCCATCCCTCCATCATCATTCATGGGAATTCCTTTGCAGTCCACCATGTGTGGGTCGTCATGTGCTCATTGCCATTTTCAAAAGGGTTTCCGACCCTTTGGCTTCCCCCTTCCAAATCTTTGCATTTTTAAAAAGGGTGCAAAATTCAAGTTTTAATCATCTAGGGACCATAAAATGAATGTCTTCACATGCCTAAAGGGGTTTGCATCAAATTTTTCATGTGTTTAGACATTACAAAAAATTCATTGCGGGTTGTCGTGTGTGGGTCGCCGTGTGCTCATTGCCATTACAAAAGGGTGGCGGACCCTCCAACACCCGCATCCCAAGTTTCTGCATTTTTCAAAATGAGTCAAATCTTAAGGAAATATGTCTTGGCAATCTTTCTACCCCTTTTCCCATGTGCTAAAATTGAAAAATCTCAAATTTACTAAGTTTTGTGAAGTTGTGGGAGTTTCTATGCGGGTTGCCATCCCTCTATTGCCATCTGCGGGAACTTCCTTCTTAGTCTTCATCCCTCCATTTCCATCCATGGGAACTTCTTTATGGGCCGTCGTCCCTTTGTTTCCATCTGCAAGAACTTCCTTGTGGGCCACCGTCCCTTCATCAAAGTTTGTGGGAACGTAAAAATTTGAATAAGTTATCTATATTATTTCAAAAATATGTAAGAATAGAATTTGTAGAAAATTGAATGTAGTTTCTAAACTACTAGGTTTATTTAAAAAAAAAAATCTATTTGGTGAAAATTTGAAATTTCAATGCAACTGTACTTAAATTTTAGGGAAAAAATAAGAAGTAGGTGTCTGGCTAACCACCCTAACCACAATAAAATGATAATTATTTTTTATAAGATTTTACATATAAGTAGAGGACTCATATCTCGATGTGATGCATATTTTTTGTAAATTTTTTCCAAGTAAATAATTAATTATGAATTTTTTAAATTACAACTTTTAAAAAATATAAAAACTTGTATGTCTAACCACCATAACTTGGTCAAAACTTCATGAAATTCAATTCTTTTTTTTTAATCCTGTAGTATGTGAAGCATAGAATGTGACACATATTTCAAATTCAAAAAATGTGATACCATTTGAAAGCTATAGATGTTTTAAATAAGCCTATCAATAAGGACTTTAGTCATAATTCAAATCGAAAATGAATAATTATTTATTAAATTCAAAGTAAAGCATAATTTATATTGGTGGAAAGCTGAGAATCTCCTTTAAAAACCCTTTTCATTTCATCAATTTTGGGTAAAAAAAAAGTCGTTAGCCACATACTCTACACATACCCATCATATCGCCACTTTTTGGCCCATCATGATCTTGCACATACCTAGTATTTGATGCACTTCCATCTCATGTTTTTTGTGGTTTTTTGATGATGAATCACTTTGTAAAGCTAGTCTGAGCTAACTCATTTTCTACAACCTAGTTCAATTGTATGTTCATGAGGTGAATGCACAATCTGAAAATCTATAGTCCTTAGAAGCTTGCACTAATTTTGTGTAGTTGTAGGTCTTTCTTTGTCAAGCAAAATCTAGTTGGTGGGATTCTATCTACTATAGCACCCTCCATTATTACTATTCATTCATAGCTTAGGATTAGAACAGATTTCTCAACCCTTTCCCTTTTTTATTTATTTTAGTCCTTTGTTAGAGTAGGATTCCAAACATCAAAACAATGCTAAATCTGATGAACATAGTGAGTTTAGGCTTGTTGTTTTGAGTGGACAGCCATTGCTCATTCATTTCTAGCACTCTTAAAACTCCATTTGCAAACCCAAATTCCCATGCTTTGTAAACCATAAAGGTCGCCATGTGATTACCAACAAAACACATCAACCAACTGAGACATTCCAAGCATTGTCATGACTTGACACCCGAGAGAGCTTGGGGTAGTAATCTGGATCTTATTTGTAGATTTTTACCTTTCAAGAGAGGTAGCATTCTTGTGTGATGCCTATGTTGAGAAGGTACGAAAAAACCCATCAATAGAGTTCTATGGTGGTCATCTGATATGGTGCCTTGGATTGAGGCTCGGCTCCTAGAACTAGGTTGATAGAAAAATTGAATTCCTACTTTAGAGGAAATTCTATAAGTTCATCAAGGAATACATCTTGGAACTCCTTGAGAATAGGATAGTAATCTAAATATGGTTCCTTGGTGTTAGGATTAATTACATGCATTGCATAAATTGCATACCCCTTTCGATGAGCCTTTTTTTAAGCTGCATCATAGAAATCTATCTAAGCTCTAAGGGTCTCTACATTCCACAAACCTCAACTAGGTTTCCATAATCATCCAGATAGTTGACCATCTTATCCTCATAGTTCACTAAATCCTTATGCTTAGGTAACCAATTTATTCCCAAAATTACATCATATGAGCCTAAGGGTGCCACATGGAGGTTGACCTAAGTTTGAAAGGTTGGAAGCTCTATCTCACTACAAAAGAGATAGGTATATACCCTCTCCTCTACTCGATTACCATAGTAGACTGTCCATGAATTTTCCATGTATCCAGGTCTAATGGGTACATTAGATATTATTCTAGGATCTATGAAAAATTCAGTAGCTCTAGTATCAATTAAGATAGAGATAGATTGGCCATAGAGCTTACCCATTAGTTGAATTGGCAAAGGAAAATATTCTGCCTATCTGTTATCCACTGCAGTATGGATTTGGTGATTCTACTAATATCTTCCTTCCTTCCACAACTTTGACCGTTGAGGAAAATTCGAGGCCTAATGGTTACCTCCACAAGTATAGGATCCATCTCAAGGCCCTTTGTGACCTCTTGGATTTTCCTCTCTAAAGCCTTTCTGCTTATGGTCATCTTTCCCATTTCCTTTTTTTCTTTCTTGTTCTTTCCATCATTACCATATTCACCCTTCTCCTGCAATTCACCTCCCCTCTTGAGATTATAGATCTGACGGCTCTTGTCTCCCTTTTGAAATTTATTTTTACCATACTGAGACTTAGAACTTGAATGACTATGAAGATTGGATAGCTGTTATAGCTTCTATTCCTATTTTCTGGCCTTTTGAAAGACTTCATTCATGGTTTGAGGTTCATGCATATCCACTTTAGCTCCTATGTGGGGTCTAAGTCCCATTATAAACTTCCAGATATGGAACCATTCATCCCCCTGATACTAAGGCACATATTTCAATAGGTTGGTGAAATTTTCCCAATACTAAATCATAGTCATATTTCCCTAGGTTAAGTTCAAAAATTCCATCACTTTCTTGTCAAAGAAAAGTTGTTGTAACCATCTCTTTCTAAAATCTTGAAGGAGGAGTCCCCAAGATATCTTAGTAGGTTGTAGGTTTCACTCTAACTTCTCATTATTCTTCCAAGTCACTCCTTCACTTGAGAGCTAATATGTAGCCCATGATGCCTTAGTTTGTTTAGAAAGGTTACAAAGCCCAAAGTATTTTTCCATTTCTATAATCCAAGACTTGGCTCCTATTTTGATAGCCTTACCATCAAACTTGGGCGGTGCTACTCTTTTGAGGTCTTTCCCAAGCTATTCCTCAATTTTCTCTCATGGACCTGCCCTTGGACCATCGTCTCCTTGATTTCCTTATGCATTCCTATGATCTCAGTCCTCGCGTGCCACTTGGACTTCTTGCACTATGTGATCCATGCAAGACTCTTTCCAATTCCAAATCTCTATAATTTTCTCTATTCTCTTGTTTAGTTTGTTATTGGAACCACTACCACACCCATCTTTCCTAGTGGTCACCATGGTGTCCCACACTTATCCTCCAACACAGTCACATTTATCGCATCTCAACACAAGGTTCTATGAATTAATGTTCTTATGCTACATCACATTATTTCCATATGCATACAATATCCCTCAAGATAGAAGACATACACATTCATGCAAGATACACACATTTTAGAGTCTCTAATTGAACACACCAAAAACATATTATATGATTTTATTTATAAAGGTGAGTCAATAGACCCTTATTTACAATAGACTTCTAGCTACATCATTCTGATTTCTCAGTATCAAAAAAAGGGCATTTCTCTAGATCATTACCTGAGCTTACATCAAACTTTACAAAAGAGGATGGTGAGCACGTAGGCTCTCCTTTTCCTCTTTATTCAACAAGGGTGCATTGGGTCCACACCCTAGAGGAAAATCCCAGATTGTGGAAAGCTTTTTGATCTTCGGTGTTTGCTTCTCCTCAATCTTCAAGACTCTCTCTAGCTTGAGTAAGAGTTTCATCATTGAGAATTTTCCCTTTCCTTCATCCTGCCTTTGACCTTCCCATTCCCGTATTCAATTCAAGCTCAGTCAATTCTCAGGACTTCCAATTTTAGGTCAATGGTCAACTACCCTAGTCAACTATGGTAGACTCAAAAGGCCTAGAGTTGAACCCTAAGCTCTAATACCAAATGAAATAACCCATTCCAAATTATTACTTAATTAATATTATTGTAAATGACACATGAATATACTCCAAATTAAAAAGACATAACTAGTGGCTAAAGTCAATCATAGCTACACATGTCCTTTTAAAATGAGTCAAATATTCTTATATTCACTTCAAAAGTCAAATTACAATATAAAGTTTTACTTGGCTCCTAAGGCCACAATGTCATTACATAGAACATTTTCCATCAAGTACATAAATGAATTAAATCAAATTACATCATAGACTATAATAGTTTGGTGAACAACTATGGTTCTTCTTCAATGCTCACCTCCACTGGTGGATGAGAACATTGTTGAATCCATTTACCACCCAAGCACGAAGCTTACACTTCCTTGTTATTCTTCTAACTTGAAGAATGCCTGACCCTACACAAAAATTTTAGCAAGAGAGAAATTTGTAAGGTGGAATCTGGTGTGCACCCATACATCAACATGCAATTTCTATCTACAAGTTGGAAAAGAAAGTGCAAGATCTATGCTAGGAATGGTAGAGAGTGAAATCATAGAGTTCATTCATACATACATAATGAACTACATTGCTTGGAAAAGTATAATAAGTGTGTTGCATAAACAACAGACAATATGTTCTAGTAAAGCAAACCTATACTCTTTGAGCTCTATTTTAGCACCCATCTTAGAAGGTAGCTTTCTACTATACATCTTATAACAACTATCTACCCTCTAGCAACTCATCTACCCATAGGTTCTCTAGTCAACTAAGGCATAACTATTATGTTCAAGTATTTAAAACATTATTCTCAAATGTCTTCGAAAGAAGAAACAAAATACCAATTTATACTATAATAAAAAATTAGACTTATGATTCACAAAGTAGTTCAACAATTGGTCATATCATTCTTATGACTATATCTACTTAACATCTTAAGCATTTTCCTTTTTAAAATGTATTAAAAAAAAAGGGTATGTCACAAGTATGTGTATGTACATAGATGAAGTCTATGTGCATACACATATATTTTCCTACTAATGTTATAGTTTTTGCATACATTCTAAAATAATCATTAACTCAAATTGCAATCTTAAAATAATATTTCAATTGAAATTTCTTTTCAAGTTAAAGAAAATAGAACAAGTATATGCTAATAATTTCACACATACTATTATTGCATTCTCACTACTGTGTTTCTCTAACTTTTATGTTTACTTAAGAGCATTCATTAATTGTTTAAACAAAGTAAGTATTGTTTCCTACTAAACAGTCATAAAACAAGCTGTTTACATATGAACATCCATTGTTTATGCAAAACAAGTACTATTTCCTACTAAATAGTTTTAAATCTAGTTGTTTACATATGTACATTCTTTGTTTGAAAAGTATAAGTTCTATTTCCTACTAAACAGTTATAAAGTGAGTTATTCTCACATGTACATTCATTGTTTGAATAGAACAAGTACTATTTCCTACTAAACTAATATAAAACAAGCTGTTTACAACTACAATGATAAATTAATCAACAAAATAGTATCATTTACAAAATATTATTCATTTTTTTCATCATTACATTACTATTTCAAACCAAATAGTTTCACTTAATGACATAAAACATCTTTTTTCCAATAGAACATCCATTGTTTCTTTAAAAGAATGAGTTTTATTTCAATGGATAGAGGAATAACAATGTTGTTTTTCAGTAGAAGTATTATCTACAGCTATCTCACCTTTCATTTCAAAGAGAATAGTTTAATTTTCCTTTGAAAAATCAGACTATCAGAATGTCCATTGTTCCATATAAATATTAATTAAAGTTAAAGAGAAATCATACAAATATTATAATGAACTAGTTCAACATACTAGTCGATTGAAATAGGGCATCCATACTTAACTAAGGTCACCAGGGTTTCTATTGTGTGTTCTCACAACATGCCCCAAGACCATATGACTTGGGGACCCAAGTGAAAATTAATGCTTATGGCAGGTGCTGGCAAGTTGAAAAGATCACTAGAAGTAAAGAGCAAAGAGAAATATTTACAGAAAGAGTACTTCGTAATGTAGTGTTTTAGGTACTAGATATTGGGAACCAGGAATGTTAAAAAGGTAAAAGGTAATGTAAATTTTGAGCGAAGTGTTCTAGTCCAATAGTCGAGATCTAGTAAAAATGAAAGTTCTGGTAAAAACAAAGTCCGAGGAAATTCATGGGTAAAGTTGAATATCGAGTACCAAGTACAGGTAATGATGCAAAGTAAAATTTTAAAATATTAAGGTTATTCAAGATGGTGTAGCCACGGTAGGAGGGTCCTCAAAGAGAACAATTCAGACCGTGCAACAAGAGTACACAACGAAAGCAACACAGAATATGGAGGCAAATGCAGATGGAAATATTCTCATTAAAAATTATCTCAGTTACATTCAACCAACAATGATTAATTACAAGATTTATAGCATATCCACAATTCTGGAAACATTCGTGTTAGCCAAAGATCATCACATTCTCCAAGGGAAGAAAATGTAACGTGCGCATGAATAAGTCAGCCTCAAATTTGAATTACTCTTCAACAGGTGCATAAGATGTAGTGTGGACCTATAATGAAGGTTAAGGACACTCCAAAGAACATTTAAAATCCCACCGTTAAGTTTTGTAAGTCATGGGGACGATCCACAACGATCGAATTGGCCAAAAAGTTTGAAATTATTCTGGTGCTAGTTCAAGAAACTACCAAGAATTTTGGAAGCGATAACTTGCTGGAAAAAGATCTAATCACGCTCAAATCTTGGAACAAGGAAAATTAACATGTAGATGATGTAATGCAAGATCCACAAGGCCTAGTGAGAAAATATGATGAATCCACCAAGATGAACTGTACAAGAACAAAAAACAAGAACAAAACTGAAAGAAAATAGTTTTGGTTGATGCAAGATTGCCAAGAACCAAGGGTGCTCCTACATCAGACATTCGAGGTTAATGAAAAAAAGTGAATCCCTCACTTTTTTGGGGCTAAAGGAAAACCAAGCCAGTCTACCTCAGCCTGAGAAATCCAAGAAGAATCCTCAACTGGTCTACCTTTCCATTTCACAAGATACTCTTTGTATTGTCTTCCACAAGTCTTCCTCCCATCTTTGACATCCAAAATCTCTTTAATCTCCTATGGCTGTTGTTTAGGAAACTAACTCTCCAATTTTGCTTCGTTGTCTTCACTGAAATCCACCTCATGATACTAATATAGATATGGAATATTGAATATAGGTGATAAACCCATACCTTCTGGTAACTCCACTTCATATGCATTTCCTAAATCAAATTTCTTCAAGATCTTACAAGGTCCAAATTTCCTCATCTTCAGCTTATTGTATGTGCTAACTAGAAATCTCTCCTTCCTCAAATATACCATCACTTCATCTCCAACTCAAAATTCCTAATGTCTGTTCTTTTCATATGCCTTCTCCTTATAGTTTCAGTTCATGTCTTCCAATTTTTGTTTTACTCGAGTATGCAACTTCTTCATTTTTTCTACAAATTCTTCTGCTTCTGTACTCCTCTTATCTTTCATACTAATGTCTCTCAACTCTGATATACCTCTAGGGTGAATTCCTATAACAATCTCAAAAGGTGTCTTTTGTGTACTCCTATTCACTGAATTAATGTAAGAAAACTCTGCTTGTGCAAGGACTAAATCCCAACTTCCAGTCTTCTCTCCAACCAAACATCTCAAAAATTCCCTAAACTCCTATTCACTACCTTTGTCTATCCATCAATCTATGAGTGAAATGTAGAACTAAACTTCAAATCTGTCTTCAAATTCTTCCAAAGTGTCCTCCAAAAGTAACCAACAAACTTCACATCTCTGTCTGAAACAATACTTCTAGATAACCCATGCAATCTGACCACTTCTCTAAAAAAAAATCTACTACATGTACTACATTTGTTGTCTTCTTACAAGGTATGAAATGTGCCATCTTAGAAAATCTATCTACCACCAAAAATACAAAATCATTACCTCTCTATGTCTTCGGTAAACCAAGTATGAAATCCATGTTGATGTCCTCCCAAGGTCTCTTCGAAACCGTTAAAGGCTTATACAATCCAATATTCTGACTACTTCCTTTTGCAACTTGACAAACTCTGCAACTATGCATAAATCTCCTAACATCCTTATGAATCTACGGCCAAAAGTATTTCTCACTCACCAGTGCTACTGTCTTATCAACTCCAAAGTGTCCTGACATTCCACCACTATGCTTTTCCTTCAGCAAGTTATCCCTTTTTGAACTTTGGGGTATGCAAAACTGATTTCCTCTGAACAACATATCCTCCTAAATGAAATAATTCAACCACTTGCTTTTATCCTCCATAATAGGTTCTTTACAAGCTCTCCAAGGTTCTGCAAAATCTAGGTCTTCTTCATACAAGTTCTTCAACTCATCAAAGCCTAATACCTCCACTCTCATCTCTATCAGTAAATTCCTTCTCCTACTCAAATCATCAACAAATCTATTTTACTTTCCACTCCTATGTTTCAAAACAAAAGTAAAACTTTGCAAGAACTCTACCCATCTTATGTGTCTTTGATTTAACTTACTTTGACTATTCAAATATTACAATGCCTGATGATCCGTATACAACACAAACTCCTTAGGCAACAAGTAATGTCTCCACTTCTTCAAGGCTTGAGCTATAGCGTAAAAATCCTGATCATACACTAAATATCTTCTCTTAGCAACATTCAACTTATCACTGAAATAGGCTATAGGTCTTCCCTCTTGACTTAACACTGCTCTAATTGTATTTCCACTTGCATCACAATCTAATTGAAATACCTTACTGAAATCTGGTAAGGCCAACATAGGCTACTCAGTCACCTTCTGCTTCAGTAATTCAAAACTCCGATCTGCTTCAGATGTCCATATAAAATCCTTACTATCTCCTCTCATTACTTCTGTCATAGGACTGCAAATAGAACTGAAATTCCTAATGAACCTTTTGTAGAAACTATCCAATCCATGAAATGATCTTACCTCTCCAATTCTATCTGGCGTAGGCCACTAAATAGTTTCTTTTACCTTTTCAGGGTCCATCTTCAATCCATCCACAGATATCACAAATCATAGATATACCAACCCCTCCTTCATGAAACTAGACTTCTTAATTTTTATCAGCAATTGCTCTTCTTTCAACCTCTGCAAAACTTGTCTTATGTGCAACAAATGTTCTTCTCTACTTTTACTAAAAATCAAGATGTCATCCAAGTACACAATCACAAACTTATCCAAGAATTTCTTCAATACCTCATTCATCAACCTCATGAAAGTACTCAGTGCATTTGTCAATCCAAAAGGCATCACCAACCACTCATACAATCCTTCATTTTTCTTGAATGTTGTTTTCCACTCATCTCCTTCTCTGATTCTGATATGATGATATACACTCTTCAAATCTATCTTTGTAAAGTACTTAGATCCACTCAAACAATACATTATTTCATCCATCCAGGGTAAAGGAAATCTATACTTCACCGTGATCTTGTTTACAGCTCTAGAATCTGTACACATTCTCCATTCTCCATCCTTCTTAGGTGCAAGCACAATAGGTACTGCACATGGACTTAAGCCTTCTCTGATCAAACCCTTCTTTAACAATTCTTGCACTTGTCTATTCAACTCTTCATATCTTCTGGTGTCATCCAGTGTGATGCTTTGTTAGGCAAACTAGCTCTAGGAATCAGATCCATACAATGACTAATACTCCTCACAAGTGGCAATCCATTAGGTACATTATCTGAAATGACCTCCTCATATTTGGTCAATATCTCTTTTATCTCTTATAGGTGTTCTTCCACATGCTTCAAGTCTTCATCCTTTTTAGGCACCAAGGAATAACATACATTCTCATGTCTCAATCCATCAAGGAATCTCCTTCCATCAACCAGACAAACCCTAGCATTCGTACAAACTTCAACTATAGGAACATCTTCCAGTGGCAACAAAATATGCTTCATCCCATTAGCAATAATGGTGTATATGTTCTTCTTCCCATCATGAATAGCCTGTTTGTCATACTGCCAAGGTCTTCCCAAAAAACCATGGCATATATCCATAGGAATGATATCACACAAAACTTCATCATGGTAATTTCCTATCTTTAATTTCACCAAACATTGTTCACTTACTAGTATCTTATGCTCATCTTGAATCCAAGCAATCTAATAGGGCTTCAGGTGTTTCAACCTTTCCAACTTTAATTTACTCACCATCTCTTTAGAAATTAGGTTCTCAGAACTTCCACTGTCAACAATCACATTGCAACATTTACCATTCACCTTGCATCTATTTTGAAACAAATTCTTCCTCTGCAATGGTTCTTTCTCCAACTCACTTTGACACAATACTCTCCTATTCGCCAATACTTCTCCATCCTCTGGTTTATTAGATGATCCAACATGTTCTTCCTCAACAAAGGCTTTCCTTCTATTGTTCTTTTTCTTCCTGCTTGTCTCTCCCTGATTACATTCAAATGCTCTATGTCCTTCTCCACCACATTTATAACAAGTTCCCTTGAATATCCCTTTCTCCTGTCCTCTATCATCTCTTCTATAACTTTCATTTTGGTAACCACCATAACCTCCTCTTCTGTAAGATTCCCCATTACCTCTCTAGTATGAATTTTCATTCTTACTAATCTCCTTATCCTTATTCTGATCTGGAAAAGATCCTCTTCCTTCTCTAGTAAAAGTTCTTCCTCTTTGTCTCTGCTCATATTTCTTATTCAACTTCTCCTCTACTTTTAGGGCACATTGATATGCCTCTTACACACTCTGCAAATTGATCAAACTGATTCAAATCTTGATTTCATCATATATAGACAAGCTCAAACCATTCACATATCTCAAAGGCTTGCTTTATCTCATCCCTATTCAATCCTATAGAATTCCTCCAAATGTCTAGATATGATATTCAATTTATAGAATCTTCAGTATACTCGTCACACTTGACTCCTGCTTCAAATTTTGCAACTTCGAACAAACTAATATAATCATAGGCATAAACTTTTACTTCAACTTATTCACCATCCGATCCCATGATTTTATCTTCTCTTTTCCTCTTCTCTATCTATTTGTCTACAAATGTTCCCACCATAGGGATGCATGTCCTCTCAAATTTTTACGAGCAAACTTCACCTTCTTATCTTCAGAGGTACCTTCAAATTCAAAATACTTTTCCATCTATGTGATCTAATCTAACAATACATCTAAATCCAACTTACCATTATAATCTAGTGGATTGAAATGTGGCCTTGTATTCACTCTAGTTAGGGCTCTTATGAACCTTTCTTCTCCCTGATCTAGGACAAGTTTCTCATCTCTTCCTCTTTCTTCTTGTACTACTTCATCACTCACATCATCAACTGGTCAACCTCTTCTTTGGCCCATTTCAATTACATCTAATCTAGCAACAATTCCTCTTAACATCTCCATCATAGCTTGGTATGCATTTCCACACGCTCCATTTCTACCATTTCTTCTTCCCGCCATCTTTACACAAGTCCTCTACGACTATAGTTCAGATCCTCTATCTGCCACCCCACAACAAATTTTCAATAGGACTTTGTAAACTCTGTCAACCTCGCAAGGAATGAATCTTGCTCTGATACCAATCTAGTGCAGCCACAGTAGGAGGGTCCTCAAAGAGAACAATTCAGACTGTACAACAAGATTACACAATGAAAGCAACACAGAATATGGAGGAAAATGTATATGGAAATATTCTCATTAAAAGTTATCTCAGTTACATTCGGCCAACAACATTTGGGCTTACAGATTCGGCTCACAGGCCCGATCAAATATGCAACATTCTAACATGCTCCTATATGCGAGCTAAAATCTTACAAATCTAATCCAAAATTATCTACCTATTCTTCACTGTCCATTCTAATGATTAATTACAAACTTTATAGCATATCCACAATTCTAGAAACATCTGTGTCAGCCAAAGATCATCACATTCTCCAAGGGAAGAAAATGTAACGTGCGCATGAATAAGTCAGCCTCAAATTTGAATTACTCTTCAACAGGTGCATAAGATGAAGTGTGGACCTATAATGAAGGTTGAGGATACTCCAAAGAATCTTTAAAATTCCACCGTTAAGATCCACAAGTCATGGGGACGATCCACAATGATTGAACTGGCTGAAAAGTTTGAAATTCTTTCAATGCTGGTTCAAGAAATTGCCAAGAATTCTGGAAGCAATAACTTATCAGAAAAAGATCCAATCACACTCAAATCTTGGAACAAGGAAAATGAACATGTAGATGATGTAATCCAAGATCCACAAGGTCTGTGAGCAAATATGATGAATCCACCAACATGAACTGAACAAGAACAAAACTGAAACAAAATCTTTTTGGTTGATGTCAGATTGCCAAGAACCAAGGATTCTCCTACATCACAAGAAATCTGATAGTCTATTAATCCGGTATATAAAGGATAATTAAACAAGAATTTCTGATTTTTGAAAAGCGTGTTATTTATGATGGATTTATATGATAAGAAATTTAATGATGGTTTTATTTACATGATATTTTTATAAAAAAAAAAAATTAAGGGATTTAATGAGTGGAATTTGTGATTGTAGGAGAAGCAGATTGTGATGCAGAGTTTGGGTATGGATGGTCAAGAAAATTAAAGTTGCAAGTAGATCTGATGGGGTTACTAGGCTCAACAATACACTTTGGAAGCTCATGTTGGGATAGAGTTCATTGCAATGATGCACCAGATACTGGGAAATTGGGAGTCTAGAGTTTAAGCATGTGGCAAAGAAGTGTATTCATTCGAGGGATTACTTATTCCTGAAATGTTCAAATCAAGATTGAATCTGAGTGTAGGAAAAGAAATTCCACCTAATCATTCTGAATATATGGGAATTTCCTACATTCTATTTAAATACAGATTTGTTTGGTTCCAAGAAGGAACCCTGATAATAGAAGAAGATAATAAACCCGAAGGACTTCAATGTGCAGATGACATTAACTTTGTTTGCAATTCTCTTACCAGTCACCAAATTCCATGTTCCTTGATGTGATTTTTCCCTTGGATTTCCTCTCATGTATTTGTCTTATCCTACCTATGTCTTACTTCTATAAAAGGCCAAGGGATACCTTTTTTTAATTTAAGTTTAGAATTTGTGGATTCGTAAGAACCAAAACTTCTTTAAGTTTTGTTCTTTTTTGTTGTTTTTTGAACCATTTTGAACTAAACACTTGTATGCACATAGAATTTAATCAATATTGAATCCAATTTGATAGAGCCTCTACCTATCTCATGAATTTTTGTAGTTGGTTTTGTTAGTTCATCCAAACAAGACTGTGTGTTGTGCTATTTAAGGGTGCATGTAGAACCTACTTGGTATCCAAACTAAAACTGGGCTTCTTTAAATGCTCACACCATTTTATATGTACCTATGAAGCAATTTGGTGAATAAAGTGGTTTTATTTGATTTGATTAACTCTTGGGGTATGCGTGGAGAATAACTGGGAGAAATTTTAATTTTTAGTTTTTTTATGCTTTATTTTAGATTAGATGTTTAAATTCTTGAAAAAAATTCAAAAAAAATAGATGAATGAATGGAAATTATTGAAAATATTTCATTTCTTATGAAATTTTTGAATGCTTAAAGCTAAATTTACTTAAGTGATAGTAAAAATTGTTGATGTTCATGAAATATTATTGTAAATATTTTGATTTCATAATATTATTTTATGATTGAGCTGGAAGCTTGGTACTGAATGTTTATAATTCCAATTAACCATAGACCCCTTGAGATTAACAACAATATCACATCATACCATCAAGTGAACCTAGTATGGTCAAGACCTGACTACTAGAGCATTGGGATTAAGCTAAGTCAACTTTTCCTATAACACATACACCTTAGGAACCCCTGGTTTAGTCTTTCAAGTAAAGATAGGTTCTTTGCAGTTTTCCTGTGAGGATTTTATCTACATTGTTGTTGTGAGTGACATCATCATCAACAGTTTCATTCTTAACCTATGCCCTTTTAATACCATATTCAAGGCCTTCTTGGTCATTCTACAACCGACTTCCCTATATGACACGTTCATCTTTTCATAAACCGACCACGGGTCGTGTTTCAAGTTTACCCATAATCTAGCTAGGTCTATATCACAAACAAGTTTCAACATGTAGACATTCTTGTATTCTTTTTAAGAGAATAATATCATCAATATTAAAGATTGTACCTATCATGGTTTAACTAGACCTTATCATCCATCATGTTTCCAAATCGATGGTGGCCTCTATATGTAACATTGATCACTACTTTAAATAAATACACTCAACCTTCTTACCATTTTGACTTAGTCGATAATGGAAAGGCGACATAGATAAATGAAAACAAAGATGGTACATTTGAAAAATAAATTTGCATGGGGTTTATACCTGTTACATGGGTTCGACATTTGAACCATACAACACTAGTTAATAATGAAAACATGTTCGATCGGAATATAATTTTGATCGCCATAATATGGCTCACATAGTTGTGTGGCTAACACAGTAATCACACCCTGAAAGGTTCTCAAGCCTCGGTCCAATCGATAAGGCTCTATCAAAAACACTTCTTTAAAAGTAGTCCATAGGCCATGCGACCCCAAAAGGTGGTCGATATAACATTATACTTAGCTCAAGGCTGAACTCACAGTCACAAGAATACATTATGCTGTGCCTATCAATTTTTCCTAAAAGTACAATGACTTCCAAAATAAAGTTATTGAGATTAAATTGCTTCAAAGGAATCAAATTACCTCAATAATCGAGCTTTGAATGAGACTTGCCTCTTATTTTTTTCTAATACTTTGACATTCTCTGCTTTTTTCCTTGCTATGAAATGAATCTTTCCCAAAGTTTTCTATCTTTTTTCCTTTCCCTTATTCCTTTCAAAATGTAAACAAAATGCCCTTTTATTTTGCATGTTGTTGGGTGTTACTTGCTATAGCCACTGACCTTTATTTTGAGTATTGCCTTTATGATTCAGTAGGCCACATCCATCATGGTTTTTGCCTTAATATTTTTCATTTATTTCCATAGTCCGATTCAAATATATCAATTATCCATTTGAATTCAATATGAATTTGAATATATATACGTATGTATATGTATGTATATATATATATATGTATGTATGTATGTATATATATATGTATATATATGTATATATTATTATTATTATTATTGCAGAAGGGCTGCATGCATATATATATACATATATGTATTTATATATATATACACACATGTATATATATACATTTGCATATACACATTATACATACACATATATATATATATATACACATATATATATATATATGTACATATATATATGTGATAATATTAAGTATATTATTATATATATATATGTATATATATATATACATATATATATATATGTATATGTATATATATACATATATATATATATATATCTATGTATGTATATATGTATGTATGTGTTCGATTTACATACATGTATATATATATATATATGTATATATGTTTATATATGCATATATATACAAGTTACTTGTTTGGAATGGCTCAAAGGTTCCATACACTATCATTTTATGTAAGGAACTTGAATTTGTATTTCAAGCATGTAAATATATATTTATTTCTACACTAAAGAAAATAATTTTCTTTACAAATGCTTTCTTTTGTTTCCTTCAAATCACAAAGTTTTGAATAGAAAATTTAATCTACAAACCATTCATTTCCAAACACTTAAATAGTTCAAGTCAGGAAATTACATTCTCTTATATATACAATTTAGTTCAAATGCAAGTCATCATGCCATTGTGGTGTGTGCACCCAGATTCCAACTAGCCTACCATTCAATCCAGATAAACAATCCTACTTCAAGCATGCTCCTATCCTTCAACCTATCACCCTGAAATTGCACATACTTGCACTTGCAAATTGATCAGTAACGTTCAATTCTTGGTAACATATAAAATAAATTTTCAAAATTTCACAAATTCAACATCAGTCAACTTCTTTTGTTTAGTTTTCAAATATTCTAGAATCTTCATTTAATATTTATTGAATTTCTTCAATAATTCTACTTACCATATTATAATAAATATGTAATAAAATTGGGTTATGATAGAGTACTATCTAAGGGAATGAAGTAAATTCATTGACAAGCATTTTAGTCATTCTCCCAATATCTCTCCTAATTGTGAGAGTATCTTGGTGTAAGAGAATGAAATCATTGACACATTTATTAATATCTTTTCCTAATCTTCATTCATCTCCCAACTTATCTCCCACTTTTGAGAATGTTTTGGTGCAAGAGGATGCAATCATGGACAATCATGAAAATCATAGTTTTTCTTCTCTCAATACCTCACCTACTTGTGAAGAAGGTATCTTAGTGTTAGAGGATCCAATCATTGAGTGTCATGAGAATACTATTTTTTTCTCTCACAATACCTCTCCTACTTGGGAAGATATTATGGCACAAGAGGATGAAATAATTGATAAATTTCTTTCAAAATACATTAGGATGGATTACATATATGAAGACGATAAGGTGACATTAGATCCCCCATCGATAGAAGATCATCAACAAGTAGTCAACTCCATTGAGGTTATGAACATATAATTGGCTATTTGATCTCCTTTAATTATTGGACCTCCTAAAATTCCTTTAATAATTGGACCTTATGAAAGTTCTCTAATTATTAGACATCCTAAATCACCTCTCATTATAAGATCTCCTAAACCTCATGGCCATATCCTAAACTTTGCAAAACAACTCACTAGTAATAATGTGTCACAACAACCAAGTTATCGCACAATTGCTCACACATATAACAATAGAAATAATAAGAAACCAAAACAAACTCCAACATCCATATCATTACCTCAACCATATCTCCCACCCGCACTTAACATTCCTTAGTTTAGTGGTAAGGAATATGATCTTGTTGAGACACTTCGTAACACTCCTACTGATATCTCCTTGTGGGATTTGATTCAAACATCACCTGTCTATCATAACATGCTTGAAGATTATTTAAAAAATGTTTTTTTCCTCATAGTGTGCAATGAAATGATGTGGTATATTTTCTTGAAGCTATGAATGAAGCTAATTTAGACATGGTATTTTATCAAAGTGAGTGAGCCCCTTTGGAAACACAAAAAAAAATGATGCTTTGATGATAATGTTTGTTAGTAAAAATATTAGGATTAGGCATACCCTTATTGATAATGGTTTAGGACTTATTGTTTGTAGTGTTAACCTTTTGGACATAATTGGAGTGAAAAAAAACTTAATCCAACTTGATGCTTTATCAATTAAAGGTTTTGATAATGTGGGAAGACAACTACTTGGTGTGATAACATTACCTATTAAAGTTGGAGGTTGTATTGCAAACTCCCATCCTTGTCATGCCCCATGATCTTTCATACAATATTCTTTTGGTTAGACCATGGATCTATAAAATGAAAGGAGTTTCTTCAATGCTTCATTGCTTAATGAAGTACACATACAATAATAAGGTTTACCTAATAAAAGTTGATCCAAAATATGAAAATTATTTACAAACTAAAACAAGAATGAAGAATCCTCCTAGAACATTGACACCAACTATAAAAGTGGAACCGTTACAAATTGAGGACAAATATGAATATCTTTCCTTGATAAAAAAGTTATTGGATGATTATTTGGGTTCATTATATTTTACACCTACATTCATGGGGGAATATAAGATTACACCATCAAAATCAGCAAAAGAGAAAGATGTAGTACTATTAACACAACCTACAACTAAATCATAAAAAACATCCAACTACAAAATTTCTAGAAATGAGGAAAACATAAATTTCACATCCACTTATGATGAAGATGATTATAAAAAACCGCATTCCTCAAAATAAATGGAAGCTATTTATGGAAGAGGTTATCAATTTTTGAAACAATTTGGCTATAATGGAAAAGGATGTGGTGTAAAATAATAAGGTATCCATGTCCCCATAGATACTAACACACAAGAAACAACAAGAGGTCTTCGTTATTCTCCTTCAAAAATAATGAGAACATAAAAAATACCTTCAATTAATCATACAAGAGAAAAAAATTACTTGATGCTCCCTACCATGTGGTAGTTGTAGTATCACAACATGCTCACTACCATGCATGGTGTTATAAACTAGGCTTTATGTAATCATATTTTATCTTCCAAGGATCAACATATCATCATCCATTTTTGGCTCACCTTTCTCCCTACACTTGGGGGGAAATGGGTTAGGTAGCCTTGTGTTAGGTGCATTCCTTCTATCAAAGGATCCCTTTTTATCTTCTTAAAATGCTAATATAACAAGTACAATAACATTTTAGGGGGGGAATATAATCCCCCACTCAGTGTATGCATAAGAAATGGTCCCTTTTTACTGATGATAGCATACATCTCCTAGGAAGTGTGACCTTGGAAATGAAAGTGTGGCCTTCTTGATATATGTTAGTGTCTCCTTTGTGGTGATATTAGGCTTGATGTCCCATAAGACTGTGACCCTTCTTAGCATATGATGTTCCCCTTAGTGGTAATTCTATGGTTAGTATCCCCTAAGGTGTGAGCCTTCCATTCCATGAATTTTCCTCTCTTGGTGCTGATTTCATGTGTGATATTCCCTAAGGTGTGACCCTTCATGTATTGAGAAATATCCCTTTGTTGTCTTTGTAAAGCACATTTTGTGGTGGTGTTTTTTATAACACCCCTTGAGGTTTTCTCCTCATCTTGTTTCATCTCCTTATACATTTATGTGCCTTCTTAAGCAAGTTTATGCACCTTCTTAGGTATGTTTATCATTTATGTGCCTTCTTAGTTAAATATTTATGCCTTTTTAGGTGAAACTTTGTCCCTTCTTAGGAAAGTTTTGCACCTTCTTAGGCAAGTTTTTGCACCTTCTTAGGTGAACTTGGAATTTGTGCACCTTCTTAGGTGAGTCTTTGTGCCTTCTTAGGTGAGTTTTTATACCTTCTTAGGTGAGTCTTTGTACCTTCTTAGGTGAGATAAAAATTGATTTATGGATTCAACATAATGTAGCTTGTTGATTCATGGACACCCATTTTAACATGACCGTTGGTCATAACACACATTTCTTGATAGTAGAGCTATCTATTCCATGAGTGTATAACATAGCACAACTTACTAGCCTTGTGGAACCCATCATATTGCATGGACACCTAGAATAAAACAACTTGCTAGCCAGTGAATCCATGTAGCTCATGAGTGATGTGGCATAATGTAGTTTGATAGTCCTCATGGGAGAATTCTTTGACTAACATTCATTCAACAAATGAAATTTGGTATTTGAGATAATTTAAGACTGAGGTATCTTTACCTTATTGACTTAAATTCTTTTAGTATTGACCTTGTGTTTTTTTGTGCGTCTTTTGTGTGTTTTCTTTGTTTTTGCATCATTTTTGTGTTCATTTATTTTTCATTTATATGTTATATTATGTCATGGGTATGTGTAGGATCATGATGGGCCAAAAAGTGGCGATATGATGGGTATGTGGCTGACGACCTTTTTTTTACCCAAAATGGATGAAACGAAAAGGGTTTTTAAAGGAGATTCTTAGATTTCCACCAATATAAATTATGCTTTACTTTGAATTTAATAAATAAATATTATTCATTTTCTATTTGAATTACGACTAAAGTCCTAATTGATAGGCTGATTGAAAAAAATCTATAACCTTCAAATGGTATAACATTTTTTGAATCCAAAACATGTCACATTATATGCTTGGCATAATATAAGATTAAAAAAATAAAAATTGAATTTCATAAATTTTTGACCAAGTTAAGGTGGTCAGAGTTTTTATATTTTTTAAAAGTTGTAATAAAAATTCATAATTAATTATTTACTTGGAAAAAATTACAAAAAAATATGCATCACATCAGGACATCCTCTACTTATATCTAAAATATTATAAAAAAAATTATCATTTTATTGTGGTTAGGGTGGTGAAAGACACCTACTTCTCATTTTTCCTGAAATTTAAGTACTTTGCATTGAAATATCAAATTTTCACCAAATAGATTTTTATTTTTAAAATAAATCTAGTAGTTTAGAAGCTACATTCAATTTTCTACACATTCTATTCTTACATATTTTTAAAATAATATAGATAACTTATTCAAATTTTTACATCAAGTTGCCTAATTCTGATTTTTCTGAATTTTTTGCCAATTAGGGGCCCTTTTTTTCCATGATGATCCTGCACATACCTTCATGTGTTTTCATCATGTATGCTTCTTTATTTTGACATGTATGTTTTTGCATGTTACATTCTTGTTGAATTTCATACATGTGTGTGTTCCTTTGTTCTCATGTTGGTTTTCCATAGGATCTGGGATCCTGGGGGCTTGTGCACTTCCCCTTGATCCCTTGTCATCCAATCTCTTCAACATTTGGACAATCAAACCCCTCTTGACATATATTTTCTACTTTAGTGTGATTTTTGGAATAATTTCATACTCACTAAAGTGGGGGCTAAATATAACATCAAAAATTGTCACCCTTGATAATTTCACACTATGTTTTGTTCCCTCTTTAATTATTGGACCTAATTGAACCCCTAATTTCCTAAATTATGCATTCCATGACCCAATTTTAACAATTACTAATAAATTGCAAGTGGAAAAATGCATTCATCTAATACTTTTCCCCTAACACCTTAATTTTTGTAAAATAGGTTAGGGACATAGATGACAAATGAGTTCCATTATGACGAACGAGTCCCTTTAGGGCATAACTTTCCCCCTATTTAGTTTGGCTCCAAATTCAAATATGTTGATGTAAACACTTTATTATTTCCAATTCAAGTGTCGAAAGTAGGCTATTAGGATTAATTTATAGAAATTAGAATAAATACATACAAATACCTAGTTATTTCATCATTTTGAATCCATCTAGCACTAACATGGAGAATGTAGGAAATTCTTGTTAAGAGCATTGCCAAGAAAGTCAAGAGCAACATTTCAATGATTATTAAAAAAATTCAAGATCCAAAAATCATGTGAAATCACATGTGAGTTCATGTATGTTCATGTTATCATTGTTTGTGAAGGCTAACCCTTTTGTAGGCCTCCAAGAAATTCAAGAAAATCAAGCAAGCAAGATCCAAACCTTGAGGGGATGTGCACAACTTGAGTCCTTCAAGGAATCCATTAAAGGGTGGTGAGTTACAACACTTTGTTTATTCATCATTCTTTCATATAATTCATCTATTTATCATTGACATTTCTACTATGGAAGTGGAAGCACTAACATGGGGTTTGACCAAGGAAAACCCCTAAATGGCACAAACTTTCCTCTCTCTTTGAATGTGCAGGTTTCAAGTTTGAAGGAGATTCAAGGAAGCTTGAAGATCCATTTTTCATTATTGCATTTAAAACCCCACACCTTGACAACTCATGGAAACTCACCTACAGAAATATTCAATAGTGATTTGACAAATTTGTAGGTTGAATCGGGAAGCTCTGATCCAACATTAGAGGGTCCTATGAAAATAGAACTAAAATATCTCTACAAGGACATATACGCCCTATGGTGAATTATTCCTCCTATTGTGGTTGGTTCCAAATTTATAGGACAAGTGCACAAAAATCTATCTTTCTTAGATCTATTGGTGAATTTCTATTACAATTTCTTAGTTGTCAAAATATAGCATTTTTCAAATTAGGGGAAATAGTATAATTAGGTTGATTAAGGCAAATCAGTTCTAGTCTATTTCTAAGGTTCAAAAAGGATCAGATCTAGGTCTGATTGACTCACCTTCATGGTTTAAAGTCAATATAATCACCTTTTTGGTTGCATTCTAATGATCCCTTGAAAAATGAAATTGATCCTAGGTTCCTTGCATTAGACTTAGGATCACTTTTTTCTATGTTTCATGTATAAGCTAAGTTTAAAGTGATAAAATAATTAAGATGTATTCATTTGAATTTAGCAATATCTCTAGAGTGTAAAACATATAATAGGGTACAAGAGTTTATGGTCTCCCATTTTAGAAAATTCATAATAGAATCTTAAATATCTTTTCAATAGCATATACATTTATGACATGGTGTTTAGAGAGAGAGAGAGTTACCCACCAAGTCCACCAATGTGGCTGATGATATCTACACCTTACTCAAACAAGGTTGTAAAATTTATCAATTTGATTCAGCTAAATAGAAATATTGCAACCTACCAAAATAAAAGGAAGTTGCAATAGTCGCACATAAGGTAGGCCCTACATTCCTCTTCCTTTAGATGAGGATTCCCCCTAAAAGTCCCTAACATTTGGAAACACAAGCCCAAAATGGTACCACACATAAAAGATGTTTAGAATTAAATATATAAGCTAAGTTTAAAGAGCTATAAGAATTAAGCCATAGTTATTTTAATTTATTGATAAATCTAGAGTGTAAAACATACACTAAGGTACAAGATTTTTTAGTCTCACATTATAGACAATTCATAAAAAAATCTTCAATTACTTGGAAATAGCATACACATTAATAATATGATGTTTAGAGAGAGAGTTACCCACTAGGTTCACCAATGTGGCCAATGATATCCACATGTTAAAGACAAGGTTACAAAATTTATCAATTTGATTCAACTAACTATCACTATTGTGACCCAAAAAAAGAAAAGGGAGTTGCAATAGTCACATGTATGGTTGGGCCTAATAATTTGTAACTTATCTCATAATATTGAACATAATATATCATTAATTTATTCATCTAGATTTTTGATTGATTTATAAGCATTTTGGTCTTCAGTAGAATTCTTGTTTATGATTTTTTTAAACATGGTACATTAAATGCATGATGTCCATAGTTATTCCACTTTTGGGATTAGAGATTACAATTGATCTTTAAAATTTTAGTATTTTCTTCTCTTGCATTGAATGATGACCTAGACAATAAAAAAAAATTAATAGAAATATAAGAGTTGTGGTTGTTTTTTATTGTGGTTTTATTTTGTGAGTAGATTTTGGTGATATTTGGATGAAAAATAAATTTCAAAGTTTGTAATAAAGCTATTTTTTCATTTTGAAGCATCTAAATTAGACTTTAGAAGCTAAATCTACAAGGGTTTGAAATTCAGAGGTGCATGCTAGATCCAATGGGTACGTAATATTTTAGATAAATTTGGATCAAATATGACCCTTTTATCAATCTCAAAAAGGACCAAGAACTTAAATATAGTTATAAAAATTTTAAATTAAATCATTTTTTTACTATCTCAAGGTTTTTCTGCTCCACTGCATAAATTGTATGGTCATGTTTTTTTTAAATTACTACACAATTCCCATAGGAACTATAGTAGTAGTTCCCCACCACTAGTAGGTGCTATAAGTGGTAGACAATATCTACAACTCTAGTATTAAACAATACCCATAGCCTTGCCACCACCTCTAGTGGCAAACATCATCACCAACACCTGTACTCCATTATGGGAAACTAGATCCAACATCATTTTCACCTATACTTCTCCTATATAGGAAAAAAAATATTTCTCTACAAAAATTCACCATTCAAATTGGTAAGCAATTTCTTGCCAATGATTAGAGGCTTTCATTTTGAAATCAATGGTTTTAGGGTGCAATAATGGTTTTGAAGAAATTTGTCAATAGTTTGAGAATTTTCCAGTAATAGAGAATATTCTTAGAGGAATTGAAAAATATTCTATTACTAAAGTTAGCAAGGTATCATCCTTTACTTCCCTCCCAACTACATCCCTCTCTAATATAATTTTTATTTTCATACCTAAAAATTATAGACTATATTCTTGGTCATATCACCTCTATTTTTAAAGAGTATAATTTTGATATGGGATAATTTTTTAGAGCTTTACAATGCTATAGGTTTTCTTAGTTTTAGTGTTTGTTGAATATTTTCATAGGTTATGGTGAGAATTTCTCATTTTGTGAACTATTGAGGCTCCATTTAGACTCACACAATAATGTTTTTGGGTCTATTTTTTTGAAACTACATAACTTTTTGTGTACAAAACTAGGTTATTAGTTTTGATGATTAAGTGAATTTTAGGTGTCTTGGGTAGAATTTTTTAAGTGAAAATTTCAAGCACTGCTCACCATAGAAATGCGAGCTATTGAATTTCATTAAATATGTGACAAATTTAAGAAAAAAAAAGCTAGATGATTCATTATGTACATGTGGAAAATACATGTCATGTATATTTGTAACCTACCAGTGTACGACTAATGTAAGAAATTTCTCTTTCTCTACCTGTATCATCATGTTGTGCAAGGAGTGCACCTAGTGCTGCTAGTGTGGTAGATATATACAATAGTAGAGGCTTTCCCTAAACCAATGGAACTAAGACTGGAGGAGATGCCAAATAATATTTGAACTGTTGGAATGCCTTTTGACAATTTTCATCCCATTTAAAGCTAACACCCTTATGCAAAAGGTGTGTAAATGGGTGGCACTTATTTACTAGCTGTGAAATAAAGTGGTGAATGGATTGGAGTTTTCCTTGTCAACTTCACAATTGTTTAAGATTGGTAGGAGGATGCATATAAATTATTTATTTTACCTTTGAACACTAGGTGGACCTCTTGATGCTTATTCTAGATACAATATATCCCAACAATTTTCTAGATGTTACCCCAAAAACACACCTCTTAGGATTTAGCTGAAGGTTGTACTACTCTAGTCTATTAGAAATGTTAGCCAATATGTCAATATGGCCTTCCCTAGTGATTGATTTTGTTAATAGATGATCAACATAGTATTCCATCAAGATATTCATCATTTCATGAAATATAGTTGTCATAGCCCATTGATAGGTAGCTCCTATGTTTTTAAGACCAAAAGGCATGACATTCCAACAAAAGGTCCCCCATGGAAAAGTGAATGTTGTTTTATGTTGATCTTTTTTGGCTATGTGAATCTTATTGTAACCTGAGAATCCATCCATTAAGAACAACATTTTGTGCCCCACTATTAAATCTACAATCATATCTATGTTAGGAAAACTGAAGTCATCTTTCGACCATCCTTTTTTTAGGTCTTTGAATTCCTTGCATATGTAGATGTCCCCAATGGGTTTAGTGCCTAGGAGCAAGTTTGATATCTATTCAACATAATCAATTGGTTGAATGAAGCCCACATTTAAAAACTAAATTGAAGTTTAGGTTTGACTAGTAATGCTATATGAGGGTGCATTCTATATAGCTTTTGTTTCATAATTTTTTCCCTTGATGTTACTATTAGATGATGCAGTATCAGATTAGAATCAAATCTCAACATGTCCACATAAGACCATGTGAAGTTTTTTTGTTTGTTCTTAACAAATTATATAAAATAGATTCTTTCTTCCTTAGATAGAGAAGCTACAAATAATTTTATCCTGACACTATCTGTAGTACTGATATCTACCTCCTTAGATTTCTCAATAAGAACTAGAGATTTCTCTTGATCTATAGGGATATTTTCAAACCTTCCATCCTTGGGTGCCTCAAAAAGGTTCTCACCCTCAGATACATCCTTTATTTTTATTATTCTTCGATTTGAAAGTGTCACATGGCAGTTTTCACTAAGGTACCTATTTATATATTTAATGTTTTTATGACTAAAAGGTTTGGAATTCTCTATTAAGTATTCCATTGTGTCAAGTTTTATGATAAATCCTTCTCTATGAATCCCTAGGGGTATCTCATCGTGAAGTCCCATAAATTGAGCTATAACTTCATTTTTCTGGAACATGTATCTATATTAGGTGGACCTTGTTGATCCCAATCGATAAGTTGGGGGTATATTAGATGAAATTTTTCATTAGAAGGTGAAGGATTGAAAGACATGTAGGATATGGTGCATAGATTGTGATCGGGGAATAGTTTAGTGATACACTTGAATGAGTCATTGTCAATATCCTAATTAGATAACTTATTGTTATCAATTTTTCACCACAACTCAAATTGACAAAGCTGGTTAATTTAGATTCATTTTAAGGTGAAGAGTTTCAGTTTATTTCTGCAGTTGCTTAAAACCATTGCATATATTTTAGTTTTGAGTTTTTATAAAGGTGTAATGTGTTTCAGTTTTACATTCATGATTTACAGCATAAAACATTGCATGAAATGTAAAAGAAAGTTATTTCATTCTATATTTAGTTATTCATTCCATGATGTTTCATACATTGTTTGCAAAAGAAAGTACATAATTGAACAAGAATTGCAAGAAATGTTGTTTTATATTCATTGGGATGAAAAGAAGAATCAAGTGTTCCACACAAGCCATGTGAATAGCTGAGATAATGAAACACAAGGAGTGCACTACACTGCTAAAGATAAAGAAGGAAAAGAGCACATAAGAGGGAACATAGCCATCATTGCCTAGATGTGTCTTTGAGCTTCCTTTAGTGTTGTGCATCCCTCTTTACTTCCATTCTCCAAGTGAACCTACAAGTGATTGTAATGTTTTGTTAGAGCTCAAGTTATGAATCCTCCTACATGATCTACCAATAGTAATGTAGAACATTTCTTGTGGTGCATTGAATCAATTGAGCAAAGATAAGAAGTGTGCAAGAGAATACAAAGGAGGAAACATCATAAGAAACTTTGGATTTTTTTTTTTTAATCTAACGTTGTTTGTTTGGACTATACAGGTATAGTAAAACCCATGTTGTTGATCTATTTTGAAGACTTATAGCATGTGGTGTAAAATGGGCTCCCACAAGGGTTGAGCTCGGCATGCTGCACCTTAATATCCAATAGAGGGGTTGAAAAGGGAAACAAATTCATAATTTCTCAAAAGAAGTATGCATTTAAAGGAATACATCACAAGTGTCATAAGAGATCAAGCATTTGACCATTTAGGACAATCAAGTTTGAAAATGAAATGAGTTGAAGATCATAAATGATCGATTTCTCACATAGAACAACATAAGGAATGCATCATCATGAAATGTGATAGTGAACAGGCATACATAATGCTAATCAAAAGTGGCCACTGAAGTAAATGGAGAAGTTTCAAAGAACCATCATTAGGTGTTTATATTTCAAAATATTCTATGCAAGAACAAATTCATGAACTATAGTTGACCAAGAAATAAAAATGCATGAAGAGTACAAAAGGAAACTCTCTCTCCATCAAGAAATGAAACTACAAGTGGTTGCAAATGAAGTATAAAAGCCAAAGGATGAAGGAAAAAGAGGCATTGTTGATTGTAGACACAATACACTAAGTGTTTGAGCTGAATGCAATGTGAAATAGCATCAATAATGTCAATAGATTGCAAAGAAACTCAAGGTTGGTTTCAATATGATTGATGATAGAAATATAAAGACTATCTCATTGCATTACCACATGATACTATGGTAAAAATGAAATTTGAAGTGAATTTTTTGAAACATTCAAGTGCTTGAAGTGAATGTCAATAGGAAACAAGTAACTGATAGAGGCATCATGGTGGCTGAATGCAACCTTGTAAATTAGGTAAATGAAATAAAGGCATCAATATGCAATGCATCTGGTAGTAAATAGAGATTTTTTTTTGTGTTTCATAAAGCAAGTGTGTGCAAATATCATGGTAGACATATTAAAGAAGTGAATGAGAAATTCATGAAGGTTATGAGGAAACATGTTTGTTTGATAAGCAACTTAAAAGTATCAAATAAAGTTGAGCTTTATTGTGTTTATGCACTTCAAGAAAAATGGAAAACAAGTAATTGCTAACAACATATGCATTGAAAGGAGAGAATATAAATGTCACTAGAATAACATGTCATCTTGTTTCATTAAGAAAAGTTTATGAGTGAAGTAAAACTTGCAATTTGAGAGAAAACAAGTAAAGCAACAGTGACATATACATAAAAATAAGATGATTTTGTTCTTCAAAAATAGTGAACCAATGCCATAATGGGGGTTTTTACAGCTGAATGTTTGATGTCTCTATATGGTGAAGAGAAATAATGCCTCATACATGTTTTAGAATGTAGGAAGACTACAATAAACAGTAGTGAATTTTTATTGTCTATTGATGCATCATGATGTTTGAAAGAAAATAATGAAGGTAATAAACAAGTATGGAATGAAACAATTCACGATGACTCATACAATGCATCTGTATGTTGAGTAAAAAGAAAAGTGTCAATTTTGCATAGAATTGAGGCAAATGCAGTGGTACCCATGTTGTGTCTTCATAGAAATAAGGAGGAACCCATATGTGTTTATGCTATAAAGATTTAAAATGCAGAAGTAATGAGGTAGCCCAAGTTTATACAAGAAATCTGCAATGCAAAGAAACCCAGCTGAACTCTGATGGCCGCAACCTGAGAGAGTTTTTTTTCTTCACAATTGAGAAAGCCCACATAGGGTTTTTCCTCAAAATGAAAATGCAAAAGAAATAAAAAGGGTTCAAGCTTTTACTAGCAATGAAACTCTCAAAAAATGAAAACATTGAAGCCAATGGCCATGGCCATGAAGGGTTCTACAAACCCAGAATATGGAGTCAAAAATACAAGAAAGTATTTTCATATAACAAGTAATATTATTTCGTGTCATGGGTTGATCCCAAAATAGACCATTTTTTACAGAAATAAGAGAATGCATATGGTAAGGCCAGGGCCTAAGCAAGGCCAAACATAAAAAATCATTCATTCTTCTCTTTTTTTTTTGTGAAATGAGCTCATATTGAGCCTATTTAAGAGGGAAATGCACCATGAATGAAAGAAATGAATCTTACCCAAGTTTTTGCATGGAGCAAACCAACTTAAGTCCATGGGCCAAGCTTTCAAAAGCTTGAAAAAACTCTCTCATGGTGGCCAATGCAAGCAATAGATCAACAAAAACACATAAAGCATACAAAATGCATTAAAAACCAATCATGGATGCGGCCTAGAGGCCCAATTTTTCCTTCAAAATGGAGTCAAAACTCATCAAAATGATAATAAATATCATGCCATTGAATTCAGGGTAGGATTCAACAAGAATGGTAGAGAAAGCAACTCAAATGGTGAAGTTCTAGCCTCAAAACCTAACTTCCATGGCAGCTAAATGCAGAGCCTTCTTCTCCAAAAATCGGCCAAGTGAAAATCATGATAAAATTTAGGGATTCACTTTGCTTTTGATGCTAGGGTTTCCTCCATACCCCAAGTTGAATGTGATTTTTATCACATTCTTTGAAAATTTCAAATGCTTTATTAATTCCTTGTGTGCATAATGCCTAGGTCGAAGCCTTTGCCTTAGTCTCTTTTTTTTATTTTTGAAGAAAATAAAACTATATTCACATTGCCCTTTGATTTTAGGAGAAAATCATATATTCCTTGGCCTTGTTCATTTTAGATGAGCCTTGCTAAACCTTGGGGAACATTTCATACATTGCTTAAAAATCAAGACAATGACCTTAGGTCTTTTGAAAATTTTCCTAAGTCTTGAACATTTTAGGTTTCCCTTGGAGATTTGAATAACCATATGTGATGGATGCCTAAATTTTTTATCAATTTTTATAGAAAAATCAAGTATATAGGTGCCTTGTTTTAAATATTTTGATTTTTGTAAAGCACTAATTTTTTATCCAAAATTGCAAAAATTAGATGTAACAAAGGGGGGCTTCTATTTTTGTTTTTTGAAATTGCAAGTGTTGTAAAACAGAATTAAGGTATTGTTTCTATAAATTATCTTAATATCTACTATTTTTAAAATGTAGTTGATGCACTTGAGTCCTCACTAAAACTTTCCATTTTGAGTTGAGTTCACTTGGGCGAATTTGGAGAAAAGGAGGCAAACTGAAGTTTCCATTTTCAATTTCCAACTGTTTGCACCTGATTTTGTGGATTTTTTGGATCAACCATTGGGAGATGGAAAGTTTATATCTATTCATGTTGTTTGGAGTAGTTTATGACACTATTTTTCATGCTTTTCCCTTGAGCTTGAAAATGGGAAAAGTTGTTATTTAGAGATGTAGCACTTGAGGTTTATTTTTGGCAACTTTTCACTATTGTAACACTTGGAGGCTATAAGTTGGAGAAAATTCTAATTTTTCTTAGTTCAATTTTATGGTTTCTTGCTCTCCTATTCACTTAGAGAGTTTTGTAAATTAGTTTTGTACTCAGATTTTGAAATTGTCACTCCTTCAGTTCAATAAATCAACAAGATTTCTTTTCTCATCTACTTGTTTCAAATTTATAGTCACAATATAATATTAGTTGTGATTCAAATGAAAAATCCTCCTTATTTCTTGTCATTATAGGTTTTCTTGCAAGGGTTTCATGTGATTTAGGTTGCATTTTGTGTTATGTTTGATTAACCTCTATGCAAATCACTTTTGGATTATGTTTTTAGGGTGGGATTGTGAGAATCAAAGTTTTAGAGATATTGTTGTGAGTGGAAAAATTGTCAGAATCTTCACATTGCTAGTGAATAACCTTAGTTTAGGATCTCTATTTTCAGTTTTTCCTTCTACCCCTTTTCCTTGAAGGTCTAGTAGATTAGGTGTTTTACTGGGAGCCCACTTTGGAGATTCACTCTCACCTATAGATTTACCCACAAATATGAGAGCATTTCCATGTTGCAACAAGATAGGAAAGTTTGATTTGGCTAAGGGTGCAATCTTGATTGCAATAGTTTTTGGCATGTCTGGTGGGACTCTAGAGTCTTGTCTTTAGAGTTGTTTTTGTAATTGTAAGCTATTGTTTGGTATTTGCAGCAACATTTTCTACCTATAGAGGTTTCAAAATATACCTAGTGACTCCTAATTTATGGTTACATTGCAAATTTAGTGCAAAAAACTTATGAAAAGAATTCAAACTAGATCTAGTCTAGCTCCTTTTGAATATTTATAGCTCTCCCCGCCAAGAAGGAGAGGTAGAGCAACAAGGAGGATCTTTGATTCAACTAGGAGGGAAAATTCTACACCTCTAGATCTCAGTCCTATTGTTTCTATGAAGAGGAACCCAACTCATGTGTCTCAAGCGCCACCTATGGTGAGATAATTTTCCTTCGCACCATTTAAAGGGGGAAATTCGTTATTGTTAGCTCGACAAAATGACATCCTAGTTGCTGCACTTAAAGGGCTACCATACTTCACTGGCGAGGACCAGACCACCCTTATTGAACATATCTAAGATGTGGTGACACTATGTTTGGTGCACAATGTGATAGAAGAAAATGTGGCTATAAGGTTGTTGGTTGGTTTGTTGAAGGGGAAATCCCTTCAGTGGTTCAAAGGGCTCCCAACCAATTCCATTGTAACATGGGACCTACTTGGTGATGGCCTACACTAGTAGTTCATGGATAAGTCAGATCACCTTTCATTGCTAGCGTAGCTGAGCACCATTAACCGGGCTCCCCATGAACACATGGCTGATTTTAATTATCAATTCCAGAGAACCTAGGATAGGATTCTTCTAATAGTTAAACCCTCACCTGAACATGCCTTCCTATTTTTCCTAAAATCCCTGAATAGTGAAATTTTGGTTATGATACAATCCATTGGAGGGTTTACATTACCAAATTCCTATGATATCGCAATAAGGGTAGAAAATTGTCTCATTCAAGCTAGGAAAATAGCCTTGAGACCACCTACACCTATTTTTCCCAAAATTCAGCTACCTATCCCTATGAATTTTCCTCCTATAGCTATTGTACTACCAGTACCAACAATAGCTTATCAAGCTATTGTTTAAGAAAATGTCATTCCAGACTAGACCAAAGAAATCCAAGAAATAAAAAATATGCTACAGAATTCTAGAAAAACCTTTAGTAATGAATTTGTGAGCCTTAAGAAGCAATTTGGCCAGGAACATAGGCCTTACCAAGCTCCTTATTAGTAGAATCAACAAAATAGGCCACCTTTTCATAATGATTTCTAAGGTCAAAAGAGGAGTTTTAATCCCAAGCCTTTTCGGCCCTATGATCCCAATGTTGCTGCCCCCTCAAGAGAACTCATGTCATAGAACAACTTGGCTCAAGAACATGATTGGTGCTACCCATGCAATCAACCACACAATCAAGCTGCGTGTATGAGTAGGATGGAGAATCAAGCTCTCATGGTGCAGAATCATTATGCTAGTCTAGAAAGTTTTCCAAGTGACAATGTGGAACAACAAGGCAACTTTGAGGTTACTTTAGTAAATTGGAAAAGTGTTGAATACTATGGAGTTAACCATTTTCAAGGTAAGAACCAACAAGGTTCTCCCATTGCAATGAACACAAGGTCAAAAAAGAGAGCAATAGAAGAACAAGAAGTTGCAAGGGACAAAATTCATGCCATTCCACCTCAAACTGTCCCTATAGCACAACTGAAGGTGCAAATTTTGTAGAGAGGACAACAAAAGGTAAATGATGTTTTTTTAGGAAAGAAAAAGGTAAGCCCCATGTCCTTTAATGTGGTTGAGCATTTAAAGAAAGCTATAGTCAGCATGTCCATTATGGATGCATTACATATCCCAAGCCAAAAAAAATTATTACAAGATGCATTTGTTGAACTTTCATCTTCAGATGTTGTTAAAGCAAAAAATAACAAAAATGTACTTGTGAACAACTCAGAGGTCAAGGGTAGGCAGAAAAATCAAGAAGTGAAGCCTCCACCATTTTATCTAAGCCCTATTATCGGAGATAATCTTGTCCATAACTGTATGATAGACTCAGGTGCTAGTAGCTTAGTTATGCCTAAGAGCTTAGCATACAAGTTAGGTTTGGTTTATGAACCCATGTCAAAAGGAGTTGTGTAATTAGATGGTTTTGTTGTTCAAACAACGAGAATCATTAAAAATTTGGCCCTCACATTACATGCTTGCCCCAAATTTTTGGTTTCCCAAGATGTCCATGTCATTGAATTGCCTCCCCATTTCACACTTTGCCTCTCAAGAGACTTTACTGCTAAACTAGGAGGATTCTTATCAGCTAATTGGTCTCACTTATTCTACAGAACTAGGTATGGCACCAAAGTGACCATTAGATCTAAACCATTAGCTAAATACCACATCGATCCATACATTCCTAGCCTAGTAAATGCTAACCTATACACCACAAATGAACTGGAGAATCAACCCATGACCTCACAACCCAATGCAACCAATGAAGTAGAAAATTTGGATGAGTGGGCTACCCAAAATCATGACCTTGATCCTTCCAGCCACACTGAGGAATAAAGGTTAGGAATTTACGTAATCCATGAACCTGATACAATAGTTCCTA
Source organism: Sequoia sempervirens (assembly GCA_007258455.2). NCBI lineage: Eukaryota > Viridiplantae > Streptophyta > Pinopsida > Cupressales > Cupressaceae > Sequoia > Sequoia sempervirens. The sequence goes on from VDFB02271358.1 coordinate 647,870,539, forward strand.
ATCTAGTTATAGACCAACGTCATCCTTTAGATGGTGACACAAAGTTCTTAAGAGATAAGGAGGTTGTTAAAGAATGGAAGGAATTGTTCTTTGAAGGTGAAGTTTCTGATCAAGAGGAGGACCTCAGAGAAGATGAAACATGATGCAGGAGCATCCAACGGTGTAGGGAAATCTTACATCACCAAAAAAAAAAAAATTCTTTATTTTCTTTAGTTGTTTTGAGTCCCATGATCACACTTAAGGGGTATAAGACTGTCAGGCATCAAAAATAGCAAAAAATGAGCTTTTACTATTTTTAGTAAGTCGGCCTAAATGGGCTCGTATGGATGTGAAAATTTACCCCAAGGAGCAGAGCTGAAAAAAATTTCTAGTCACGAAAGAATCACCTCAATACCCTACATGGTTTGGGAGAAATTAAAGTTTTTGTCCCAAAAAATTTCTCCAATGCAACTTCAAATTTAGATATAAAACTTTAGAGGCCCTAAAATAGCTCAAAAGGTGGTCAAATTGACCTAAAATTGGCTTGTGTGTTGTAGAGCTCGTCGAGAGCTTTCCAATGATATGCAATAATAGAAAATCAGACACTCGGATCAAAATTTATAGCCCCACGAAGTTGGTCCTCTAAAAAGTGGATTTCATAAAAAATTCTTCCTAGGCCAGAAATCAAACGGTGGGACTTTTGGCGCCAAAAAAAAATGGGGAAATTTGAGCTTTCTAGAACATTCTAGGGTGTTATTGGGGAAAATAAAAAGGGTTAAGTGGGGGTTGTAGAAGGTGGCCCTGATAGTGCAGATTGTGGCTCCAAATAGTAGATTTTCTTTCAGAGTTGATTTTTTTGTAATAAATCAAGCCCATGAGGCTGTAGCATGTAAGCTTTGAATTTGTAATTTCATTTTTTGAAAGTAATTGAAAGTGAATTATTTTTTTGTCTTGCATCTTTTGGGTTGGTATCTGTTGTTGTGATTTATGTGGGTTCTGGGTGGTGTGGCCCTTATCAAGTGGTATTAGAGCAGGAGTTCATGATCTTGTAACAAAGTGTCAAATGTGAGGAAGTTGCAGGAGGACCTATGAGTGTGGGTTGAGTTCAAGATGCCTCCAAGAATTTCCTAGTATGACAGAGGTAGAGGCCAAGGTCATGGAGGAAGAGATCCACAAAGAGATGAAATCAAATCCCTTAGAAGGAAATTAGAAACCTTGCAACAAGAAGTTCAAAGAAAAGATGTGCAACGAGACAGAGCTGATAGTGAAGATGAAACAAAAGAGGAATTGGAAGAGGAAGAGCAAGATCCAATGGATCATGGAGAAAGAAGATTACTACGAGCAATCTCAAGCATTGGGAAAGACCTAAAATGGAGGTTTCAACTTTTAGTGGGAATCTAATCCTGAAGAATTGATTGATTGGATCAATGGCATGGAGGAATTTTTTGAGTTTGAGGAGATTGAAGATCCTCACAGAGTGAGGTTTGCAAAGACAGTATTGAAAGGTCATGCTAGTATATTGTGGAAAGAGGTCTAGTTAGAAAGAGGAAGACAAGGGAAAGATAAAATTTCTAGATGGGACAGAATGGTGTCAAAATTGAAGAAACAATTTATTCCAGTCGATTATGAATTGGAGCTACTCATGAAGATGCAAAGCTTGAGGCAAGGGACAAGGATGGTGAAAGAATACATAGAGGAATTTCATAAGGTCCTGATTCAAACAGGAAATTTTGAGGTGAATAAAGAGAAATTTGCTCGTTATATTAATGGGTTGAAGCCAAGAATATAGGAAGAATTGGCACTAGTTAGAATGACCACCATTGAGGATGCTTATCAGTTTTCTCTAAAGGTTGGAGAACGATTGAACAAGAGGTTTGAGAAAAAACAAGGAGGTGGAGGTTGTGGAGGAAAGACCGATGGATGGTCATATGGAGGTCAAAATGAAGATCAAAAGAAGGGTGAAGGCTCCAGTAGTAGCAAGAACCAGAAAGAAGATAACACCTACCATCCTCGTGATTAGAATAATGGAGATCAAAGAGGAAGAGGAAGATCTAGATGAGGATGTGAAAAAGGAGGCTTTCGTGAAACCTATTTCCAATGTGGCGAAGGACATAGAGCCTATGTGTGTCCTCAACATCAAGGAAGGACAAATAAAAGACCTAAAGGTAATGTACAAGTTGCACATGTAAATGAAGATGCTGAGTCTTCACATTTTGAGGATGCAGAAAGAGGAGAGGTTCTTGTTACCAGAAGAGCCTTGTTGAATTAGGAGAAGTAACCAACTCAAATGAAGAATTTGTTTCACACCAAATGTAAGTGTGAAGGTAAATTTTGCAGTGTTATTATTGATGGAGGTAGTACTGATAACCTTGTTTCAGAACAAATGGTTAGTAAGTTGCGGTTGGAGAGAAGAAATGGTTATAAAGCATGAGCATATGTGTTTTGTATTGATCCCCAGAGTTGATAAAGAAGATACCACTGAGGTACCTGTAGAGGTTTCAAATTTGTTGAATGAGTTTCAAGCATTATTTCTGTAACTATGGGAAAAATCTAGGTTAGCAGATTAGTAGCTAAATAAATCAAAACCCAAAGTAATAATGAAGCACAAAAGAGGAAAACATGAAAAACAAAAAGAGATATCACCTTGAGTCTTCAACCTCCATGATTGACCTCCATTACACCTTCTCTATTTGCTGCAATATGAAGTTTTCCCTCAAATTTTGAGTGAGTAATATGTGACAATGCCAAGACCAAAGCAAATGTTGAAGGATTTGATGTGAAATGAAACACTATGCAACTATGCAACTAGTAAGCAACTATGAATTATGACTAAAATATGTCAAAATACCAAAATACTAAGATGTCAAGAGTGCCTAAGACAAGATTGCATGAGGTGACAAAAAATGAAAGAAAAATTGCTATTTTATAGAAAATGCAATTTTGGATGAATGGCCAAGATTGAAGATTGACAAGTGCCCTAGAATCAATGGACAAGATTCAATATGACAACCCACAATTAGGGTTAGGGAAACATTATTTTGAAATTTGAAATGAATGGTTGATATTTTCTTTTAGAAGATCAAATCAAGGGAGAAGATTGCATGTGACAAGGAGATAAGAATGACACAAAAAAAGAAAAAGATGGAAAATCAAATAATAATAGAAATTATTTGATTTATGGAGGAAAAAGACTATTTTGAATTAAAATTTAATTTAATTCAAAAGGTGGGGACATGTGATAGTAAATAATTAATTTAAATTATTTACCTGGAGAGAAATTAGAAAGTGGACAATTTTAAATAAATGTCTATTTAAAATTAGAAAAAACCAAGATGGACAATAATTAAAAAAAACAAAGAGACTTATTTAATTATAGAAAGACATAAATTAGAAAAAGCCATGGTGGATAATAATTAAAAAAATCAAAGAGATTTATTTAATTATAGAAAGACATGAGAAATTAATGATGTATTTAAATAAATAAATAAAGTTTATTTATTTAAATAATTAGGAAGAAATAGAAAGTGGACATTTTTAAATAAATGATTTTATTTAAAATTAGAAGAAAAGTCAATAAGATAGCTAAATAATTAATAGTTATTATTTAATTATGGAGAAAAGGGATAAGATGGAGCATAATTAAATAAATCATAGGAATTTATTTAATTATAAGAAGACAATGAATTAATGACATATTTAAATAAATAAATAAAGTTTATTTATTTAAATAATTAGGAGGAAATAGTTAGGAATTATGACATTAGTACATAATTAAATAATTTAATTATGTGAGGTGGTTGCTTGACACAGAAGAATGTGGTTTGCGGGTCTAGGCCATTTTTATGCGTCGACATTTTGCCCCTCTTTGTCAAAATGCAGTTTATCGCATTGTGACAAAGAAAACAAATTAAATAAAAAAACAAAACAAAACAAAATAGGTCATGAGATGTCATCGCACCTCTAAATCCTTCATGAGACATCCTCGAGGTAGTTAGTAACATGACTCAAAGACAAATTGACAAAAAATAAGAAAAAATAGACTAGAAAAAGTAACAACCATTTAATTGTGTTTGCCAATGTTTGTTTGTCCAAGGTTGATTGTGTGACGGTTTGACAGTTTGACAGTTTTGACGGATTTGATGGTGCCTATCGTCAGGAAGGACACATCCTGAAGAAGGAAAATGACATTTTGATGAGGTCCAATCCCAAGAAGGACACATCTTGGAGAGGACCAAAGAGTGACAAGATTTACATTGTTTTGGAAATTTGATTGATTTTGACTGTATGACTGATTGGACTATGTTGTCTGATTTTGCCTTAATGACTGAATGGACTATGTTGTCTGCTAGTTCGTGATTTAAATGTTGATGTTTCAAATGACTATCTTGTTTCTGCGTTTAACTATGTCTGACTTATTTGACCAACATGACAAATGTTAAAAGGTTGAATCTTGATTTTATTTGACAATGCTTAAAAGACTGACCTAATGTCTCGGGGGCTCAAAGATGAGCCTTGCCTACATAGAAAATGCGCAGAGACAACGTAGTTCGACAATGACAAAGATTGACTTGACTAATTCGACTATGTTTTTTGGATTTTGATAGTTATTTGGATTTTTTTGACATGTTTTGATTTTTTTCTTTTTGGATTTTGGATGAATATTTGATTTTTTTGGATTTTGGACATATTTTGATTTTTTTGTCTTTTGTCGTTTTATGCTTTTTCTGACTTTTTATCATTTTAAGAGGTTCGTGACAAATGCATGTGAATGATGCCAAAGACAAACATGATTGTGCCCCTAGTCAAGCTAAATACCAATTGATAAGTGATGATGATGATGATGACATTGTTTGAGGTGGTTGGCATGGGAAGATTGTATGGATTAGGCTTGTTGTATTTGGAATGACATCTTTTCAAGACTAAAAGGAATGATGGAGTATCCTTTGACTGTTTGACAAGGGAAAGCCAAGATAGGTACAGACATGAAAGAATGATAGGTGGCCTTGGTAAAAGACAGGGGACATGAGACTAAAGGAATTGTCATATAATCTTTAAGGACTATGAAAGTAAGGACATGACATTTCAAGACTAGTGTAAGACCAAATGATAGCTATGTCAAGAGGTTTCCTGAAGCATGATTTATGTATGCATTATCAAGACCAAGGTAGGTGGGAAAAATGGATGGGAATGATATGGATAGACGTAAATGTCATGAGGAAGGCATGGGAAATGAGACAACTTGCCCCCAAGTGTAAAAGTCCACATAGACAATTTATTTTACACATGATGCCATTTTTCTAGGTTTTCATCATGGTACTTATCCAAAACGCCATAAGAATGGTTTTCACTATTGGATAAAAATTTTCTCTTTACTATTTTTTTTTCAATTTTTTTTTGTATTTTTGATGTTTCAGGATGACCTTGATGCCTTAGCTGACCACTGATTGTTTTGAAGCTGTTGACAGTGTCTATGTAGAGATTGGTGCCATGACATGCCAACAATGACCTTTCTAAAGTAGTTGTCTTGTTAGGATCATAGCACTTGAATACAATTGATTGATGTCATTGTGGTCCTTTTTGATATTAGAGTTTCCCTTATCAAAATACTCACATCACGATAGAGTGCTATGAGAGTCTTTGTGATAAAGAATTGCTGCCAAGATGTGATGGATTTGTGACTTGGGATTTTTGGATTTTGGGTGGGGTGTAGGAGTATGACGTATGATGGTAAACGTGGGAGGATTATTTGGAAATTTGGATGAATCACTTTTTATTTTCCAAACTTGGGATGTCGGATGGTGGAGTTTGGAATTTTGACTGGGATAGCATTTAGAACCATGACTTTTAGGTGCCTTACTTGATGACCATTTTGAAGGAGGTGGACATTTATTATATGTGGGAGTCCTCTTTTTTTGTGGCTCCACATTTTGGTTCATTTTGGGGTTTGGGATTTTCTTTGCTTGATCCATTTTTCTTTGGGATCCATTTTAACTTCATTTGTCCACTTGTCTTTTTATTTGATTCCATGGCCTTTGACATTTGATTTTGATCTTTTGATTCATAAGACTTTTGTTTTTGTTGGCTCCAAATGGAAGGTTTATTCATGTTGGAATGATAGTTTATGGTGTGGATGGGAGGAGTGTTGGCAACAATCTTATGACAAGGATTACTCATTGCCCCTATTTTGATGTTTGTATCAAATAAAGTTTCCCCTAATATCGAGGGGGTACCACTAACATCATATTTTCTGAATGAGGAATAGCCAAGACCTTGATGTCTATAATTTTCCTGAACTTGTACTGGTTCTAGAATTCCTTGCTCGTGTAGGCCTATTCCTTTTCCATGATATTACATACTTTGACAGATTATGTTTGCGATGAGGTATTTGTTATTTTTAAAACAAGATGCTAACCCATCATGATGTATGTGGCCATTGTTACTTGGAATATTCTTTTCTGCAAGAAAGCCTGCTCTGACAAAGGTGGATGATCCTAGCTAATAAGATGTCTTAGCTTCATTGACATGTTGGATATCTTTCTGACTGATATCTTTGGTTTGATTTTGTGACATGTCAAGTTCAGATGATTCTATTGGTGCTTCCAAGTCGAGGTCAAAGTCATCTTTATGGTTATTGTCATAGATTACAATAATCAGCTATAGCTTGATCATTTGCAAATATGTCCATAGTGGAAGACTCTTGTTCTGGAGGAAGATCATCTATGTGTCCCATGGAGGCAAGTGTCTCATTTTGGAAAGTGTCAATAGTCAGGGCTTGAATAGGGTCGTCAAATGTTTGATCATAAATGGAATAAAGTTCAGGTGGATCATTTTGGACTTCTTGGTCAATGCTAGTGTCTTGGTCAAAAATGGGGTTGTCTTAGACGATATGATTGGGATTGGAATCTTTGTCCAGGGTAGGTGTATTTTGGATGCCATTGTTATTGAGGAGGACTTCTTGGATGGACTTAAAGATAGGGTCATGGGATGGACTACTTTGATCTTGATGTGAAGGTGATGTTATGATGTCATGCTTTGGGCTTTTGTTTTGACATGTGTTCTCAAGTTTAGACAATGAGATGGAACTTAAGACAAAGATAGAATTTTTATGACTAAATATATGTTGTGATAGGGTGACTTGGAAAGGATTAGCAAATGAAGGACTATAAATGGAGACTTGGAAGGGATTGGTGAATGGAGAACTAAAATAGGACATGGACACTTGGACTAGATTAGTAGGTGAAGGATTAGGATATGACATGGAAAGTTGGACTAGATTAATAGGTGACTAATTAGGATAAGACATGGAAAGTTGGAATGGACTAGTGGATGTTTGGTTTCACTTGTCAAGGTTAGGATAAGGGTGATAGTTGGACGTTTGTTGTGGAATAATGACATGGCTTGTGTTTAGTGATTCTTGATAGTGAGGGTAGATGGTTGGATGACTAAGACTCATGGGTTGTTGGTAAGAAATACATTGGTTTCTGGATTGGAGGAATTGTCTTTTGAAGTCCACGACTTCTTGGTATTGTCTATTACAGAGAAATTCGTATTCAACTTGACTAGCAAGAAAATAAAGGTCAATTAAAGACATGATGATGAATTCTAGAGGATGAAAATGCCAAGGTATGACTTAAGCCTAAGTAATGCAACCTAAACTATGTTGTTTGTTGATTTTGGATAGAGACCACTAAGGAAAGATGTCTAAAGATAGATTTGAAAATGCATGGTTTCAAACTTAGGTAGTGATAGTGATTTGTTAAAATAACAGACAAATGTGTCACTTAAGAAAGCAATTGCATTGCAAAGGTCAAATGAGTTGTTTAAGATGGCGACTATGGCTCACTATGTCAAATGCGTTATTCTAGGAGGTGACTGCATTGCAAAGTATAAAATGCGTTGCAAAGTTTGGTCTCAGGTTTTGGACTGTGTTTTTGTAAATGTCAGGCAATTGTGTTGCTTCAAGTCACAAAGATGTTGCAATATGTCAAATGCATCATAGTTTTAGTGAATGTGGCTCTATAGATAATAGATGCAACTCAAGAAAGTAATTTCGGTGCTCTATAGATCAAATGCAGTGTAGTATAGGAAAATTCATTGCACAAAGTAGTGAATGCAGCTTATCAGAGCGAATGCGTTATAGGAAGTGGCAAATGCGACGCAGAATAGAAAATGCATTACAGGTAGAATGACTGTCTAGTTTGTTTGCAAATTTTACAAAATTTCTTAATTGTTTCAAGTTGAATGATTGTTTCTAGGTCTGTGAAAGGTGTTTATTTGTTTCAATGTCTCATAAAAAACTTCGCAAACATAATGTCTTGTCTTCAAAAATTTGAAAAAATGCACAATGAAGACAAGCACAATCCTAGGTTAGGCAAGGACAATATTCGCTAGATTCCATGTGGGTTTCCCCAACAACACTTATTCTTAGCAGGTGAATTTAGAAGCTTGGCCACATGGGCTCCCCCTTATAGTGCACTCACTTCTCAGGTCAACCAAGCTTCTAGCCCCCATAAAAACCCATGGGAGGCTGATCACCTCTACTAAGAACTGTAAGAATGTGGATGTCTTCACAACGACCATTGATGCACTAGCAAATAGATGGTATTTTGGTAACTACACAAAAGTTTTTAATTCAGGACCCCCATTTGAGTGGCCACACATGGCGAAAGATTAGCTTTGATAAGGAGGAACTCTAGCCTGAAGAGGTTACACTCAACAAGGTTTTGGGGAGTTCACTTGTTCGTGTGACACATTCGCACTCGTAATCCTACGTTTTCCATTAGGATTCATATTTATATACCGGTCGGGGGTAGCTTGGCCAAAGAGCCCCATTGCTAATTTGAGTCGCCTTGGGGTGAGTACTTTTACCCACCAAGGAAGGCCCAATTCCTAGAGTCAATAATTGTTTCTCTTGCACCCAAGATCACACAAGTGCACAAGGGGAGAGGATACTTCGATTATTGAATCGGGGTGACACATAAAATAGATGGGTTTGGTTTTTTTATCACCTAATTTGCACAAGGTGAGAGCATAATCACCTACCACCTTCAAGCACAATCAAGAAAAGTTATTTAACCCCCTAATTAAGCCTAAGTGATACAAGAAAATATTCTTTTTAGAGCACCAATGGAAGTGTTATCTAATCTAAAAAATAAACACAAGAGGTTTCAAAGCAAAATCCTTGGAAATTCGAACCTACAAAACCACTTGTTAGTAAATTCAAAAAGATGCTTTGGACCCACAAAAATTCAAAGCCACATGCTGCAATAGCCCATTAGTAACTAGAAAAGCCCCTAACTACTAACTTGAAAAGAGAAAATTTGGAAAATTTTGAAAGAAACCAAAAGCAAAAATTTACCAAACGAATGCGTCGCAGCAGAGCGAATGCGTTGCTCTGCACAAAAAATACGGCTCGAGTCTATATGTTGGAATCTAATAGGCGAATGCATCGATATACATAATAGATGCGTCACAGTCTTCAAATGTGTCACTTTGGATTTTGACTGAGTTGAACTCTGGACAAAGGCATCTCTACAAATAGCAAATGTGATTGGCGTCTACAGATGTGTTGTTCTATTTGCCAAATGTGTCACGCCACAACAATTGTGGTGTTGGAAACTGTGAATGCGTTGTTCCATACATGTACCTGCAAAACACAAAAAAAATCCATATGGAAAAAATGAACATGCATGATTTTCACATCGAGTTCACCAATGTAATTATGGGAAAAAATTAGGTTAGCATATTAGTAGCTAAATAAATTAAAACCCAAAGTAATAATGAAGCACAAAGGAGGAAAACATGAAAAACAAAGAGAGATATCACCTTGAGTCTTCAACCTCCATGATTGACCTCCATTACACATTCTTTATTTGCTGCAATATGAAGTTTTCCCTCAGATTTTTAGTGAGTAATATGTGGCAATGCCAAGACCAAAGCAAATGTTGAAGGATTTGACGTGAAATGCAACAGTATGCAACTATGCAATTAGTAAGCAACTATGAATTATGACTAAAATATGCTAAAATTCCAAAATGCTAAGATGTCAAGAGTTCCTAAGATTGCATGAGATGTAGATAGCATGAGGTGACCAAAAATGAAAGAAAAATTGTCATTGTATAGAAAATGCAATTTTGGATGAATGGCCAAGATTGAAGATTGACAAGTGCCCTAAAATCAATGGGCAAGATTCAATATGACAACCCTCAATTAGGGTTAGGGCAACATTAGTTTGAAATTTGAAATAAATGGTTGAGATTGGATTTTAGAAGATCAAATCAATGGACAAGATTGCATGTGACAAGGAGATAAGAATGACACGGAAAAAGAAAAAGATGGAAAGTCAAATAATAATAGAAATTATTTGATTTATGGAAGAAAAAGGCTATTTTGAATTAAAAATTAATTTAATTCAAAAGTTGGGGACATGTGACAGTAAATAATTAATTTAAATTATTTACCTGGAGAGAAATTAGAAAGTGGACAATTTTAAATAAATGTCTTTAAATTTAAAATTAGAAAAAGCCAAGATGGACAATAACTAAACAAATCAAAGAGATTTATTTAATTATAGAAAGACATAAATTAGAAAAAGCCATGGTGGATAGTAATTAAACAAATCAAAGAGATTTATTTAATTATAGAAATACATGAAAAATTAATGACGTATTTAAATAAATAAATAAAGTTTATTTATTTAAATAATCAAGGAAGAAATATAAAGTGGACAATTTTAAATAAATGATTTTATTTAAAATTAGAAGAAAATTCAATAAGATAATTAAATAATTAATAATTATTATTTAATTATGGAGAAAAGGGATAAGGTGGAGAATAATTAAATAAATCATAGGAATTTATTTAATTATAAGAAGACCTAAGGAATTAATGACATATTTAAATAAATAAATAAAGTTTATTTATTTAAATAATCAGGAGGAAATAGTTAGGAATTATGACATTAGTACATAATTAAATAATTTAATTATGTGAGGAGGATGCTTGACATAGAAGAATGTGGTTTGCAGGTCTAGGCCATTTTTATGTGTCTACAATTTTTGATAATGTACCTAAAAGTTTGCCTGCCGTAAGAAAGATTGGTCATCAAATGGACTTGATTCCTGGAGCCAGTTTGCCAAATAAGGCAGCTCATTGTATGACTCCAATAGAGAGTGAAGAGTTGAACAGACAAGTGCAAGAGTTGTTGTGAAAGGGATTGATTAGAGAGAGTTTGAGTCCATGTGCAATACCTATAGTACTAGCACCAAAGAAGGATGGGGAATGGCAGATGTGTACATATTCTAGAGCCATCAACAAGATCACTATGAAGTATAGATTTCCCTTGTTGAGAATGGATGACATTATGGATTTTTTGAGTGGAGTTGAGTACTTCATGAAGATATATTTGAAGAGCAGATATCACCAAATCTGAATTAGAGAAAGAGGTGAATGGAAGATAGCCTTTAAAACCGAGGAGGGATTGTACGAGTGGTTAGTCATGCCTTTTGGGCTAACCAATGCACCAAACACATTTATGTGGCTTATGAATGAGGTATTGAAAGAATTTTTAGGAAAATTTGTTATTTTTTATTTGGATGATATTTTGATTTTTAGTAAGACATTGGAGGAGCACTTGATGTATATCCGAAGAGTTTTTGAGAAGCTAACAGAGGAGAAGCTCTTGATTAATTTGAAGAAATGTAGTTTTGTGAAGAGAGAGTTGGTGTATCTGGGATTTTTTGTCTCAACAGAGGGTCTTAAAATGGACCCAAAGAAGGTGAGATCTATCATTGAGTGGCCTACCCTAAGGAATGTTATAGAGGTAAGATCATTTCATGGTCTAGCAAGTTTTTACAGAAATTTTATTAAGAATTTTAGTAGTATTTGTGCACCTCTAATTGAAGTGATGAGAGGGGATAGAAAAGAGTTAAAATTGATCACAGAAGCAACCAAAAGTTTTTATATGTTGAAAAAGAAAGTTATAGAGCAACCTATTTTGGCCCTTCCATATTTCAATAAGGTCTTTCAGGTGGATTGTGATGCTAGTGGCACTGCCATATGAGTTGTTTTGAGTCAAGAAGGTAAGCCTATTGCCTATTTTAGTGAGAAGTTAAATGATGCTAAGAAGAAATATTATGCTTATGATCAAGAGTTCTATGCTATAGTTTAGGCTTTGAAGAAATGGAGACACTATTTTTTTCCAAAAGAATTTGTTTTATATATTGATCACTAGGCTTTGCAGTATCTCAATAGTCAAGGAAAGTTGAATCTAAGGCACTTAAAATGGGTTGAGTTTTTGTAGAGTTATACTTTTGTTTTGAAGCATAGGAGTGAAAGGTAAAATAGAGTTGAAAATACCTTAAGTAGAAGGAAATTTTTTTTGATAGAGATGAATATAGAGGTTGTTGGGTTCAATGAACTCAAGAGTTTGTATCCAAAAGATCCAGTCTTTGCAGAAGCTTGGAAGACTTGTTTGGAACCTGTTACATTGGATAGGATGAGATGGTTGGATTTCTTAATCCAAGATGGGATGTTGTTTAGAGGAAGCCAATTGTGCATTCCAAGGACTTCTATGAGAGAGAATCTAATCAAGGAGAAGATAGTGGAGGATTGGCTAGACATTTTGGTCAAGATAAGACTATTGCCCTTGTCAGTGAGAATTATTATTGGCCACAATTACAACAACATGTGAAGAAGTTTTTTACAAAGTTGTAGAGTATGTCAAATGGTGAAGGGAACAAGTTAGAATACTGGATTGTATCAGCCATTACTTGTACTTGAGAGGCCATGGGAGGATATTAGCATGGATTTTGTTCTTGGCTTGCCAAGCACACAAAGAGGGCATGATTCCATATTTTTGGTGGTGGATAGATTTTCAAAGATGGCACATTTCATCCTGTGTCATAAGACCAGTGATGTTGTTCATGTTGCTAAGTTATTTTTTAGAGAGGTGGTGAGACTACATGGTCTACCAAATAGTATAGTCTTAGACAAAGATACCAAATTTATTGGTTATTTCTGGAGGACATTATGGAAGAAGTTGAAGATAGATTTGAAGTTCAGTTTTGCACACCATCCACAGAATGATGGAAAAACAGAGGTGGTGAATAGGAGTTTGGGGAACTTGCTAAGATGCTTAGTTGGAGATAAGCCCAAGGGATGGGATTTGATTATACCATAGGCAGAATTTTCTTACAACAATTCTATCAATAGGAGCACTGGTAAATCACCATTCTAGATTGTATATGGGAGTAGTCCAAGAACTGCTTCTGAAATGAGAAAGATGGATAAGGGGGAGAAGAGTAGTGTTGAGGTTGAAGATTTTGCTAAGCACCTAAAGAATTTGCACGAAGAGGTGAAGAAACATATCAATAAGATGAACTCACAATACAAGGCTCAAGAAAATCAGAAAAGGAGGTATAAGGAGTTCCAGGTAGGAGATGGAGTCATGGAACTCATTTGCGAAAGGAAAGGTTTCTAGTTGGTACATACAAGTAGTTAAAGATGAAATTTTTTGGACCATGCAAGATCCTGAAAAAGCATGATTCAGGAAATTCTTATGAGGTAGAGTTTCCTAGTGGAATAAACATTTCTCCTATGTTCAACATTGTTGATTTGATAGAGTATCATGAAGGTGATATAGAGGAGGGACTGATAAAAGAGCAATGGAGAATTCCAGCACCTACTTCAGAGAAGGAAGAGATAGAAGAAATCTTGGATAGTTGTGTGGGTAGAAGCAAAAGAAACAAGAAATATGCAAAGTACTTCATGAAATGGAGAGGAAGGCTTGTTGAAGATTTTTCATGGTTATCTGAGGCTGAGGTTAACTATCTTGGTTTCCCTCTAACTCTTGAGAAGTGACAGGGTCACTTTTCAAATTACCCTAGGTGTCTAATGTAGGAGCATCCAGTGGTGTAGGGAAATCTTGCATCACCCAAAAAAAATGTTATCTTTATTTTCTTTAGTTGTTTTGAGTCCCATAATGGCACTTAAGGGGTATAAGACTGTCAAGTGTCAAAAATAGCAAAAAATGGGCACTTACTAATTTTAGTAAGTCGGCCTAAATGGGCTTGTATGGACGTGAAAATTTACCCCAAGGAACAGAGTTGAAAAAAAAATTGGTCATGAAAGAATCACCTCAATACCCTACATGGTTTGGGAGAAATTAAAGTTTCTATCCCAAGAAATTTCTCCAATGCAGCTTCAAATTCAGATATAAAACTTTAGAGGCCCTAAAACAGCTCAAAAAGTGGTCAAACTAGCCTATGATTGGTTTGTGTGTTGTAGAGCTCATTGAGAGCTTTCCAACAATATACAATAATAGCAAATCAGACACCCAGATCAAAAGTTATGGCCTCATGAAGCTGGTCCTCTAAAAAGTGGGTTTCATAAAAATTTCTTCCTAGACCAGAAATCAAATGGTGGGACTTTTGGTGCCAAAACAAAATGGGGAAATTTGAACTTTCTAGAACACTCTAGGGTGGTTATTGGGGAAAATAAAAAGGGTTAAGTGGGGGTTATAGAAGGTGGCACTGATAGTGCAAATTGTGGCTCCAAACAGTAGATTTTACTTTTAGAGTTGATTTTGTTGTAATAAATCAAGCCCATGAGGCTCTAGTATGTAAGATTTGAATCTATAATTTCATTTTTTGAAAATAATTGAAAGTGAATCATTTTTCTAAGTCGGGCACTTACTATTTTAATTCAGCCTAAACGAGCTCGTATGGACTTGAAAATTTACCCTAAGGAGCAAAGCTGAATTTTTTTTTTATCACGAAAGAATCACCTCAATACCCTGCATGGTTGAAATTAAAGTTTTTGTCGAGAGCTTTCCATTGATATGCAATAATAGAAAATCGGACACTCGGATCAAAAGTTATGGCCCCACAAAGTTGGTCCTCTAAAAAATGGATTTCATAAAAATTTATTCCTAGGCCAAAAATCAAACAGTGGGACTTTTGATGCCAAAACAAAAAGAGGAAATTTGAACTTTCTAGAACATTCTAGGGCGATTATTGGGGAAAATAAAAAGCGTTAAGTGGGGGTTGTAGAAGGTGGCCCTGATAGTGCAAATTATGGCTCCAAATAATAGATTTTATTTTCAGAGTTGATTTTGTTGTAATAAATCAAGCTCATGAGGTTGTAGCATGTAAGCTTTGAATTTGTAATTTCATTTTCTAAAAATAATTGAAAGTGAATCATTTTTTTGTCTCACATATTTTGTTTCAGTATATGTTCTTGTGATTTCTATGGGTTCTAGGCAGTGTGGCCCTCATCAAAACATTTGTTCAAGAATGGATGAAATTACTTTTTGAGAATGAAGCTTCAAATAAAGAAGGCCTAAAAGAATACAAAGAAGCTGATCAAGAATGGATGGAAATGCAATTTGATGATCAAACCTTGGATCGAGCAGAGGTTTTCGAAGAAGAATTTCTCAATGAGGTAAGCAGAGCCATTGAAAACTACTTTGAGAGGGAAAATAACTCCCTTTCATTCAAAATCCAGAATGAAGATAAAGATGATATATTTTTGGAGAATTTCTAATTTCATGCTGAAAATTGTGAAAATGCAATCAATGTTGAGCCCCAATAATCCCCAACTGATTGGCCAAATGAGCTTCCTAACTTTTATGATGAGATTCAAAGAAGCATGTCCATGTTGGAAACAATACCAAGCAATGAAAAAAAATTCTATGAAAGATACTTTGATAAACTCGTGTTCCAAAAGGCTAATGTTCAGTTGAATGAAGGATTGAATGATAACATGATAAGAGAATTCTGTGAGGAAAAGCCCAGAGAATTTTTTATTGGAGACTTTGTGCTCAAATGAAATGAATACAAGAATAAACTCGGGAGGCACTCCAAATTTGATGCAATTTGGGAAGGCCCTTATGTAATAACGAAATGCAAAGAGCACAATTGGTTTCATTTCTCAAAGTTAAGCGGGGAGATGCTTCTGATCTGATGCAGAGCCAAGGTGGAGAAGACTCAAAACTGATCAGACTTCAATAAAACATCAACCTTTGAAATCACACTCAACCATATTGAACCAACACACACCATCAAGGCTATAGACTCCAAATCTCACCAAATAGGCTTATCTTTTAGAGAAGGCCACCAAAAGACCAACTCCACATCAATTAGGCTTCCACTCAGACCCCAACACCATATTCCAATCAAATTTTACAAGGTTAGTTGCACCATCATAGAGAATCATCAGACTGCCCTATAAAAAGGCTACAAGAATTAGCCCTATTTTACAAACAAAGTGTTCTTCAAACTTCTCCTAACCTCTCAATCTCTTGGACAATCATCAAATATGTCTCAAAACACCCAAATCCACAAGTCTTTGAAAATTTCAAACTCTCTAAGCCATCATTTTCCAAAACCCTCAATTTACTCATAATAACCTAGGGTTTTCAGCATTTCACCCTTTCAAGGATTTCCAAGCCCGAACAAAGCATCAAACTACTCACTTAGGGTCTGCTCAGACATAATAAACACTCCTTAGGACTTTAGCCTTGTTAGTTCTCAGAATCACTACTTTAGTTCCTTCATTTCATGACAAAAACCCACACTTTCAGCCTAAAATAACATCACCCATCCCTATAGACGTATTTCCATGATTCAGTAAAGCATGAAAACTTTAAAAAAACATGATATAAGCCTTTCCTCTAAATCACAAGTCACCACAGTAGGAGGAAAGGATCCATCTTTAAATAAAAATGAAACTCAGACCTTGCTGGTCTGTTATAGGCAGAAAAAGAACAATAAAGGTTTTCTTTCACCAAATCAATTAAAGGAGCCTCAAAATAGAAAGAAATGCATGTTAAGATATGTCACAATAGTTATGTATGAATTTCAAACCATTGGAGGCCTGTACTAGGCCGTACACAACAAACAAAGATTAAAAACTCAAAAAAATGGTTGAAATTTCACAATTGGACGTTGAAACAGAGCACAAAATCCTCCAAAAGAATTTCATTAAAACCTCCATTCAAGTTTGCAAGATGTCTTATAAAATTTCAAACCAAGACAACCTTCCCCTAATTCCTATAACCACCTTTTAACCACCAAGACCTTCATTAACCTTAAAAGTGCTAATATTGACAATTGGTTGCCAAATAAGCATCATTATGCAATTGTGTTGTTCAAGACACCTAAGACCACTTAAATACCTTTATTTTATCCCTAATACAACTTCTAGACTCTTTCCTTGCATTCCCATTTACATTTTAAATAGTTTTCCTTCATGGCAATATTGACATTTGTTTGAGACAAGAGTGCATTTTGCACATTTGACCACCTTAGCTCACAAATTCCCCAAATACATAAAATATTGGTCTATTTAGACCTTATTCCAATAAAAACAATGATAAAGAATCTAAAAACTCTAAGACTCACCAAATACCTTAAGACAAATTGTCACCAAAGTGGACTTTAAAACATGGTTGTAGGTGCCTCTGCACCATACAAACCCCCTAAAAGAAACTCATGTCCCATGAGTGGAGGTTGATACCAACCCCACCATCCACCATACATGCTCCTTAGATCAACAATCTCCTTCCATTGATTCAGTCCTTGCACTCCAAACTATCTTGCACATGGAGGTGTACTTGCACTTCCATATAACTGTGTTTGCATAATTAGACCTGAGGTCTGCTCTTTCTGCATTCTTGGTTTAGAATCTGCTTGTCTCCAATCACCTGTACCTACACATAAAAAATGGTCAGCATTACCATTACCATGAACTTCCTTTGACTTAGCCTCATCTCCTTGTTTATGTTTTCTCTGTTGTGCACTCTATCCACACTGTCCTTACACCTCTATCACCAATCCCTTGTCTCTGTCAGACTCTTGTACTCCTGTACCTACAATTTTTATTTTTCCCTCAACCTTATCTTTAGTGATATGAAATTATATGGTCCCTATCACAAGAATTTCACACAAAATTTCTGCTATTGCCTTCTTTGCTACTTTATCAACCCTTGTTATACCTATTGCCCCTGCATTACCAGACTTAGAATTGTTCACAACATCAAATTTTTTGATTTATTTCACAACATTTATAGGTTTCTTGCTCCCACACATGATCACCTTAGCTTTACCCTTCACATCTTCTACCCAAGGGTTCAAGACAAACTTATGTCCATCCTTCATTATAGTGTACTCATTTCTTCTTCCATCATACATGGCACACCTATCATACTACCAAGGTCCTCCTAGGAGTATGTGGTAGCAGTCCATTGGAAGAATGTCACAAATAACACTGTTCTTATAATCACCAATCTGGAAATCTACAATAGCTTGCTCATTTACTAACAAAGATTGACCATCTCTTAGCCAAGATACCTTGTAAGGAAACTCATGAGGAATCCTTTTCAAATTTAATTTGTTCACCATTTCACATGAAACCATATTTTTAGTTGAACCAGAATCAACCACAACTTTACATACCTTTCCCTTACTCTTGCAAGTGGTTTTGAATAACCTTTTCCTATGCAATGGCTCTACTTCTTTGTAAGTCTTCAAAAGTTTCTTATGCAGCATCAATGCTTCTCCAACTTTAGGATTTGTAGGACGACTTGATGAACCAGTGCTCTCCTCTTCATCCTCTTGCACAAGTTGAACTCTTTTATCACCTTTAATTCCACTTGATGAAGCACCAACCTTCTCAGGACATTTGTAGGATGGATGGAAAAATTCATTGCAAGTGTAGCATCTACCTGAAAACACATTAGAACTCCTACCTCCTCCAAATTTGTCCCTTATGCCTCTCCATCCACCTCTTAAATCAGATTGCTCTTGTCCATTCATGGCATCTTCTTTATTATCAGTATTTGGCCTTGAATTAGGCATAGGTCCTCTACCTCTTGATGCATTACCTCTATCTCTAACTACTTTATCTTGTCTTCTCTTCATTTTCTCCTCCACCCTGACTGCCATTTGATAAAATTACTCTACATTCCTAGGGTTAGGAAAAACCCATTCATCTTGTATGTTTAACCTCAAATCACCCATATATCTTGCAACATTTTCATCTTCATTCTCATGATGACCAAATATTAAACTTAATTTATAAAATTGCTTAGTATAAGTCTTAATATCCATTTCCTTTTGTCTTAAGCTTTGCAATTTCTTAAAAATTTGAACTTGATGATACTTGGGTAAGAATTTACCTTTGATTTTTGATACCATCCTGTCACATGAGGTGATTATAGAATTTCCTTGCTTCCTCCTCTCTAATTGAAAGTAGTCCCACCATACCAAAGCATGGCCTTGCAACTTTGTCTTTGCAATCTTTACTCTTTGCTCCTCAGGAACCTCATCACATTCAAAATGGTTATCTAATGCAGCAATCCAGTCAAGTAATTCTTCATCAGTTAAACTTCCACCATATTTAGGAACATCAATTTTTACCTTAGGCTTGTCCTTCCTAACTTCCTTCACCAACTTTGCAATTCTTTGGTCCTCTGGATCAAGTTCTTCTTCCATGTCTTCAAAATCATCATCTTCATCTTCACCTGACTCACTCTCTTCCACATCCCTTCTCTTGTTTGTCTCCAAGGCTATGATTCTTTCCCCCAACTCTTTGATTTCTCTAGCATGTTTTTCTTTCATCTCCTTCATCTCTTTAGCGATATCTTTGTTCTTTGGAGGCATCCTTGCATACCAAACTCTTCACTTCTTCCTTACTCTTCACAATCTGCAAAATGAAAAAAAATCTACTCCCTGATGCTCTAATACCACTATGATGCAGAGCCAAGGTGGAGAAGACTCAAAATTGATCAGACTTCAGTAAAACATCAACATCTGAAATCACACTCAACCATATTGAACCAACTAACACCATCAAGGCTATAGACTCCAAATCTCACCAAATAGGCTTATATTTTAGAGAAGGCCACCAAAATAAAAACTCAACATCAATAAGGCTTCCACTCAAACCCCAACACCATATTCCAATCAGATTTTACAAGGTTATTTGCACCATCATAGAGAATCATCAGACTGCCCTCCAAAAAGGCTACAAGAATTAGCCTTGTTTTACAAACAAAGTGTTCTTCAAACTTCTCCTAACTTCTTAAAATCTTGGAAAGTCATCAAATATGTCTCAAAACACCCAAATACATAATTATTTTACAATTTCAAACTCTCTAGGCCATCATTTTCCAAAACCCTCAATTTACTCATAAAAACCTAGGGTTTTTAGCATTTCACCCTTCCAAGGCTTTCCAATCCCAACCAAAGCATAAAAATACTCGCTTAGGGTTTTTTCATACATAATAAACACTCCTTAGGTCTTTAGCCTCATTAGTTCTCAGAATCACTACTTTAGTTCCTTCATTTAATGACAAAAACCCACTTTCAACCTAAAATAACATCACCCAACCCTATAGATGCCTTGCCATGATTCATTAAAGCATGAAAACTTAAAAAAAACATGATACTGGGCTTTTCTCTGAATCATAGGTCACCATAGTAGGAGGAAAGGCTCCATCTTTAAATAAAAAATGAAACTCAAACCCTGTTGGTCTGTTATAGGCAGAACAAGAACAATAAAGGTTTTCTTTCACCAAATCAATTAAAGGAGCCTCAAAATAGAAATAAATGCATGTTAAGATATTTCACCACATTTTTTATGAATTTCAAACCATTGGAGGCTTGTATTGGGCCGTACACAACAAACAGAGATTAAAAACTCAAAAAATGCTTGAAATTTCATATTTGGATGTTGAAACAGAGCACAAAATCGTCCAAAAGCATTTCATTAAAACCTCCATTTAGACTTGCAAGATGTCTTATACATTTTCAAACCAAGACAACCTTCCCCCAATTCGTATAACCACCTTTTAACCACCAAGACCTTCATTAAGCTTAAAAGTGCTAATATTGACAATTGGTTGCCAAATAAGCATCATTATGCAATTGTGTTGTTTGAGACACCTAAGACCACTTAAATACCTTTATTTTATCCCTAATACAACTTATAGACTCTTTCCTTGCATTCCCATTTACATTTTAAATATTTTTCCTTCATGGCAATATTGACAATTGTTTGAGACAAGAATGCATTTTGCACATTTGACCACCTTAGCTCACAAATTCCCCAAATACATAAAAGATTGGTCTATTTAGACCTTATTTCCAATAAAAACATTGATAAATCATCTAAAAACTCTAAGACTCACCAAATACCTTAAGACAAATTGTCACCAAAGTGGACTTTAAAACATGGTTGTAGGTTCCCCTGCACCATGATCCCATTCAATGGGATCCATTTAAAACATTTTTTCTGATGTTTAAAGTTCTACCCCTGAACTATAGTAGATTAGTTGCTACTAATAAGTACTTGGAGCACTTTTATTTTTAGTTGTTTCTTTTCCATAAGTGCTTCTACACATTGTTTTTCTGGTCACCAAGGCCTTGTAGGTTTGCTTCGATTTGTTTTGGTTTTGGTTTTTGCTACTGTTTGGTGTGGCAAGTTTTAGTTTTTTTCAGATCTCTTGAGTTTTGGAAGGGAAGATTTGACTCCATGCCCAATAGATCTACTTAAGGAAACTGGCCTGATGCTTAGTAGGAAAGCATCTAGTAGAGGTCGCCAAGAGTGTTATCGAATTTTCACCACAGCTCAAATTGATAGACCTAGTTAATTCAGATTCATTTTAAGGTGAAAAGTTTTAGTTTATTTCTACAGTTGCTTAAACCATTGCATATATTTGAGTTTTGAGTTTTTAGAAAGGTGCAATGTGTTTTAGTTTTCCATTCATGATTTGTAGTATAAAATATTGCATGAAATGTAAAAGAAAGTGCTTTCATTTTGTATTTAGTTATTCATTCCATGATGTTTCATACATTGTTTGCAAAAGAAAGTATAGAATTGAACAAGAATTGCATGAAATGTTTGTTTATATTCATTAGGATAAAAAGAAGAATCAAGTGTCCCACAGTAGTTGTGGGAATAGCTGAGACAATGAAGCACAAGGAGTGCACTACAATACTAAAGATAAATAAGGAAAAGAGCACATAAGAGGGAACATAACCGTCATTACCTGGATGTGTCTTCAAGTTGCATTCAGTGTTGTGCATCCCTCTTTGCTCCCATTCTCCAAGTGAACCTGCAAGTGATTATAATGTTTTGTTAGAGCATGGGTTATGAATTCTCCTTCATGATCTACCAATAGTAATGTAGAATATTGCTTGTGGTGCATTCAATCAATTGAGCAAAGACAAGAAGTGTGCGAGAGAATACAAAGGAGGAAACATCATGAGAAACTTTGGATTTATTATTTTTAATCTAACATTGCTTGTTTCCTATGCAGGTATAGGAAAAGTCATGTTGTTGATGTGTTTTGAAGACTTATAGAATGTGGTGTAAAATGGGCTACCACAAGGGTCGAGCTCAGCATGCTGCCCCTTAGCATCCAATAGAGGGGTTGAAAAAGGAAACAAATTCTTTATTGGTCAAAAGAAGTATGCATCTTAAGGAGTACATCACAAGTGTCATAAGAGCTCAAGCAATTGACCATTTAGGACAATCAAGTCTGAAAATGCAATGAGTTGAAGGTCATAAATGATCAATTGATCACATAGACCGTCATAAGGAATGCATCAACATGAAATTTGATAGTGAACAGGCATACATAATGCCAATCAAAAGTGGCCACTGAAGAAGATGGAGAAGTTTCAAAGCATCATCGTCAGGTGTTTATATTTCAAAATATTCTATGCAAGAATAGATTCATCAACTATAGCTTCCCAAGAAATAAAAATGCATGAAGAGTACAGAAGGAAACTCTCTCTCCATCAAGAAATGAAACTACAAGTGGCTACAAATGAAGTATAAAAGCCAAAGGATGAAGGAAAAAGAGGCATTGTTGATTGTAGACACAATACACTAAGTGTTTGAGCTGAATGTAATTTGAAACAACATCACTAATGTCAATAGATTGTAAAGAAACTCAAGGATGGTTTCAATATGATTGATGCTACAGATATAAAGACTATCTCATTGCATTACCACATGAAACTGTGGTAAAAATGAAATTTGAAGTGCATTTTCTGAAACATTCAAGTGCTTGAAGTGAATTTCAATAGGTAGCAAGTGACCGATAGAGGCATCATGGTGGTTGAATGCAACCTTGCAAAGTAAGCAAATGAAATAAAGGCATCAATATGCAATGCATCTGGTAGCAAATATCATGACAGCCATATTAAAACAGTGAATGAGAAATTGCATGAAGGGTATGAGGAAACATGTTTTTTTGATAAGCAACTGAAAAGTATCAAATAAATTTGAGCTTCATTGTGTTTATGCACTTCAAGTAAAATGGAAAGCAAGTAATTGATAACAACCTATGCATTGAAATGAGAGAATACAAATGTCACTAGAACAACATGTTAGCTTGCTTCATTAAGAAAAGTTTCTGAGTAAAGTAACACATGCAATATGAGAGTAAACCAACAAAGCTACAGTGACATATACATAAAATAAGATCATTTTGCTTTTTAGAAATAGTGAACCAATGCCACAATGAGGGTTTTTGTAGCTGAATGTTTGATGTCTCCATATGGTGAAAAGAAATAATGCCTCGTACATGTTTTAAAATGTAGGAAGACTACAATAAACAATAGTGAAATTTTTATTGTCTATTGATGCATCATGATGTTTCAAAGCAAACAATGAAGGTAATAAACAAGTATGAAATGAAACAATTCACCATGACTCATACAATGCATTTGTATGTGAAGTAAAAAGAAAAGTGTCAATTTTGCATAGAATTGAGGCAAACGTAGTGGTACCCATCTTATGTCTTGATAGAAATAAGAAGGAACTCATATGGGTATATACTGTAAATATTTCAAATGCACAAGTAATGAGGTAGCCCAAGTTTATACAAGAAAGTTGCAATGCAAAGAAACCCAACTGGACTCTCATGGTCGCGGCCTGAGAGAGTGCTTTTTTTTCTTCACAAATTAGAAAACCCACTTAGGGTTTTTCCTCAAGATGAAAATGCAAAAGAAATAAAAAGGGTTCAAGCTTGTACCAGCAATGAAGCTCTTAGAAAATGAAAACATTGAACCCAATGGCCATGGCCATGAAGGGTTCTACAAACCTAGAATATGAAGTCAAAAATACAAGAAAGTCTTTTCATATAATAAGTAATATTATTTCACATCATGGGTCGAACCCAAAGAAGACCATTTTTTACAAAAATAAGAGAATGCATATGGTGAGGTCGCGGCCTAAGCAAGGCCAAACTTAGAAAGTCATTTATTCTTCTCTTGTTTTTTTGTGTAATGAGCTCATATGGAGCCTATTTAAGAGGAAAATGCACCATGTATGAAAGAAATGAAGCTTACCCAAGTTTGTGCATGGAGAAAACTAGCTTAAGTCCATGGTCCAAGCTTTTAGAAGCTTGAAAAAACTCTCTCATGGTGGCCAATGCAAGCAAGAGATCAATAGAAACACATAAAGCATTTAAATGCATTAAAAACAAGTATTGGCCACGGCTAGAGGCTCAATTTTTCCTTCAAAATGGAGTAAAAAAACATCAAAATGATAGAAAATATCATACCACTGAATTCAAGGGAGGATTCAACAAGAATGGTAGAGAAAGTAGCTTGAATGGTGAAGTTCCAGCTTGAAACCCTAACTTTCATGGTGACCAAATGTAGAGCCTTCTTCTCCAAAAATTGACCAAGTGAAAATGATTTAAAAATTTAGGGATTTGCTTTGATTTTCATGCTAGGGTTTCCTCCATTTCCTAAGTTGAATGTGATTTTATCACATTCTTTTAAAATTTCAAATGCTTTATTAATGCCTTGTGTCGATAATGCCTAGCTTGAAGCCTTTGCCTTAGTCTTTTTTATTTTTATTTTTGAAGAAATTCAAACTATATTCACATTGCCTTTTGATTTTAGGAAAAAATCATATATGCCTTGGCCTTGTTCATTTTAGATGAGCCTTTCTAAACCTTGGGGAACATTTCATACATTGCTTAAAAATCAAGACAATGACCTTAGGTCTTTTGAAATTTTTCCTAAGTCTTGAACATTTTAGGTTTCCCTTAGAACTTTTAGTCATGATATGTGATGGATGCCTAAATTTTTTATGATTTTTTCTATAAAAATCAAGTATATAGGTGACTTGTTTTAAATATTTTTATTTTTGCAAAGCATTAAGTTTTGATCCAAAATTACAAAAATTAGAATATTTGAGTTCAAACTGCAAAAATCATATGTAACAAAGGGGGCTTCTATTTTTGTTTTCTGAAACTACAAGTGTTGTAAAATTGAATTAAGTTAATGTTTCTATAAATTACCTTAATATCTGTTATTGTTAAAATGTAGTTGATGCACTTGAGTCCTCACTAAAATTTTCCATTTTGAGTTGAGTTCACTTGGGCGAATTTGGAGAAAAGGAAACAAACTGAAGTTTCCATTTTTAGTTTTTAGTTGTTTGCACCCAATTTTGTGGATTTTCTATATCAACCCTTGGGAGATGGAAAGTTTATATCTTTTGATGTTGTTTGGAGCAGTTTATGGCACTGCTTTTCAAGCTTTTCCCTTGAGCTCAAAAATGGGAAAAGTTGTTATTCAGAGATGTAGTGAGGTTGATTTTTGGCCATTTTTCACTATTGTGACACTTGGAGGCTATAAGTTGGAGAAAATTCTGATTTTTCTTTGTTCAGATTGATGGTTTATTGCTCTCCTATTCACTCAAAGAGTTTTGTAAACTAGTTTTGTACTCAGATTTTAAAATTGTCACTCCTTCAGTTCAATAAATCAGCAAGATTTCTTTTCTCATCTACTTGTTTCAAATTTACAGTCACAATATGATGTTAGTTGTGATTCAAATACAAAATCTTCCTTATGTCTTATCATTGTAGGTTTTTTTGTAAGCGTTTCATGTGATCTTCAGGTTGCATTATGTGTTATGTTTGATTAACCTCTATGCAAATCACTTTTGGATTATGTGTTTAGGGTGGGATTGTGAGAATCAGAGTTTTAGAGATATTGTTGTGAGTGGAAAAAATTATCAGAATCTTCACATTGCTAGTGAATCACCTTAGTTTAGGATATTTGTTTTCAAATTTTACTTCTATTCCTTTTCCCTGAAGGTCTAGTAGATTAGGTATTTTACTAGGTGAACCAGCCCACTCTAGAGATTCACTCTCACCTATAGATTTACCCACAAATTTGAGAGTGTTTCCATGTTGCAATAGGATAGGCAAGTCTGACTTGGCTAAGGGTGCAATCTTGATTGCCAACACTTATCAATGAAAAATTGTTGTATCTACTTCTATAGGTTTACTTATGGTAGTTGAAGACACGTTACTCGGTTTCACAAATCCAAGTCTTCTATAGCGTGGTTTGAGAAGTATTATTATATATATAGGTTCCATCATTCCTTGCTTCTATGTACCAAGTCCACTATGTCCATCATATCCAATGTGTTGCATTATCAAGAACCCTTTAGTGTACTTTTCTACTAGAAATGTGACAATATCTTCTTTATCATTTCAGATCCACTTGGAAATGTCATCATATATAGTTTCTTTATCTAGCTCCCCCCTTTTAGAAAAAAGTATTCAGATTACATTTGATTACCATAGTTGATATTACTTGGGATTTACCTGGTTTACCATATGATCTAGGTGATGATGGAAGATTCCCTATATAGAATGATTGTATCATATCATATTCCCCACATCCCTTGTCTTTGATTTAAATCTTAACTTTAGGAGTAAATGTGGACTAAGTAGATGTTTGAGTTAGTTCTGAATCTATGTAGGATTTGAAGGAGGATGCTTTAGTGTTGTTGGAAACAAAAAATGTGGTGTATCCTCTAGAGTTGCCACATAAATCAATAAAAAATCACCATTCAATTTGGTAAGGAATTTATTACTAACAATCAAACATTTTTATTTTGAAATCAATGGTTTTAGGGCACAATAGTTGTTTTGAAGAAATTTATCAATAGTTTGAGAATTTTCTAGTGTTAGAGAATATTCCTAGAGGAATTGAATACTATTCTATTACTAATTTTAGCAAGGTATCATCCTTTACTTCCTTCCCTACTGCACCCGGGCTCTCTAATATAATTTTGATTTTCAAACATAAAAATTATAGACTTTATTCTTGGTCACATCACCTCTATTTTTAAAGAGTATAATGTTGATATGCACTTATATTTTAAGAGTTTTTCAATGCTACAAGTGTTCCTAGTTTTAGTATTTTTTGAATATTTCCATAGGTTATGTTGAGAATTTATTATTTAGTGAACTTTTGGGGCTCCATTTAGACTCATACAATAATGTTTTTGGGTCTATTTTTTAAAACCACATATTTTTTGTGTACAAAATTAGCTCATTAGTTTTGATGATTAAGTGAATTTTATGTGTCTTGGGTAGATTTTTAAGTGCAAAATTCTAGCATTACTCACCATAGTTCATTAAATATGTGACAAATTTAAGCAAAAAATCTAGAGGATTCATGATTTACATGTGGAAAAAATATGTCATGTATATGAATTTTTATTTATTTGAAGGACCAGTGCATAAAATATTAATGGATTTTATGTGTAATGTAGAATAGATGGATTCCATTTGATTCTAGATGGCAAGGTTTTTCCAATGTTCTATGGGATAAATTTTTTGTAGTTGGGTCTGTGCAAGATCATGGGGATCCAAAAAGTGGTGATGCAAAAAAATGTCTTTTTTAACTTGAGAAAAAATGAAAAAATTGCTTTGAGCTTTTCTAGGCTTGGGTAGAAAGCACATGGTGCCATAGAAAACACCAAAGCTAAATGAATATCCATTCTAAAATGGATATCTGTTACAAAATAAATATCTGTTACAAAACGAATATCCGTTACAAAATGAATATCTGTTACAAAATGAATATCAATTATAAAATGGATACTAAACGGATATCCATTTATTTTAAGTTGGTTTCTTAATTTGGTTGGGTCTGACATGAATATATTATATTAATTTGTTTTTTTATATTATTATATAATATTAAATATACTATAATATAATATTATATAATATAATATATATAATTTTAAATTTAATATAATATTAAAAATACTATACTATAATATAATATAATATAATATAATATCATAATATAATATTTATTATTATTATTATTATTTGATCAGTAAAGGCAGGAATACCCTGCATGATTTTATTTATTCATCAGAAAGGAAATACAACCAATAGTTACAACAAAGAAAGGTTCCAGCTAAAAAACAACCCTAAAAACACCATAACACCCCATTCCTGAAAACCAAACTACCCTTCTTACCCCCACTCATAAATTACCATGCTCAACAATAGTTATATACTACAAAAAACAACACCATACCAAAAAAAATCTATTACTACCTATTTTCAACTCTTATTTTTATCATGTGAATGAGGAATCATATTGAAACCAACATCCTTCTTTTTCTTCCTTTTTCTTTGGACCTTATGCCACACCTCTTCTTGTTCATCTATCCAAATCGGCTCACCAAAATCCTCATCTGGTGCACCACTACCCTTAGAAGAAGTGTTGGTAACCTTCTTCGATTGCCCGCCACCATCACCACTTTAGAATCTCCCCTACACCACCCTAAAAGAAGTTTCTGCTACAGACCTTGATTCCTTCTGTAGGGGGTCGATGGGAGTTGTGTTAACTATTTTATTACCCATATCAATCCCACCCAAATCCTCCTTTTCCACTGAATAGCTATGGGGAGAAGCCTCTTTCCACCACAAAGCTTGGTTAGCCCTCTTGCTTGGAACAATGTTTAGAAATATGGCTGGTGTTAAAACAACTATGACACCTAAATGGAAAACCTTCATAATCCAACTATTGATCCCAAACACCTCCAGAGTACTTCAAAGAAATGGTTGTAGGAAAAGCTTTTGTGATATCCATTTCAATCAAAATACGAGCATATGTAGTGTGCAGAAAATTGAATGAATCCTCATCAACACCCAAAAATTTCCCTAACATGTTGCCTAAACCTTCAAAACAAGTTTCAAACCAGAAGTGAAGAGGGAGATTTGGAAGTATTACCCAAAGAGGAATCATCCCAAAGGATTCAGTGTTTAGGTTGAAGGTTGGGTGCCAAGGTTTCAACATTAACATATGTTTGTCCTCCCAACTCCATTGGTAATCATAGAGAACAACTTTTCTATCCTTTTCATTATCAACTACAACCATGTAGAAACTATTTGCATTGGGATAAATTTGTACATTTCCATCCAATATTGGGCTCCAATGTTTTGAGATCCAATAGTGTAGCTGTGCAAGTCCTCACCAAAAACCTCTGAACCTGATTATAATCCGTAGCTTTTCAAAATATTTTTCATTATCCACCACTTCATTTCCTAAATCCACATCCAAGGAAACAAAAGGGTTTACATCTACACAGCGAAAGGGTAAAAGCTCTGTTTCTAGGCACCCAGCCTTTGGTGCCTCTCCCTGACCTCGATGCATCTCTCCCAACGCCTTCCCTATGTCCATCCCACTGTGTCCCTTCCTCTCAAACTATGGCTTGCAAGCATGACTAGTGTGAACTCCAATGGAGTGATATTGATCCCTTCGCAAGCTACCAACCCAAGCAGAAGCAGCAAAACCACCACCCATAGCTGTGAATTTCCTTCCATGTTGCACCACCTCCAAAAATGGTCGTCACCAAACCCTGACAAAACTTGCAAATTCAAAATTCTTTCTTCCCACTCCTCCATAGGGATCCCTAGCCACAACCATCATTTAGTTTGTGATGATAGTTTTTTAATATTAAATATATTATTATATAATATTAAATATACATATTTTTTTAATAAAAGGCATTAACCCGACTTTATATATTATATAATAAGAAAGATTATATCATGAAGTATGAGTAGAAATTTACAAGCTTTGAAAAAAATATTTCCACATACATTTTCGTCCTTATACAAAAATCATAATAGCAAAATGTCACCAACATATATGCTATTTTGGTTGACATTGAACATGATATGATACTACTTTGGAGTTTACTTCAAATTTGTATATATAATTTTCTTGTACTATAATCAACATGCTTTTTTTTATCAAAAATCATAAAAAGCTTTCCAACACCTAGCTGCATTTTTCAGGAACATCCAATTGAGGAGTTTTCATCCTGACCTTCTTTCTGCACATACTGGTTTAGTGGAGATGCTTGAGAGGTTGTTGTTACATTCATGTCTGGCAATAATGGTTGAGGCTAATACCCAACTAGAGGTGTAAGAGGAGGCCTAAATATCTGCTCATTTTGATTCATTGGGAAGGCTTGCGATGTTGTTGCATTCATGTATGTCATGATTGGTTGATTCTAAGATCCATTTGGAGGTACAAGAGGAGGCCTAATGTGCATAGCTTGATTGTAGTGGTTTGTTATCATAAAAGATACCACATGATATTTGTTCTTTAATTTCCTCACATTATCAGCTCCCAGCTCAAAATGATGGTGGTTCAATTCCTTGTACATATAGCTCAAGGAATTGAATTGAAATGATAGTTTTATGGCATCATAGATGCTAGTATAATAAACTTTATGGTGTAAGTAATGCCTAGGAAAAATTCTGCCAACATATGCTTCACCTAGCCATAGGTCATAGTTTTGAATTTTTTTGATTAAAGTATTTCTCTATAGAAACACATCTTGAATCACTTTATTCCCAATTTTTTGCACAACCTGGAGATTTGGGTTCATATCTATAATGTTAGAAACAAAAATGGATACTAGATTCAATGGGAATATTATCCTTTAAGCCTTGGGATGCAATATTTCATCCCCTATTACGGTTTTTGTGCACTTTAGCACTAATGGACATTCAACTTTAAAAACATGTGATGGTTGCTCTTTCTCTAGACACATTGAAAAAAGGAAATTCCCATGAAAAAACAAGGAATGTCACCCTATAATTTCTAGGAGTGTATTCCATATTGAGAAATTGAACTGGGATGTAGTTAGTTTCGCACAAGAAACTTTCAAACAACATAGAATTGGATTTTAGTGAGGATTGAAGACTAGGAAAACACACAAAACCACTCACAAAAACACTCCCTAATAGAAGGATTGTTCACAAAGACCACCACCAAATAATGGAAAAACACAATTTTGAAATATCACCCAACCCACTGTTTAAAATATGGAATCAAACCCAAAGAGAGGACCATAAATCTTCTTCAAATTAAAACCCAGTTAGCTTTAAACTTACCCACGAAGAAGCATAACCAAAAATAGGTTATCGATGTTGGAAATATGTGCCTCAATCTCACAGGCTGAAACCTCTGGAAGAGCAAAGTTGGTATGACATTCATTATGTTTGGCCGACTAGCAGATGTGAAACCTTTTCAAATGTTTTGGTCGCTGTGACATTGCTTCTGTGTTTCTGACTGGTGTTGATCGCTGTGACATGTTGATCGCTGTGACAGTTTCTATCTCTCACCACGAGTGGAGATCTCTAGCCGACAGGCCACTCTTATCAGATATCGAGTAGACTCTAGGAAACAAGCGGTTTTGGGGATAGACTTAGACATTTGGTATGTCTCATACTGACAAGAGAAGTCTTGCCAATAGGTATTTACTTGGAGTTTTCATAGTAACACTGAGGCTTTGCTATGAACTCTTGGCAACTTATGTTTGTCTCACCGATGCTCATCGTAGTAGCTTGGAAGTCTCAGTAAGAAGTCTTGCCGACGATGGGTTCTCTCATCGATAGGTGTGAACATCGTTGTAACCTCTTGGTGATAGCAGTAATTCTTGCCAAATGTTGGACACTTCATAATAACTTGTGAACATCGGTGTGATGTCCTGGCGAGTAGCGATAAGTCTTACCGACGACAGTTCATTTTGGTATGATCTCTTGGCGAAGGATGATAGTCTTATCGAATGGAAAGCTAATGTCTATGTGAATTTGGGACTTTGGTATGATGTCTCATCGAATAGCGATTATCTTTGCGATAGTGATACTAGTGATGATCATCGGTATGAGGTCTTGTCGACAAGGCGAAGTCTGAGCGATAGCTTTCTGAACTCAGTGTAACCTCTTTCCGATAATGAGGACTCTTAGCGATAGCTATAGTTAGGTCTTATGGCATTGGGGAGACACGGTTAGTGTCTCACTGACATGTGAATATAGGTTGAACAACTTTGACCAATTGGGAGACCATCCTACATGTTGTTTCTTCGACCAATCAAAGGAGCCGAATGGGAACCGCTAGTAGTTGGACTGTTGTGGCCATTACTAAGAGGAAGC
Organism: Sequoia sempervirens; assembly: GCA_007258455.2. Taxonomy (NCBI): domain Eukaryota; kingdom Viridiplantae; phylum Streptophyta; class Pinopsida; order Cupressales; family Cupressaceae; genus Sequoia; species Sequoia sempervirens. Next base: position 647,902,811 of record VDFB02271358.1, read on the forward strand.
TCGATAGACAGGAGCATCATGGTTATACTCAGAGATTGAAGATTGTGACCAGTTGGATGGTTCGACGTATGATCAATGGATGAATTCAATTCTGAGAGCATTGTAATGTGAATATTTTGTATGAGGTTGATCATTGTGAATGATGTTGTAAACTAACATCAGAAAGATAAGTCAGATCTCTGTATGTAATTCTTGTTACTGTAATACAAAGTGACTTCTCTTGGTGTTGTGGGTTTTTCTCCTGTAAGGGTTTTCCCGTGTAAATCTGGTGTTCATGTGTGTATGCTTATTTCTCTTTTTCTGTTATTGCTTTCAAGTGTATCTTAATTGGATTGTAATTGAAAATTTAAAAGTACCTATGCATTCTTCCCTGAGTCTTTGATGTTAGGAGATTTGTTTCTGAATCTAGCTTTCCTTACAAGTGGTATCAGAGCCTCGCCAGTTGTGTTATCCTTGTGGGTATGTTGGGTTTTTTTTGTCAATTCTGTTCAATGGGAGTCTTGTAGAAATTTGTTAATTTGAATTACAGGTTAAGATGGCAAGCACGTCAAGAAAGATTGAAATAGAGAAATTCAATGGCAGCAATTTTGAGTTGTGGAAACTTAAGATGGAAGATCTATTGGTTGATCATGATCTTTGGATTGTTGTGTCTAGAGAAAAACCTACAGGCATGAAGCAAGAGGATTGGGACCTTGCAGATAGAAAGTCTAAGGGTTTGATAAGGCTCTATTTGGCAAACTCCATTCTTCTGAATGTGCATGAAGAGAAGACTGCATCTTCCTTGTGGAAGAGACTGGCATCTATTTATCAAGGGAAATCCTTGGTGAATAAATTTTTTTGGAGGAAGAAGTTGTATGCTTTGAGAATGTAGGAGGGAGGATCTGTTGCTAATCATTTGAATGCATTCAACATGATAATTGCACAGTTAACATGTGTGGGCGTGAAGATTGATGAAGAGGATCACTGTATGTTGTATTGTGTTCTTTGCCAGATTCTTGGGATCACCTGGTGATGGCTATTGGGAGTACAACATCCAGTTTCAAGATGGAAGATGTTGTTGCTTCTTTGTTATCAGAAGAGATGAGAAGGAAATCTTCTGAGATGGTGAAGGAGGCTCTTGTTGTTAGAGGCAGGTAAAAAGATAAAGGCAAGAAGAAGGACAAGAAGTCCGAATCAAAATTAGAAGGGAGATCAAAGTCTCCTGGAAAGAAGTCCAAGGTGAAGTGCTAGAATTGTGGGCAACCTAGTCATGTCCAAAAGGATTGTAAAGAGGAGGAGAAGAAGAAAAAGTATTCTTCCGACAATGATTCTTCTCATAGTGATGCAGATGCCTTCATTGCAGCCTTGGCTACACAGGCATTAGATGATGTATGGCTGATTGATTCTAGAGCATCTTTCCACATGACATCTCATAGAAACTGGTTCACAAAGTATGAAAAATATGATGGTGGAAAGGTGTATTTGGCAAGTGATTCATCATTGGAAATAGTTGGCCATGGAAGAGTCAAAATTCAATTCCCTGATGGAAGAGTGAAGGGAATTAATGATGTAATGCATATACCAGGTCTGGCTCAAAACTTACTTTCTGCTAGTATGCTAAATGATATTGGAGAGCAAGTCACGTTCTCTGGAAATGGCTGCAAGATGACTAGAGGATCTATGGTGCTAGCAAGGGGTGCTCAAATTGGTACCTTGTATAAGCTAGATGCACATGTTGTTCAATGCAATAGTGTCTCTGCAAAGTCACTGAAAGCTACTCATGGAGGAAAAGAGGAAAAAGTTCCTGTTCATAAACTCTATGGAAGTTAAACTTCCAGCAGAAAAGACTATGCTCTAGCATCATAGGCTAGGCCACATTGGTGAGAAAGGTTTTAAAACCTTGAAGAATAAAATTCTGGTTGAGGGGCTTGAAGATTGTAACCTCGAATTTGAATTCTATGAACATTATATATATGGTAAACAACACCGTGTTTCATTTTATTCCAGTCCTCATAAATCTTCTGGTTTGCTAGATTATATTCATTTTGATGTATTTGGTCTAGTGAATGTTCCTTTTTTGTCTAAGTCAAGGTACTATGTATCATTCATTGATGATTATTCAAGAAGAAAATATGTTTATTTTTTGAAAAGTAAATCAAAGTGTTTAGTTGGTTTAAGGAATTTAAGAACCTTGTAGAAAATTAGACTAGAAGAAAAATAAAATGTTTAAGGATTGATAATGGTGGTGAATTTTGTTTGATGATTTTGAGAGGTACTGTAAAGATCATGGAATTAAAAGACATAAAACTACACCTTACACTCTGCAGCAAAATGGAGTTGCAGAAAGGTTCAACAGGACAGTGATGGAGAGAGCATGAAGTATGTTGAGTAGTGTGGCTTGGAGGAGAAGTTTTGGGCTGAGGTTGTTGCTATAGCATGTTACTTGATAAATTGTTCTCCAAATTCTCTCTTGTTGAGAAAACACCTTTGGAAGCATGGTCTGGTAAGAAGCCCTCTTTAAGACATATTCATGTTTTTGGCTGAGGCATATGCACATGTGTCGTATGAGAAAAGATCTAAATTGGAGAACAAGGCTGTCAAATGTATTTTTATTGGTTATAGTGCTAGCATAAAAAGGATACAAGCTTTGGAATCTTGATACAGAGAAGGTTCTGTATAGCAGAAGTGTTATCTTTCATGAGTTGAAGCCTTCTACCTTGGATCTACAGTCAGAGACAAAATCAGAAAACAAAAAGGATGTAGTTGAAGTTCCTCCAACACCAAATAAAGAGGAATTGAAAATTCAAAATGTACTTGAAACTGAGGAGAGCTCAAGTAGTTCTGAAAGTTCTAAAGAAGAAGAAGAACTCTCAGCCTCAGCAAGTCAGGAGGTCAACTCGTGAAAGAAAGCAACCTGATAGGTATGGGTTTTCTTTGATAGATTCTACTTGTGCCTATGCTTTAATTTCTAGCACTGATGAGCCTAGGATTGTGAAAGAGGCATTTAGAATGTCGATTCAGACTCTTGGTTTGGAAGCCATGAATGAAGAAATGGCATCATTAGAAAGAATGACTTGGAGTTTGGTGCCCTTACCTAAAAGGTAGAAAAGTTGTTGGCTGCAAATGGGTATTTAAAAGAAAATAGGTGCGGATGGCAGTGTGGAAAAATACAAGGCAAAGGTTGGTCTGCGAAGGGTTATTCAGTGAGGGAATTGATTATGGAAATTTTTTCTCTCAGCTAGCTAAGTGACATCTATCAGATTTCTTTTGTCACTTACTGTGTATGACTTAGAGGAGTCAAGCGGATGGATGTGAGAGACAACATTTCTTCATTGTGATCTTGAAGAAGAGATTTATATGTCCCAGCCTGAGCACTTTGTGGAAAAAGGTAAAGAAAGATTAGTTTGCAAGTTGAATAAATCTATGTATGGGTTAAAGCAGTCTCCTAGAATGTGGTACCAGAAATTTTGACACTTGTTTTGTCATTGGGATTTGTAAGATCAAAATATGATCATTGTGTGTATTCAAAGCTGAAAGTGATCAAGTCCTTATTATTGCTCTCTATGTTGATGATATATGTTGTTCATAGGAAATAGTAAGTTAATGATTTCTGATCTTAAGTCAGTTGTCTACAAAGTTTGAAATGAAAGATCTTGGTGCAACAAAGTATATTCTGGGTATGGAAATAACTAGGGACAGGAATAGTAGAAAAATTTGGCTCAGTCAGAGTAAGTATATCAAGACTATTCTAGAGATTTTGCATGAATGATTGCAAGTAGCTAGTTGTTTAGTTTTGAGGGAATGAAGCTATTTATTTGAAGACTGTCCAAAATCTCCTGAGATGGAGGACATGACAGTGTACCCTATGCTAGTGCAGGTTGGAGTCTTATGTATGCAATGGTTTGTACAAGGCCAAACATTTCCCAAGCGATGGGAGTACTTACTTGGTTTATGGCTAATCCTGGAAGGACACATTGGGATGCTGTGAAAAGAGTATTCAGATATTTGAAGGGCACTTTAGAATATGCTTTGTGCTACCATGGTAACATGGTTGAATCACAGAGGACTCTCAGATCGAGGCTATGTGGATTGATTGGCAGGGGACATTGACAACAAAAGATCCACCAGTGGATATACATTCATGTTGAATGGTGGTGCAGTTAGTTGGATGAGTAAGTGGTAGGCTATAGTCGCTTTGTCCACTATAGAGGTATAATACATGGCATCAACACACGCCTGTAAAGAAGCAATCTGGTTAAGACGTTTGTGTTCTAACATTGGTTTTGATGTAGGGAAAATAACAATTTATTGTGATAGTTAGAGTGCTATCTGTTTGGCAAAGAATCCTACTTTCCATGCCAGGATGAAATATATAGATGTACAGTATCACTTTGTATGAGATATGGTGGAGGATGGAAAGGTTTCATTAGAAAAAGTGGATACTCTAGAGAATGTTGCAGATGCATTGACGAAGCCAGTGAGCACAGACAAGTTCAGGTGGTGTGCCAATTCGATGGGCCTCAGTGCCCATGAATGTCAGTAGTTTTGTTGTGCTCTAGAGGTGCTTGTGTGATCTTCTTCAAGTGGGAGATTGTTGGAAATATGTGCCTCAATCTCACACGCTGAAACCTCTGGAAGAGAAAATTTGATATGACCTTCATTGTGTCTAGCCAACTAGTAGATGTGAAACCTTTTGAAATGTTTTTGTCGCTATGACCTTACTTCTATCTTTCTGACTGGTGTTGTCACTATGACATGTTGATCACTGTGGCAGTTTCTATCTCTCACCATGAGTGGAGATCTCTGGCCGACAGGCCACTCTTATCAGATATCGAGGAGACTCTGGGCAACAAGCGGTTTCGGGGAGAGACTTGGACGTTTGATATGTCTCATACCGATAAGAGAAGTCTTGCCGATAGGTATTTAATTGGAGTCTTCAGAGTAACACGGAGGCTTCGCTATGAACTCTTGGCAACTTATGTTTGTCTCACCGATGCTCATCGTAGTAACTTGGAAGTCTCGGTAAGAAGTCTTGCCAATGGTGGGTTCTCTCACCGATAGGTGTGAACATTGTTGTAACCTCTTGACGATAACGGTAAGTCTTGCTGAATGTTGGACACTTTGGAATAACTTGTGAACATTGGTGTGATGTCCTAGCGAGTAGCGATAAGTCTTATCGACGGTAGTTCATTTCGGTATGATCTCTTGGCGAAGGACGATAGTCTTACCGAATGGAAAGCTAACGTCTATGTGACTTTGGGACTTCGGTATGATGTCTCATCAAATAGCGATTGTCTTGGTGATAGTGATACTAGTGATGATCATCGGTATGAGGTCTTGGTGACAAGGTGAAGTCTGAGCAATAGCTTTCTGAACTCGGTGTGACCTCTTGCCAATAATGAGGACTCTTGGCGACAGCGACAATCAGGTCTTATGGCATCAGGGAGACACAGTTAGTGTCTCATCGACATATGAATACAGGTTGAACACCTTTGACCGATTTGGAGACCATCCTATGTGGTGTGTCTTCGACCAATCAGAGGAGCCGAATGGGAACTGCTAGCAGTTGGACTATTGCGGCCATTACTAAGAGGAATCTTGACAGACAGGGGTGTCATGGTTATACTTAGAGATTGAAGATTGTGATCGGTTGGATGGTTTGATGGATTGTTGTGTGATTGTATGATCAGTGGATGAATTCAATTCTGAGAGCATTGTAATGTGAATGTTCTATACGAGGTTGATCATTGTGAATGCTATTGTAAACTGACATCAGAAAGATAAGTCAGATCTCTATATATAATTCTTGTTACTATAATACAAAGTGACTTCTCTTGGTGTGGTGGGTTTTTCTCCCATAAGAGTTTTCCCACGTAAATCTGGTGTTCATGTGTGTATGCTTATTTCTCTATTTCTGTTATTGCTTTCAAGTGTATCTTAATTGGACTGTAATTGAAAATTTAAAAGTACCTCTGCATTCTTCCCTGAGTCTTTGACGTTAGGAGAGTTGTTTCCGCATCTAGCTTTCCTTACAATCAATTACTCACGGAATGGTAATGCAACCTTTGATTTGAAAACCCTGAAGAAGAAAATCTAACCAACTTCAATCTACCATTTTTCTTCACGTTAATTTCCTTGCACAAATGACTGTCATTCTAACAACGATGTTGATAGAATGAGTGAGCATCAAAACAACCCATATCTTATTAAATAGATGAGGATTTTGTGAAATATTAGATATAATTAATAGTTTCACCTTGAATTATACCTCATGTTAAATCATTAATATGAATTTTGTCGCTAGCATGCCTGGATGTGCCAACTATTGCCTTAAACTTATCATCATAATGATGATAAAGTTAGGTTGTGTTTTTCATACATATTTTTTCCTAAGAAACCAACACTTGTTAGCTAAAATCAATTACCACCTTTATGCCATATCTTTTGAATGTTTCTTGAAATCAATTATGATGTCAATTGCTTGTGTGATCTCAATTCCATCTAGTGTATGTACTAATGAAAGCTTTCACAAAAATCTGATTTTGTGTTGGAGTAGATATTAAAACTTTTGTAGATATTTGAAGGATGAGTGATTTTCAATGTTATTTATGAGACCTTATGCATTTTGACCCATAGTACTCTTTTGGCACCTTCACATAAGGTGAATGTAAATACCGACAAGACTGTGACCAATAGGTATGCTCCATGCAACTGTAGGAATTTTGGTACTGACAAAATTATAACTTGACCCTCTCATATCACTTTTCATTGGCTCACCATTGGTACATGTTGAGTTGGCTTGTGCCACTCAAAACTCATGGATAGCTTTCTTACATAGGTCCTATCAGTATAGTAAGTTGTAACATCATTACCATTCCTTTTCATTAGCTCTTCATTGGTACAACTTGTATTGGCTTGTGCCATATCATAATTCTTGGATATTACTTACATAGATCCTATCGATCCATTGAGTAGTAGCAACATTACCATTCCAACAATTGACAACTTACCCATATCAATTGAAAATCTACATCATCCTTTCCTTTGTCATAATATTCTTTAAAGCTTGCATGATGTTATTTGAATTATTCTCATACAATATCTCATCCAGTGTTTGGTCACATCCCAAGTTTGCTAATTTATCCTCCAACTGATTCCCCTCCCTATATGTATGTTTTAATTACGAAAAACTTAACTTGTCAATTAACTTCCATGCTTGCTCTAGTACATATATAATTTTCCAACAATACAACTTTCTCTCTTTACAAGAATTAATAATGATTAAAGAATCTCCTTCAATCTCCAAGGTGGTGATCTTTAGAAGCATTTCCAAATGAAGCCCATGCAATAGAGCTTGTGATTCAACAAGGTTGTTGGTTCCTTTTGGGATTTTTATTGATTTGGCCAAAATGATAGATCCTCTATGATCCCTTATTACCACCCTTTCCCTTGATATTCCTAGATTTCCACGTGAGGCACCATTAAAATTTAGCTTGTAATAATCTTTTGGAGGTGGTATCCAAGCTATCTTCCTTCTAGCTCTCTTATGTTTTGGATTTTGTTGTAGACTTCCTTTGAAAGGTAGCACAATATTGGTCCATTTCTACATTAATCTTGAGTCCCAATCTATGAATAATAAGCCAATGTTTTTTTCCTTATGAACATATGCATTCGTTATTTCTGATATTGAAGATTCTATCTTATCTAAGACTTGATCCACCTTCATTTTTTCATGCCTAAAAATCCTAATGTTCCTTTCCCATCAAATCCTTCACAAGACTATTGAGCGAACCACTCTCCAGATGCATGCAAACAATGAAGACTTATATAGAATTGGCTAACTTGAAAATAAATCTCACAAATTATTTGGAAATGGTGAATACCAATTTAATTTGTTTCTAATGAACAACCAATAATCATATGCAAATGGATAGTGAATGAACAAATGATTTACCTCCTCCATCACATCTTCACACAATACACATTTGAATTAGGTTGCAATCATAAGTTTGGAAAGCCTATCACTTGTAAAAATATTTCTTTTGATAGCCAACCATGAGAAACACCTCACCTTTGGTAACACTATTGAGTTCCAACTAAAGGACAAGGCTTTTTGTGACTTACTACTTTCCCCTTTACTCATTACTGCCTTGTAACGCATTTTGACTATGTAAAATCCTGATTTGGAAGGAGTCCACAACATTCTATCCTCTTCATTTGATGCATATACATGCCTTTCACTTAATCTACACTTTAACTCTTCTTTTTGATCATTTAGAAATGGAATGGAAGATAGATCTTTCTAAATAACTTTTCATGAGCATTTGTCTATGCTTTGTAAATAATCTTTAAATTTTTCTCCCTAATTTGAGCTGAGAAAATCTTATATGTTTTGAATATTTTGAATTGTGTTTAGAGGTTCATGTCCACACATGAATCCTTCCAAAACTTTTCTTGCTAGACATTATGAATTTCCCATGTTAGGTAAGGGGTGATTACCTTTCTACATGTAATCAGAAAATTCCACATTGTAGAACCCTGTGGTGGATTTAAAATTGTGAAGATTCTTTTTGGATCTACCCTATCCAAATACTTTTCTTGCATGACCTTGAACCACTTTTCTTGTGGCTTAGAATACATATGCCACACTAACTTGACCCCTAGAGCTAGATTTCTAGCTGAAAGATTGTGTATACTAGCACCCCCTTTCAATTTTTCTTCATAGATATTCTCCAATGAGATAAGTGGAATATTTTTCCTATTATCTATATTTCCCTTCCATAAATTTTTTTGATTAACTTTTCAATTTAAACAAGCACCAATTTGGGAGCTTTTAACATAGCCAGATAATAATTGGGAATAGCAAAAATTACTGAATTGACCATTAGAATTCATCTTGACAATGATAACCACTGACCTTTGCAACTTTCAATCCTCAACTAAATACTTTGAATGATCTTTTCCCAATAGGAAATTCTATTTGCACTTGTGAAGAAAGGAATGCCAGGGTATTTACAGGGGAGTTTAGTTGTTTGAAAGCCCAAAAGCTTTGCAATCTATCTTTGTAAACCTGTCTTAATGTTGAAAGTGTAGATCTTTGATTTTTCTGTATTTATCTTTTAACCTAAGGCTAGTGAATAATTATCCAAAATGGATTTGATATGTTTAGTCTCATGAATTGAGGCCTTTCCAAATAAAATTGTATCACCCGCAAACAAGGAGTTTGTTATAGATATATCAGTTGATGAAATAGAAATTCTTTTCCACAACCCCTAAATATGTAAAATTTTAACTGATCTACTAAGAGCCTCTGCTATTATTATGAAAATAAAATGCAACAATGGGTCACATTGTCTTACTCCTTTTGTAGAGCTAAAAAAACCTTTTGGTGCTCCATTGATTAACACTAAAATATTTTCCCCTGTCAAACAAGATAAAATCCACTTACACCACTTATTACATGGAATCCAAATTTCTTCAACACTTGCATGAGGAAAGACTAATCCACTTTATCATGAGCTTTCATCATTTATAGCTTAATGATAAACCAAGAAACATTGTGCGAAGAAATGGAATGAAGAACTTCATGTGAAACCAAAGCTCCTTCCATCATCTCCCTACTAGGTGCAAACCCACCTTGTTCTTTTGAAATTATTTTTAAAATGAGTGGCAACAAGAAGAGATAAATAGCTTTAGTATAATTATTGTAAACAATGTTACAAAGAGAAATATGATAGAATTCTAAAAGGGACTTTGGGTCCTTGACCTTTGGAATTAAATCAATATGTGTTACATTGAATTGCTTTAGCATGGTACAAGAAGATATAGATTCCTCCAAAGGCTTATGAAGATCATTTACCAATGAATTACAAACACCTTTAGAAAAAAAGTGTTGTAAATCCATTTGAGCCTAGGGCCTTATCTGCTTTAAGTGAAAAAACTATAGTTTTCACTTATTCCAAGGTGAATGTCTTAATGAGACTAGAATTTTCTTGTTCAACAATTAAAGTCAAAATTTCTTGTAACATATCCTCCCTTTCTTGTTCAAACCAATCTGATTGTTCTACTGGTGCTGATAACATATTTGAAAAGAAATTTATCCCTTCCTTTTATATCTCCTCTTCACTGGATAACCACTTTCCAATTGTACTTTCCTAAATTCTTAAAACTGCACTTTTTTCTTTTCTTTTTTATCTGAGTTGACATATGAAAAAACTTGGTATTCTTATCCCCTTCTTTAAGCCGTAATTCACATGATTTTTTATTCCAATAAATTTACTCTCACAACACCAATTCTTCCCATTCTATTTGTAACTTTTTCTTCTACTCATAAGAATCTATGTTAATCCTTGAGATATAATTTTCTCATTGATAACTACTAATTGTTTTGAGATCACTTCCTTTTGTTGAATTATGTTTTTGAACACATGTACATTCCAATGTTTAATTTTACCTTTCACATACATCAATTTTTTACAAAATTTGTACATGATTAACCCCATCTCATACAGTGCTTGTAACCACCATGTTTTCAATAATGAGAGAAATTCATTATGTTTGAACCACATAGATTCAAAATTGAATGATGATCTCCACTTTTGAGGAGAATTATTAGTTGTAATGTTCAAACATGTAGGAAAATGATCAGAACCTACCCATGGAAGAATTTCTAAGACTTGTACATATTTTCCTAAAACCCAATTGGATGATATTAGAAATTTGTCCAAACATACAACTATTTGCAAGAATTCCTACATCTTATTTGTCCATGCATATGTACCTTTAGCTAGTTCAACATCTATAAGAGCATTGTTTTGAACAAAAATGTTAAAATCCTCCATAATTTTTGGTGGTGGTATAATTCCTCCTTTCTTTTGATTGAGAGAGGATTGCATTAAAATCCCCTACAAGAACCACCTTCTCAACTCCTAACTGTTCAAAAATTAGATCAAGTTCCTCACATATCCACTTTTCACCAACTGTTGAATTTGGAACATATGCATTTACCAACAAAAAAATTAAATGAAAATGAATAACTCTTAGTAATTGCTAGTTTGAAGTATTTGAAATAGATTAAACCTAAACAAATTTTAGATTCCAAAGTGTTAACAATCCCGCTGAAGCTCCTTGGGCTTCTGATTGACATGAATTCCATAAATACCACTTACTAATTATGTACTTATAATTGTCCTTGGATAACTTAGTCTCTTGTAATAAAACTATATCATCCCAACAAGAATTTATATGTTGTTTGATTTGGACCCTCTTGTTAGGGGCATTAATGTCCCTAACATTCCAAGATACTATCTTCATGTGGATCGAAGAGAGTAGCCTACTTTCCTCAATCTCTTCTTCATGTTTCCATCTAGGGTTATTTGAATTACTGCAACAATTTCCTCCTACATCCTAGTAGCATTAGATTTCCTACCTGTCTTACATGGCGATTTCTTCGTAGGTAATGTTACACTGGGTGTTTGACAAATAGTTAACACTTTTGAAAAATCATATTCACCATCATTCTTATCAGTATCATCCTCATCTTAATTATCTTCAAAATCCTTTACCTAATCCTCTAATTCTTGTGTATGTAATTTAGACAATGTTGTAGGAGTTTGTAACAAAGTGTCATACTCTTTTGACAATAACTCCCCATATTCCTTATCTACTTCCTTATATAGTATTATAATATTAAATACATTATAATATAATATAATATATATATTATATAATAATATATAATATATTATAATTTAATATAATGTATTGTATTGTAATATAATATATTATTGTTATATTATATTATAATATAATACAATATATGATAATAATAAATATAGTAAATTTACGCTCATATTATATTCTAATATAACAATAAACATGTTAAATTTATGCTCATAATATATGGGGGTTGGGTCTTGGATCTGACTAGTTAAAAATAAATGGATATACATTTTGAATGTTTCAAAATGAATATTCGTTTCAAAATGGATATCAATTTCAAAACGGATATCAATTTTGAAACAAATATCCATTTCAAAACAGATATCCATTTTGAAATGGATATCCGTTTCATAACAGATATCCATTTTGAAACGAATATCCATTTCAAAACGAATATTCATTTCTAAATAGATATCCGTTTTGAAATGGATATCTATTTCCTGTGGCATAAAATTAGAAAAAGAAAAACCCGAGAGTTATTTTTTATTCTACATTTTCTTTCTCCACATGTGTTATCATTTAGGTGACTCAGATATCCATTTGAAATCAATTTTTTGCTCAAATCACCCAAATTTCATAGGTATTTATAATTTTAATGTTTATCTTTAATTTTATATTAGTTTTGCATTATAATTTGTGAATTTTAGTCAAAATAGGTTTTTATTGCATTAAAATGATTGTTAATTTTTAAAATTTTCATCAACAAACAGGCTTAAGAATGGTTGAGCCTAACCTCGGTCAAGATGAAATCCCTGCAAATCCTCCTTCACTGCCACCAATGTTTCCAAACCAGAACATGCCCACAATACATGAATATATTCATAGAAATTTAAATAAATTAAGAAACGTATGTCGAATTTATGAGACACTCCCTAAGCTATTAGATATGAAAAAAACTTTAGAAACAATTATTTTAAATGTTGAAACTCTAACAAATGAGCATAATAGGTTTGTAGAGTGGTGAGAGTCCCAAAGGAAATATTATGCCAATGGCTTATCATATGATGAAGGGAGGGCAGTTGATATTGAAAAATCCCATTTATCCCAACTATTCATCAATCCCAAAACAAGATAGCCTATAGATGTGCAGAAGCCAGAATTTTCAATTAAATGATAGACATATAGACATATATTAGATTATTTCTAGAAACATTGGTGGATGTTTTTTTGATAAACCACCCAACAAAAATCTTGACATCCCTCAGTGTTTTCTATGAAAATTATATGCTGATTTTGTCCTAGTGAGGCATGTCAATTACTTTGACATGCAAGATTTCCAAGGTGTGGGTAAAGGGATGCCACAAGATATACCTAGAGAACACTGAGTCACCCCAGTTCTTCCTGCTCCGCTTATTGCTTCCTTGACTCCAATACTTTACCTTGAGATTGTTTTAGATGTAGGGAGTCAAATAATTTTTGTCATACATGCATTGAGTGATCATTTGATTACATAGATCCATCATGTTGTGTAGTCGTATGATGGTGGATCACATCACGATGGTGATCCACCTAATACATCCTAGCATGATGGTGATGCGTTTGCTGCATCAATTCTTACTGGTACACCCTCCTATTCGACACATATTTGTGTGCCCCATTACTACATCATGTGCCACAATATATGTTTGGGTCATCTTCGATAGTCTAGTGAGGTTCCAGTATACATATTTAACTATGAGGTCAATGATATGTTAGATGTAGGAGTTGATAGATCACAAAGTGGAGCATTTCTAGGAGAGACATTGGGTGGAAGAGATGATGTGGGAGCACCAGTAAGACTTAAAGTAATTTCATAGTGTGTTTTATCTAAATTATTTCATATTTTATAAGATATATTTGTACTAATATATGTTTATGTACCAAAATATTTAATAGTTGCTAACAGAGGACCAGATTTCCCAAGTGTAGAAGGCTACACAATCAACCATTTCATTTATCCTAGACACTCAATATACAGTATCATTTAAATTGTTATTTATAGGTTGATTTTTGAAATCTATTATGTTTAAATACATGTACATAGATTGATACTCTAATGTAATGTTGTCCTTTTATGCAGCAACCTGGTACTTTTACATCCATGTTGACTGAACCTGACCCATTGGAAGAAGCTGCACAATAGGTATATGTTTTTTTTATATTCTCGACATTATGATTATGTGTGCATATGCATTTAAATTGTGTTACATTCTTGTCATTTTTTATATAGGAAACCATCTTAGCTACTTCATCCATCATGAGCTCGTCTAGTGTGGAAGTATCATAGAAAGTATGTGTTTATTTTATATTGCAAATATTTACATTTAGATAGGAGTAGATATATGTTAAGTAATATGATTATTTGTCAACAAATATATGTTAATTCCCATCATTTTTATTTTACCTACTATAGTCCTATGCTTGATTCAACAATGTGATGAATGCAGGACCATTTCTTTATACGATGACTCTTGATCATCCTAAGGGACAATTATATGCAAAATGTATTGAAAAAAAGAGTGAAAGACTTGAGGTAAACAAGAATTTCATTTTTGATATAATATAGTTTAACATAGTTATTTTGATGTTAAATTGATAATTTATAAATTATAGTATATAAGTTTCTATTTACTAGTATATCTTGTCAACCATTCACATAATTAATCTAATTTGTGGTTTGAATTGTTATTATGGAGGAAACTTAAGAGCCACTAAGTTCTTCGAGGATGCTCAATTTTGATGATCTGGCATAGTATTAGGATTTGATATAGATTAATATGCATTAAGGGTTTGATAGATCTTGAGATGACATATATGCCACAATTTGTAAAACTTATTCTGAGTAGGCATATATGCCAAATTTGTATATGCACAAACACAATTATTCTACATTTTGATATATAAGAATTGATATTCGATCTAATTTGTTCCTCATGTGCATGTCTTTCTACTTTGAATCTTCAAATTGGAATGTATAATTAATTTATAATGGTTTAAAGTTATGATCAATAACATGTTATAGATTGAAAAAATTGCATTTTAATAGAACTTATGAATTACAGTTGGTAATCCATCTATGTTAGAGTTCATTCATATTAAGGTTCACATACATTACTATCATAAGGGGAAATGATGAATATGGAAATCAATGATAAATGAATTAAACAAAGCTTAATTCAAAAAACGTTTAAGAATTCCTAAACCCATTACTCACAAATGAACAATATAAAACTAATGAATTCAATGAAACAATTGTTAGAAAATGAAGAAAAAATAATGAATTCAATAAATTATATTGTTACCCATCTTGTGTCAAAGTATATTTGTATCGATGTTGAATGTTGAATTGTTGAAATCAATACAAAGCCTCCATTATGCGTTACAAAATCTTCAATGTGTGTAAAGGTTGAACTAGAATGTGATGATAAATTCTAACGCGATCAAGAGATAATTGTACAATGCTTCACTTATGTAAATTATAGATTTGTGAGAAGGTTGAAGAATGTTTTATAGATTTTATGTTTTGAGATGAATGATCAAGATTGTGTAGTACAAGATCCTGATCAATGGTTCAAAATTGTTGAAAAGAATTAGATAGGAAGAATCCATGGATTTTGATTACATAATATGTGTGATTGATGAAATCAAGTTGGCTATTTAGTGGAATTGAGAAAATAGATTGAGAGGTTAGTGGGATTAAAGAATAAATGGATTAGCTAGGAAACAGATGAATCGGTTAGGAAATAGATGAAGCAGATTGCCAATCAAAGTGAGCAATTGGTGATTGCAATTTTCTCAAACACAAAAGGGGGTGAGGGTAATTAATTAATTAAATTAATTAATTACTATTTAGAGTTTGAACATGCAAGTCATGTTTGACTTTAATAAATAAAGTTATATCTAGTTGTTGACTATGTTGAATGATGTTGAATAATTAATTTAATTATTTTGATTAGAAAGGGGAAAGTGATTTAATTAAACTATTAAGTGATAATAATTTAATTGATTTAGGGGAATAGTGTAAATTAGCGACATAATTAAATAATTAATGTTATTTAATTAACCAGGAGGAACAAAATATTAGATAAATGATAACATAGTAAATTAATTAAATAATTTAAATATTGTTTAATTAATAGAAGAAATTAGGTGATGTAAATGATGTGAAATGTAGTGATATTAAATGATAATGATTTCGATGATGAGAAAATGTCATTCAGAATGTGCGATAAGTGTTAGGTCATTTTTACATGTCTACATTTTTCCCCTCTTTGAGACAAAGTATTGGTTGCTTTGTTTCAAAGAATTCAATGTTAAGACCAAGATTTGAAAAAAATTATATGTCCCACTGTGCCCTGGTGGTTAGGAGAAAGATAGTAAGATGTTAGGATTCCCCCTCGAGAGGTTAGCCAAAAAAATCAATTTTTAGGTCAAGCTCACAACAATGTTCAATTTTAGTTTAGATGCATAGAGGGAAAAAATTTAAGCTTATAGAACCCTTTTTTATAGTTTAGATGTTCTCAATAGCTCCTAATTTCATCCTAGGAGGGTTTCCTAGGTAAAAAATTAGGGTTTGGGGGGTAAAAATAGGTAATTAGGGTTCAATTTACCTCATTTGCACTCTTAGTCCTTAGTAAATTCCTATCTTTGGATTTCCTAATTCGGTGATTGTTGATTCTAGATGTCAAGGATTGCAAGAGCCCCATATTGTGGAGAGGTGATCTATGAGTTCGGGAGGCCCACTGGCATTGGTATTGTGGTATGTACCTTCTCCTTTTCTATTTTTGTCTTGTCATTTTTGAGTAATTAATGTTAGAATTTTTTTAGCAATAGCACTAATTTCATGATTTTTTTTCTTTTGCATCATTCTTATCGCATTTGATGTTTTTATCTATACTGCTTTTTCTTCTCTTGGTTGCTTTTTCATAATATGTTTGATGTTGCTTAATATGTTTGCTTTTGATTTTTTCCTTTACCTAGAATGTTCATTATTATCTTTCTTTGTATGAAATGGTCGTTGTTGTGAATCTTGTGTGCTTTTGAGAAACTTGGTCACTTTTATCATTTTTTCTGCTACTACTCAAGATGGTCGTTGTTGACAAAAATAGGTCCATTATTGAATTTTTTTACCACTTTCATAAAAAAAGTAATGGCTATCATTTATTTTGAAAGGTTTAGCTAGTTTTTTCGCAATCTTAGGCTCTCTTTTTTCATAGAAAATTCTTAACATCATGGGTTGAATGTTTGTAGGTGGTTCTCAAACTGCTTTATTCGAGGGAGCAATGGACATGATAGTTGTTTGATTTGATTGCTAGTTTTCAAGAGCTTCAGTGGGATGTCCTAGATGATATGGGACTTCAACATATACACTAAATGTCATTGATTTGATGCCATAGGGTGATGATGACTGCCCTCATGGAGAGATAGCACTCCGATTCATCATCCTTTCATTTACCGATTGGTGAGGCCACCATCACCTTGGAGGATGTCTAGAAGATTATTCATATTTTGATTCATGGGAAGATTATGACCTATGATGTTAGACATGCTACCCATGCTATGCAGTGAGTTCTGAGTGTTTGACATCTTCAAGTAGTGGAGTCAGAGATAGACCTATCTTTGTTTATTGACGGTGTAGATCTTGTATCTTTGGTTCTATGTAGTTTGATTTTAGGGATCATAGTGCCTGATCGATGAGGTTGATAGTTTCTAGTTGGTTGGAGCATCTACATTGAGAAAATGTTTGAGCATGGCATGAGGTATGCATGGGGCCTTTGTCTCCTTACACATTTATACAAAGATATGCACGATGTTTCCTATCAGGGAGGTAGTTCTATCTTTGTTGGTGTTACTTTGTTGCACGCATGGTCCTAGGAGAGCATCCCATTAAATAGACCTAATCGTGCTATGGATCGAGATCTAGAGGATCCATATTCTTATAGATGTTCTGATTTTTAAACTACACTTGGCTTGGCTAGCTATCTTATCGGCATCATGTTATTGATGATATTCCTAGTTTTATTTGGAGGCCATGGTTAGGTTGCAAGGCTTGGCATGATGATTAGGAGAAACTTCCATTCTTCTGGTAGGCACATTGGTTGATTAGCCATGATGGTTTTATCCTTGAGTGTTACCTACCAGAGTAGGTTCTCCATCAGTTTGGAGACCGACAGATGTTTTCTAGATGATTATCATTCTCGTTTCAGGAGGACCATCCAAGTGGTGAGGGTGTGGGGGCCATAGGCTTTTGCTACAAATGTTATAGTTGAGTTTCACCATCTCGCCCCATTTGGATGGGGATGGCCCATAGGATCGGTAAATCCAAGGACTACATGCAATTATGATTAGTGGTGGGATCATCAGCGTCCTCCCCATTTTATAGATTTGGCTGGTATTGGGCCAACCATAGGGAGAGCTAGTGTCATTAGTCATAGGAGTGAGCGACAAAAGTTGAGGATTGTTATTGAGCAGTTGTGGAGAGCTGGATAGGATGGATAGTAGGACTAGGAGGATAGACAACAACCTGATCCTATACAGTAAGATTAGTTAGTATCACAGGTTCCTCCTCCTACACCTAGGGATGCAGGAGCAGAAACATAGATTTCCCAATTACTCCCCGAGAGGGATACAGAGATTGGATAGAGATAGGATGTTGAGGAACAAGTTGCAGCATTGAGTGTAGAGTGAGATGTTACTAGGTAGGAGAGGGATAGTTTTAGATAGAAGAGGGATGTTGCTAGGCAAGATCTTGCCACTAAGTGGTAGTAGAGACTACCCACAAAGATTTCTCTTGCCTCATCCATTCCCATGCCTCAACATCAGGCTGATAGAGAGAAACTATTACAGAGGTTCACATATTATCAAACTCTCTATGAGGCCTTTATTCCCAAGGCACAGAGACAAACTTGATTTGGAGAGCCTAATGCTCAAACAAGGGCAGAGTCAGGTGTTCATTCAGTGAGGTAGCCTAATTAGCCTTTATTCATGCCAGAGCCATCTCCCCATCAGAGCCAAGAGCAACTAAGATCTCCACCTTAGGATGGACAATAGGGTTGAGTTTTTTTATCTCTCATGATGTATATTATATTAGAGAATTTGTGTAGACATGAATTTTGTATATACATCCATTGGCACAGCTGAGGCCTCGTATATATGTATTATTTTTGTATATGATATCACACGTGTTTTGATTATATGGAAAAAAACAAGTTTTGAAGGGACCCGAAACCCTTTACAACAAAAGATACTTAGAGTTGCTAAAAAATTACATCAGAACGACATCAGCAGCATCCCAAAATCCAAAAAACACTACAAAAAAGGGTGCTAGATGAAAGATAAGTCAATAAGCTAACAACAACACCCAACAACATCAAAAAAATAAAACAGCAAGAAAAGAACTAACACCCAATAGGAAACAGAAAGAAACTAAGAAGAAGACCAAACACTAATTCAAACTACTCAAGGTGTTGGCCACCTCAAGCTGCTAGATTTTATGCTTTTCAATCAAGTCCAACAACTCCTTCTCAGCATCAAAGGACTTTTTCCAATTAGCTGACCCTCTAACAATAGGTCCTTTGTCATCATCTTTAACACCTTTTTTACTTTTTCCTTTAACCGAGTTCTCTTTCTCCATTAGCTTAGAAAAATAAACTTGATCCTCCCTGAGCTCATTTATCTTTCTAAAAAGGACTTCCAAGGAGTCTACTCTATTCTTCACAGAGATGTGACACACTTTCAAAATCTTTTTTATTTCCGCATTCATTCCTAGAATATTGACTTCCAAATCAGTCGATCTATCTTCACACAAAGATTTGAAATCATGGAAAGAACCCTCAAGGTCCACAATTCTATCAATTAGAATATCTGACATCGACCCCTTCAAAAAATTCTTCATATTCTCCTTCAAACCTCTAATTTCAATGTTAATCTTATTGAACTCTTGAAGAGTCCACTTAGCTAACTTAAAAGTTCCAGTGGCCCCAGCCCTAGCCATTTCCAACAAATCAAACATAGAGGTAGAATCATCATCAAAATCCTCAAAGAGAGGATTTACCTTCAAAGGCTCTTGTTTATCTCTCTTCTTCTCAAAATCCTCCTCATCAAAACCTTTAATCTACTCATCCGACTCCACATTGGGAAAATTTTGCACTAAGGAGTCCTTAATAGCCACCACCTTTTCACCAGAATCCTTTCCTTCACAAGACACATTGGGGTCCTTAGTCGGCACTTTCGAGGCCTTTTTATTTAGGTTGGAAATATGCTTAGATGACCTCTGTGACTTGTCCTTGTCCTCCAAACCTAGAAAATTATCATGTGACCCTACCTTAAAACCATCGCCAACAACACCCTGACCAATAGCCACCTCCTCAATCTTGGGAGGGGAACCATTCGAGCCCACTTTCGTGTCCTCTCTATAAAAAAGAACAAGGCATTTAGCTTCCCTTTTACTCTTAGAACTACCGAACTTCCTCTTCTTCGAAGACATGGTCACAAGGGCCAGAGATATAACATCCTCATCCTCCTCCTCGTTCCATTCCTGCTCATCATCCATACTGGAATATGAGCGCGATGACCTAGAAACATCACTTAAAGTCTTCTCCTTACCCTTAATGGTAGGGACATGGAGAAGAGTCTTAACATGCTCCATGATTAATAAAATAAGGACTTCATGGAGGACAAAAGCCCTCCTATTCTTTAGATGAGCATAAACAGAAACCTCCATAAACAATAATAGAAAAAATGAGAAAGAAATGAACCATGTCTAAAATTGTTTAGAAGAGTGAAGTGGTGACCAAGAATAGTAGTAAACCTCCCCTCCAGAGTCACATAGTGCATAACCACCTCAACAAGACTCACCCAAATCTTCTTAAGGGATTTATGCTCATAACCCCAACTTTCCATTTTGATTAATTTCTTCCACTCATCATCCTTGAAGAATTGGGCCATTGCTTCCTTGTTACTCTTCTTGTCCTTTAAAAACTTATAGCCAACCATTGACATCCCAGTAACTATAGCTACTAGCTCCTCATTCACCTCCACTTCTAGGCCTTTTATCTTGAGCCTGCAATTATGCTAGTAAGACACAAATTGCATCGAGGCTTTGGGGTCATGCCCATGCAACCTCTCTAAGAAAGGTGTGAAATTAACATGACACAATATATTCCATAGCTTCTTATTTTTCCTAATGCCCACATAGGAATGCGGTTCGATTCTACTTCTATCACCACCCATTTTAGACAACACCAAAACAAGCAAGCCCTTATGAAAAAAACTCAACTAAATGCTAGAGAGCAAAAGGAAACCCACAAAGCATGCAAAATGGAAAAAGGTACTAGAGATTAAATGTCACATCATCTCAACCCATGCCATCATTCCTCAATAAGCTCCTAGCTTTCTTAGGAAGGATCGAGCCCTCCTCCCATGCAAGAAACGCATTTAAGCTGATAGCCTCATTGGAAAAAAAATATTCCAATGAGTTTCCTTCTTGATAAACGTGAGAGATGTAGGTCTCTTCACAAGATCGTGGCATGATTATAGTATCTTTAATGAGTTGATCCACATTCCAACTTGGAGGATGGGTTCCATGTAGATAGTCAATTATGTTTAGAGAATCGCCTTCAACCCATAATTTAGAGTAACCTTTGCTGACAACATATTTGACACTAATGAACACAACCTCTGCCTTCACACAGTGATTGGTTTGAATTCCCAATGGGAGTGCCACCATTCCTAGGAGTTTTCCATTATCATTTCTTAACACCCCCCACATCCTACAGGCCTGAGATTACCCTTCGCTACCCCGTTGATATCACACATGTTACTTGATGATATATATGACATTCTAAGTTTTGATGATATGTGAGATATAACATGTTTCAATTTGGCTTTATTATGTGTTATGAGATGATTATGGATGATCATGTATACATGCTTATGTTTTGTACTTTCTGATATATGCATATGATGTGGATGGATGGATGTTTTATATATCTATATGATGATTTGTGATAGATGAGGATTTATTATGTATATGATGGATGATGTTATCATATGTATGTGATGTGTGATGTTTTTATCATTTTATTATGGTCATGATATCTATTGACAAAGTTTTGGATGTAGGACGTATGTTGTACTAACGATATTATGATGCATGAGAAGTGTTTGATGATTTAGAGATGGATATAAATTTGATGTTGTTAGTTACTGATGAGTTTTTCTTTTTCTTTCATAGAGGCCTTGTATCTTTTATCAATCCTTTTTGATGTATCAAACAGATACAATGCACCAAGGTATTAATAACCAAGGTGGCTTTGTATCCATTGTGTGGAATTTGACTCCATGCACAAAGAATATTCTTTCTCATACTAGACATACGGAAACCCTGCTAGAGTATGTAGTTGAGTTGTGTTAAAAAAAATTGGACCAATTACATAGATAGGTATGAAGTACCTAATCTGCAATTTCTACACAAAATATCTCAAAACAACTTCCATACATAAAACAAAGCAAGTATTTTCAGTGGTAATATCAAAAAACATCTAATAAACATAAAACATAGAAATTGGCAATTAATGCCACCATTCCTTCTTCTCTAAATCCTTATGGACATCCTTGAGAGATCCTAGGAATGTGGTATTAAGATAAATCAAAAAGATAAGACTATAAAAAGATAAACAATGTTGCAGTATCACTTGCCATAGTTGTTTTGATGTTTCATGATGAAATCCATTGATGATGTGTATTGTAGGAATGTTGTATCTGTTAAGATTTATTTTTATGATTGTAGATATATATGATTTTCAAATAGGTATGGTAGTCTATATTTAGGCATCATTTTAACTTAATAACTATCATGTCCTTTTGATTTTATCTTTGGAATTTTTGATTTTGGTGTCTGGTTTGTTGTTTTCTTTTTCCAAAGGGTTAGGGTGATGATTTTTTATTGTGAATGGATATTTACTATGGATAAGTGATAATGGATATAAGTCCTTTTTTATTTTTTGAGTTTGGTGTAGGAGGACCCTTGCAAATTTTGGTTTGTATGTGCATTTTGGAGTCTAGGATATGGTTGAGTCATTTCATGATGTAATAAGGTCAATTTTACCAATTTTTAATGTAAATGAAGTCATATAGGGTCCTAGTGGGGTTGTGTTTAAAAGTTGTAAATAATGTAGCAACTTTGCAAAAGTTGCACTATGCATATTTTGTCATTTTGTTGGTTAGTTGGAAGATGAATGGTCATCTTTTCAAATGCTAGTTGGATACCATTGGTATTTCATGTAAAATAGGATATAAGGCCTCTAACATCATCGAGGTAGGTTGGTTGCTTGAAGTTTTGGAGAAATAAAGAGCATTGTTGCTCTGTGTTTGTGTGATTTTATGTGTTTTTTTGCACTTTCAGTCTTTGTACGGTTCTGTACAATAAGATAATCATGTGAAATCAATGTGAAGTGGTGTATCTCTATATTATATTTATTTTGAATCCATTTTAAAGGATTTTCATTCAAATTTGGAGGAGATAAAGCCAATTTTCTGAAGGTTGCATAGTTTTCTAGGGTTTCTAGGGTTTTGAACAAAATCATGACAAAATAGGCCATCCCACCGTAGGAAAATTTTGTAGTTTGGTGGAATGGGTATTTTAGGAGTTTTCTTTAATATTTTCATAGTTTTAGGGTAGGGTGATAGTGTTAGGAGGTTTTTAGCACATGCCCTAGTCTAGCAAGTTTGAGTGCTAGGCTTGAATTTACTAGTTTTGCTTGGGACAATAGAAAATTGGAGTGTTCTAATGAATCTAATGGAGGAATTGTACCTATGTGACTAGTTGGATCTATTGATGAAGTGTTTCAGGTTTGGTGAGAAGGATTTTTGGTACCTCCTTTAGAAAAGAAGCCTAATTTGGCCTAGGAACAATGTTGAAGGGAAATTTTGTGCAATATGTTTCAAAACAACCTATTGCACTAGTTTGATATGTTGAATGGGAGAAAAATGGGTCTCTAAAAGTGTTGGAGTCAAGTCCCTAAATGACCTTCTCTAAAAGATATAAGAGAAGAAGTGAGTTTGTTGACCTACAAGCAAGTTGGTGAGATTGTGAAGGAAGTAACCCTAGATTCGGTTTGCCAGCTTGAAGTCCAGTTAGACCTGGTTAGTGGATGCTTATATCACCTTTCTCTGCATCAAAGTTTATCTTATGTTGTTTTTTTTTATTTTTAGGAATTTTAGAAAAAAATAGGGGGACCTAAAGGGATTGAAATAGTGCCTCAGGGGCTGATCAAAGATTAGCCTTTCCTACGTGATGAACGCAGAGACATCGTAGTTCGACTATATTGATTAACATTATTTTTTGATTTTTTCTATATTTTATGAATGTTTTTGGATTTTGATATTTGGATGTTTTCCTTTTTTATGTTTTGGGGTACTAACCTAGGGCTTCAAGGGCTCATTAGTTATGATGGTCTTTCCTACATTATCCATGCAGAGGCTCGTACGTTACTTGTTTGATAAAAACATGTTTTTTACTTTCCTATTTTTCAAATGTTTTTGAATTTTGTATTTTTGACTAAGTTAAAAGACCATGGTAGACCCCTAAGGGAAGTGACCTAAGGCCTCAAAGGCTAATAAAAGATAAGCCTTTCCTACATTATACATACAAAGACCACGTAGTTTGATTGTATTGACTCAAAGCACAACATGTTTTTGGGATTTTGATGTTTTGACTTTGTTTTTTATTTTGTTTGTTTTTTGGATGTTTTTGATTTTGATAGTTTTTCAACTATGATGGGATTTACAAGGATCCAATCTGCTATGAGTTTCAGGAAGTTTTGCCCTAGTTCAAGACAAGATTACTGACACTAGGGGAGACATATTTTGATGGTACAACTAGGTTTAACACTTGATCAGTTATTGAGCCATGGTTGGATACACATTTTATTATGGGATGAATGGGTAGATGCTTCAGATAGTGTTGATAGATAATAGTGCAAGTATTATTCAAACGTAGTGCCTGTTTGCTAGGTTTTTACTATGGTACCTATCCTAGAAGCACCACAAGGTGGTTTTCACTTAAAGAACGTTTTCTTTCTCTTTACTATTCTTCTTGAGTTTTGATTTTATTTTTCTTTTTTAGCTTTTTTGTTGAGATACTTTGATGTGTTTAAGTATAGAACCTTTTAAGATGGTTGCTTTTCATTTATTCAACTAAAGGTTCTCCTTCAAGAGTAGCTAACTGATAAGATCTAGAGCCATAGCTTATTGTGATGATGAAAGGACCTAACCAATTTGGTTCAAACTTCCTCTTCCCATCTTGATTCAGTTGGATCTTTTGATTCTCTTTTAGTACTAGGTCACCAACTTGAAAGTTTTTGTTTTTGATCTTTTTATTGTAGCTTTGCTTGAGCTGATTCTAATAAACTTAGAGATGGTTTAATGTGCTCAAAATCCTTTCATCTAGGAGTTCCAACTCATTCAATATAGACACCCAATATTCCTCATTGTTGACCATGCCTTTCAAGGATATTCACAATGAAGGGATTTCAATTTCAATAGGTAAGATAGCTTCAAATCTGTAGACCAAGGAAAAAGGTGTGGCACATATAGGTGTATGAATGTTGGTTTGGTAAGCCCATAGGGTTGGGTTTAGTTGCAAATGCTAATCAGGTTCAACACCATTAATAATCTTTTTTAGTATCTTTAGGATGGTTATATTAGAAACTTTAGCTTGACCATTTCCTTGGGGGTAGTAGGGCATGGAGAATTGGTGCTGGATAGAAAAATTTGAACAAAGCTCTTTGACATATTGGTTTTTGAATGGGGTTTTGATGTTTGTTCTGATGGTTTGGGGAATTCCATATCAACATATTAGATAATTCAAGATGAACTTGGATATATTTTTCCCTATGATGTAAGTTAATGGAATTGCTTCTATCCACTTTGTGAAATATTCAAGTTGTAGTGATAATGAACTTATTCCCATTAGATGAAGTGGGAAAGATCTTGGCTACCAAGTCTAATCCTCACTACAAGAAAGGCCATGGTGTCATTATAGGTCTTTGTCCCTATGTCGGTGCGTGAACAAGGTCACTATGCTATTGGCATCAACAATATTTTCTTGAGTGTTGAATGCATTCTTGTTCAATTAAGGCCCAATAGTACCCTATTCTCAACAATTTTTGTACTAGATTAGATCCTCTAGTGTGAGACCCACGAATACCTTCATGCACTTCATGTAAAGTGGTTTTTGCTTCTTCCACATTGAGACATCGAAGTAATGTTCCATCTAGACTTCGTTTGCATAGGGTGTCTCCTAAGATGGTTAATCAAGATGTTCTATGGAAAAAGGTTTTGTTTTGGCTTGTCATTAAGTAAGGATGTATGATACCATGATGGATATAGTTAAATGTATCTTGGTACCATGGTGAGCTAGGACCAACAACATCACAAACCAATTCTAATTCTGAGATATCAAATGTTGGTATGAGGAGTTGCTCCACAATAAATTTGTATTTTGGATTTTTTTGTGGAATTTCGAGGAGTGAACCTATTGTCACCATAGCGTCAGTTTCTTTGTTGTTGATCCAAGGAACCTATTAAAATGTGATGATGAAAAAATACTATTTGAAACTTTCCACCATTATTTTATATGGCATTAGCTTGTTATCCTTTGTTTGATACTCATCATTTATTTTCCTTATTACTAGCTGAGAGTCTCCATAAACCTGTAATTATTTTATCTGCCATTCTATGGCCATCTTCAGTCTTGTGAATAGTGCTTCATATTTAGAGATGTTATTTGTAAATGGAAAAGCGATATACTATCTCCCTATGGTGTGATATATAAGATACCTACTCCTGAGTCGTATTGAGTGTGGGACCTGTCAAAGTACAAGGTCCAACAACTTATTTATTCTATTAGAAAAATTCTTTCATCTAGGAATTTTGTTGTGAGAGGCTGATGATCATCCATCTATGCTTCTTCTAGTTGATCTACTATGATTTTCCCTTTGATAGCTTTTTTGTATATGTAATTTATGCCAAACTCACTTAGCATCATTACCCATTTTGCAATCCTGCCTATTAGAGTTGTTTTTGCTAATAAGTATTTTAGGGGATCTACTTTTGATATCAACTTTACTTGTCTATTCAAGATGTGATGTCTCAACTTCTATGCCACAAATATGATAGATAGACACACTCTTTCTATGGGCGAATAGTTGAATTCATAGCCCACTAGTGTTTGGTTGATATAATAGACCACTCTTTCCTTGTTATTGTTATCTAGTTGTGCTAAGAGAGATCCTAACATGCTACTTGTGTTGTAGAAACATATAGGATCATTGATTTATTTGGGATTGGTGGCATTAATACTTGAGAAGTTAGTAGATACTCCTTGACTTGCTAGAACGCCTAATCACATCGGCCATCCCACTTGATTGTTATGTCTTTGTGTAGCAGATGGGTGAAAGGATGTCACTTTTCTACCAATTGTGTAATGAATCTCCTGATGGATTGTAGTTTCCCTTGTAGAATTCTCATCTACTTCAATGTACTTGGAGGAGGTATTTCTAATATAGCTTTTACCTTAGCGGTGTTGGTGTTTTTCCCAACAGAACTTTGAAATCCTCTAAAGGGTAGCCAATCCTTATGCTCAAGAATATTCAAAGTTAGTGGCCAATGAATGAGTAAAGGATTTTGAGGCCTTTACTCCTACACTTTAGGCTCTGTGAGACCTAGGAGGGTGTTCCTTATCATTTTGATGTGATATATAATCACTTGAGAACACTTCTACATAGATATCAATCCCTAGTAATTGCAAATAAACATAATTCACTAAATATTTGGCAGACCTTCAAGTAAATTATTATCTATTTTCTATGAATTAGGTGATACTTCAAATACATACAACATAATTGAAATATTTTTAATGATTTTCATTCTCACTCTAAATCCTTAGTTGGATGCATTACTAGCTCACTTATCTTTAAGATTATCTAATGAATTGACCAGTGCCCTGTATATTGGGTTAATGGAGTCAAATTTATAACAACCCATAATATATCAACCCTTTAACTTAGAAATTTGTGGACTATTATCATAATTATTTGTAGTATGACAACTGACAATTTCTAAAGTGCAACTTCTTACCAAATCCTATGCAATTTTCTTACAGACCTACAACCTTCTTCAAGCATTTAATCAACTCTTTGAGTTGAAGCCAAAATAAGCCACACATTCAATTAAAAATTTGAAGATAAACAAAAAGACCATTGATAATTTCATTTATAATTTGTAAGAGATTTACATAGGAGAGTATACATTTTAGAACTAAGATTATCTTCCATATCTGCAACTTCTATAAAACCATTTTAAGATTATTACATATACGACCCAAACCCTAGACTGTGTACTATTCTATTCATTAGTTATTTTGAAAAATGCTTCTCTCTAAGCTAAGCTTCTTACCTAGACTATTGTGAGACTCAAAATTTGAACCCCTACAATGAGCCTTGAAATCCCTTTTATAAACAAGGGAGCAACAAGAATCCATCTCAATTACAATTACAATTAAATTTTAGATATCTCCTGAAGGTTGTATGTAATCATTTGCAATGTAGGGGAGAACAAAACTTTACACCACTTGCCGAAGAAGAACCAACTAATACCACCAAAAGCACCATTAATTGTTGTTTAGCCTTCACATTCCATATACACAAATAAATTATTCATGATACTAGCCAAAAATCACCCAAGTTAGCACAAAGGATAAAAACCCACATAGGTAGAAAGCCAAAAAAATTTATCACGGAAATACTATCACCAAACACAAAAAACTAGGACCTAGACACCATCCAACTGAATCAGAACTAGAAAACACATTCCCACTTTGTGTCATCACAAAGGCCAGAGAAGCCACCACTCCTTTATCAACGTCCTTTTCAAAAGCAGAATAAGTACGCCCACTTGGTGTCCTTGCTAAACTTGGGGAAACTGCCACCACCTCTTCATCCGAGTCTACTAATTTAGTCAAGGCCATATGATACTGGCAGTAACCTGAATCAGTCTTCGTCTCACTATCCGAAGGATCACTTGAGACTTCAATAGGAGAATGGTGCTTTCCCAAATAAGCTCAGTGGTAATTGTTCTTCCTTGTTGCTTCCCTCATAGTTTTCACATGATATTTTTCTTTAGTCTCAATATCTCCTCCCAGGAAAACTAAGCTCCTCATCTTATAGTTACTTTTCATAATTACCTGGATTGATTTCTTGTCGTGGGCACCCTTTTTCCCCTCCTCCTTTGGAGTTAGAATAACTCTAGGTGTGCTTTGATCATTCTTTGGAACGTGATCCTATGAATCTTGCAAGTTGAGTCCTCAAGACCTTCGTACAAGGGAAGTAGAGACAATGGAATTACTCATTTTCACTAAACGAAAGCTGAGAACAACAATACCTCAAAATTGCAAACCAACCCTACACTAGTTCCTAGACAATTTTGTAGAATAAAAGTTGATGGAAATCTCAAAAAAAATTTCCTTGTTCCATGTTAAAAACCCTTATTGCATTTGGATATAGGGTTGCTATCTACAAAATCTTACAGTGTTCTATTGGGCCATTGACTACCTATTACCCGTTGCAAGTTATTTTAATGCATCTTTAAGTCATTCATTGTCACCTGGTAACTTGTCCTTCTAGCCTAGCTTCACACCTTTCTATTTTATAAAATTGAGTAAGAATCTTTGGGCCCTTACATCCTTTGCATTTTGTAGCTTAGAGGTATTTGAGTTAATTATTATCCTAGGGAGTCCCCTTCATTAAAAATGACTAATAAGCATGCACTTAAAAGGTTCCCACTTATGTCTCGATGGCCTTCATAGTTGTATCGCTCATCGCTGCTTTATTCATTGGTTTACACATTGAATTAGTGATGAGCGATAAATTAATGTTGTTTCTTTGATATCACTCATCACTAATGGCTTTTGAGTTTTCAAAATTGTAATAACGATGAGTGATACTTCTGTCGTTATGTTCTTATCGCTCATCGTAGATGGCCATGAAAAGATAAACTTGGAATCGCGATGAGCGATGTGATGTGATTTCCTATATATGGCTTGATCGCGGATATGTTTTGAATGTAAAGACTCACATCAGTGATACATGATGGATATTAAAAAAGTTGTAAATCTTCTCATCGCTAATCGCTTGCAAGATATATGAGGAGAATTAGCGATGAACAAATACCATATGTTATAACTTCATCACTCATTGCAGATTTGTTTTAGAACTTGAGTTCTAAATTAGTGATAAGCGATGGATGTTCTCTAAAGGATTTTTCTTTCACTGATGTGATATGATCATATGAGTAATGTCTTTTATAATGTTTCTTTTATGTAGGTTGCACATTTCCAATTCTGGTGTTATCACATCTCCTGTCACAAATAGAAGCCTCAGTACAAGGTTTAAATTAACGATGCGTGACAGGAGGATAAGTGTGACCAACGGTCAGGCCATAGAACCAGGGGCTAAAGACCATTTCCAGAATGTCTACATCACTGATAGAGTGGGTCAAAGACAAAGTAGATCAGCAACAAGCAATGGTCACTACATGGAATGGGCTACGTGGAAAAATCCTGAAGATGTAGTATAAAGAAAAGGGAAAGCAGTGAGAAAACTGAGGAACCATTGATAAAGTTTTAAAGCAAGATAATCCAATGGACTAAGAATCATCACATAAATACTTTCATCAAAATTTAGAATCAGTGATGAAGCGATGAAGTGTATAAATAAAGTTTCCCTCTAAGAAAAACTAGACTTGTGTACTTCACCGATATTAATAAAAGCACGGATTAGGTTGGTGATACATGTTGATTGACAGATCACAACACTTGAGTTGGAATCATTGTTTTCTATGAGAAAGTTTCTAAGGACATAAACAAAAGGCTCATATCACCATGGATGAAGTTTTAAGTTCTTTAAAAGCAACGACTTAGATTCAATCTTGAGCTATAAGTTATCAACTTGCTCGCGTAAGGAGATTTCGAGTCATTAATCTTGCATTCTTCAAATTACCTATTTAATGCAGATCACTTGATTGATTTTCCTTGTCATAATTCAAATTGTAATGAATGAGGGTCGAAGGCTGATAAGGAAGTGTGTGGGAATTGAATTCTCCTAAGAAGTGTGTAGACATTCTAGGCAAGTAGGTCTATCATGATGATTCGAGAGTCTGAGGGGCTAAGTTTGTTTGAGCTTAAGGGAGGTCTTGAGAATAAAAGTGGAATACATGGAGCTCCTGATATGCCAAAAGGAAGAGTAGGATTTAGGAAATTCAAGGAGTATAGTGCCAAGGAGAATTACCATCCTAGAGAGCAGATAGTTTCAAAAGAATTAGTCAAACATAGAGAGAAGAGGATGGTGAAATATAAAAGGAAGACAAGGATAGAGAGTGAGCATTGTAAGGCCTATTTGAAGGAATGAAATTATTCATGTGAGGTATCTAATAACCCTTCAGACAGTGAGGGTGACACTGAATCAGAGGGTGATTATTATCCCCTCTCCCTGGTACTATCGAGGAATCCTGAAAAAGAGGTGGTGATAGTTTCTCCAGTCACACCGAGAGCAAAACATGGGTGAATATCCTCTGAGGTTGATGACTCAGAGTAATGATTGCACCCTATTTTTTTTTTGATGAAACCATTCCCTTTATGTTAGAATTTTCCTATTCAAGACTTTAATGTGATTTCTTGTTTCATCTACTGAGGTGGAATGTTTTTGGGCTGTTACGTAGGAGAAGTGCCAGACTAGCTAACCTTGGCGACATGTATATTGTATCCGAACAATATATAGGTTTGTGTTGGAGCTGCTATTGGAGAATATTTTTTGGTCAACAAGGATGAGGATTCAATATGGTTACAACAAACTTTTCCTTTTGAGGAGCTAGCATGTCTTCATTTAGGGAATGTGGAATGCGGTCTTTTACTCTTCCATTTTCCTCAAATGATTGCATGTAAAAAACTAGGAATATCTCGAATTATGGTACAAATGAAATGAAATGTAAATGTAATTAAGCTTGATGCTTGTTGCTCGCTTGTCCTATAAAAGGAATTTCAGGGCTTATTATAGAGGTCGGATTCTGAAGTCTTAATAGGGTTCTAGGTAAAAGCTAAGTTTAGAAAAGGAACTTAGAATAGAATACTGAAGTAGGCCATTAGTTTCTCTTCGATAAGAAGTCAAGTATGTAACAATATTAAATGAGTTTTATAGAAATTACTTATATTGAAACAAATATCAGTCAAGAATTTGATACTCTCCTATGTATGTTCATTATGGAGTTATGAATGAGGAATACTAATGGTGTTATCATTTGTCTTCAAATATTTCATTTGAATGTATTACTCTGTTTTCAACTTTAATTCAAGGAATTAATTAAAATACTTGAATAGGGTTATAAAATTTGTAAGGAATGGCTTAGGATTGCTAAGACGTGAATTTTTCTTGCACAGTGAGTTTTCATAAACGCAAAGCAATACGAAAATAGTCTATTTCTCCCTTAAATAAGTAATTTGTAAATTATTGATCTTGTTGTGTACTTGACTCCGTTGCTCCAATTGATGAGACACTGATCATTTTGTTATAAAATATTGCATAAGATGAACAGGTAATTTTCTTGGCCCTAGACTTATGAGAAGACAATACTCAAATTAAAAAAATCTCTCCAAGGGTTGTAGAAGTGGAATTAACCCCAATTCCTACTAGATAGCTAATCCTTCATTTGAAAATCTGCCAAATATTTAGTGAAATTGATTTTATCTGCCATAAATAGGACAATCTATGTATAAATGTGTTACTAATTGATTATATTACACGAAAACGCAATTGGGATTACCCTCCTAGGTTTCATAGAACCTAAAGTGAAGGAGTACAAACTTTAAAATCCTATGCTTATTGTGTTGGCCACTAACCTAACAGTTCTTCATCATAGGAGTTTCTTCTTAGAGGATTGTTCAGTTTTGCTAGAAAAAACACCAACAAAAATGGTGACTCTGTTGGGGACACTATGAATCTCCGGTGGTAGACTATTAGAGTTAAGAAATTGGTGAATTTGAATATCTAGTTTAGATACTGAGGAATTTCCAAACCTAGAAATGTTTATGTTGAGAAAGTTTCAAAGGATATAGGTGTGACTCTGCTATGGGAAAAGACCCAAAAGAACATTCATCTTTGAAGGAGATTCATATTGCTTGAAGTTTAGTCCTCTAAAAAGAGGTGGTGACTCTATTATGAACCTGACAAAGATGTGAAGAACATTTCAAATCAGCACATGTTTCTAGTCAGGAAGAAGAACCCTTTGCTGCAACATTTCCAGGTATTCTTCAGTTTTTGGTTTTCAAGAAAGAAAAATATGTATATGAAAACCATAGTTGTAAGTCCTATAAAAATTGGATTCCCTATTGAGTGATTAAGCACTAAGGAAGGGAAATAGTAGTGATAGTCTTGCATACTTCTGTATTACTAAATGGCATATTTATTTATAGAGCTATGTATGCAATGTTCTTGAAGAAATTCATTTAGAAGATCTTAAGCAAGTAAGAGATAAAATTTTCATTGTAAGAGATTAAAATTTGGTTGTAAAAGAAGTCTGAGTTGCTCAATGTAATTGCATAATATAAGAAGGTTTATAGAGGTTTAAGAAAATGTATCATCAACCTATGTATCCCTGTGTGGAACCAAATGTAACAATGCATAGTGCTCAGGCCTTGTCATGTAATAAAAGAAGCTTCAATATCAAAAGGTACATGGCCATAAATTTTGATGGCATCTTTGTTTACCCAAATATTATTCCATCTGAAATCATAAATGAGCTACCAAAGTTCAGTGGTACAAAGAGTGAATCAACAAGTAAGCATTTGCAAGAATTCAACAATTTAATGGATGACTATGAGATAGATCATGAGGTTGTTTGTTTAGTCTCTAAAAGGAGATGCAAGAGATTGGTTCTCTGATTTACCAGTATGCTCTGTCTATTTTTGAAATGAGTTCAAAGA
The DNA here is from genome assembly GCA_007258455.2 of Sequoia sempervirens. Classification (NCBI taxonomy): domain Eukaryota; kingdom Viridiplantae; phylum Streptophyta; class Pinopsida; order Cupressales; family Cupressaceae; genus Sequoia; species Sequoia sempervirens. The sequence goes on from VDFB02271358.1 coordinate 647,936,523, forward strand.
AGTGTATGTAGAATAGTTTAGTGAAAGGGTTAGTGTTGGCTATTTTCTTAATAAATTTATGAACATTGAGAAAGAAGATGATGAACTAGTCCCAACATTTAACTAAAGATTTGCTAAAATATTAAGGGATATTCCTAATGTTTTGGATCTAAGTGATGCAGTATGTTTGGTTGTTTATTTGGGAGCTTTTGATAATAAAAAAATAGCTATCTGTTGAGAGATAAAGATCCCAAAACCTTACGTCAGGCTTATGGGATAGCCATGAATATTGAAAAAAACTTGAAATATGGGATGCAAAGGAATCACTTGGATACAAGTGTTTACTGCCATAGAATGCCAAATATTGATGAATGGTGTAAACCAGAAGTCAAAAATGAATGTAAGAGAAATTGCACCCCTATTGTTTCAACTTGCACAACATTCTATAATACTGATCTCATAAATCCCCAAACATATCATCAAGAAACCATCATGTTTTCAAGTTGTAATGATAATAATTTTGCTGCTCTGTATGAGTCAAGTAGTGAGATATCACATGAAGAAGAAAATAGTAGAGAAAAGGTTGAAAATATATACCTCAATGAGGAAAATGAGAGGTATGGTTTAAATACTATTGAAAAATCCATTACTTATGCTCCTATGGATGAGATAAGACTGGGTATTCAGTCTGATACTGAACATAGTTGCAGTATTGATGAGCCCTCTTGCTGTAGTAATGATGATGGAATTGAGTATGGTTAAATCTCTATTGAATATGATTTTCCTCATGAAGAAGAGATAGAATCATTTGTTGTAGATGAGAAATGTGTTGATAATGTTGTAAGTGCATTTAAAAATGTGTCTGTCTATTCTTCTAATGATTACAATGATTGTGGATGTTGTAATGACTTGGAGGAATTAGACATCCATGTTGAGAAAACTGAGGCTCTTATGTCAAGTATGAATGTAATGGAAAATCCATTGTATTATGAGCCTCCATCTTCATCAGAGATGAAGAATAATTATCTCTATAGGTGCAGAGATAGTCCACTCTTTGCTAAGGATTCTGATGATGCATCTGATATAGGGTCAGAATGTGGTCTCGAGCATACAAAGCAACACATTGATGTGATCCTTGAGGACATCGCTTATGAATGTATTACATTTGATGTCGGTATTGCAGATAAGGTTGAGTATCAAGATGCCAACTATCTGGAAGAGCATGAATGCTTCCAGTTTTTAGTTCAGTTGGAAGGAATTTTGATGAAGCATGACAATGGAATGAATAATGAGAAATGCTATTTTTAGTATGAACATATTTCATATAATGAACATAACACATATGTGTCATGTGATGATGAAAATTTGTAATTCATGCCTAACTCTACAATACAAAATGATGGAGGTTACACTGGCAGTTTTATGCTCAGAAATGTTGTGAGAAATGTTGATAACAAGGATTATAATCAGACAAACTCTCACTTGTTAAAAAGAGGCCTGGCATTTGTTCTGGCAGGATTGAAATTGCTCTTACATTAGTGGTACAATAAGGATAAATATGAATGGAAAGACATCAACTCTTTTAGAAGGATTGTTTTTGACAGACGAAGAAACTTATTCAACGTTTTTGTGGCCTAGTGCCACCAATCAGGAAGGTAAAACCTGGTTGAATTGAGGGATGCATAATATAGTTTGCATCTTTGTAGAAATTTTCATGTTGGTTGGGTGGAGGTTGGATCTCCCTTTTCAGGTCTTCTCTGCCCATGTAAATTGTGTACATATGTTGTTTCTTTTGTTTTTTTCTTGTGCTTAGTCTACTTCACCTGAAATTATGAGATCTCACCATGCCTACAAGAGGCATGTGTCCCCAGTTGGAGCCACTGATGGAACCATAAAAAAAGAAATTCCTTGTTCCATGTTAAAAACCCCTATTGCATTTGCATATAGGTTTGATATCTACAAAATCTTATAGTGTTCTATTGGGCCATTGACTCCCTATTACTCATTTCTAGTTATTTTAATGCATCTTTATGCCATTCATTGTCACCTAGTAACTGATCCTTCTAGCCTAGGTTCAGACCTTTCTATTTTATAAAATTGAGTAAGGATCTTTGGGCCCTTACATCCTTTGAATTTTCTAATTTAGAATTTTTTGAGTTAATTATTATCCTAGGGAGTCCCATTCATTAAAAATGACTAATAAGCATGTGCTTAAAAGGTTCCCACTTATGTCCTGATGGCCATCATAGTTGTATCGCTCATCGCTGCTTTCTTCATTGGTTTACACCTTGAATTAGCGATGAGCGATGGATTAATTTTGTTTCTTTGATATTGCTCATCACTGATGGCTTTTACGTTTTAAAAAATGTAATAGCAATGAGTGATACTTCAGTCTTTATGTTCTTATCGGTCATCGTGGATGGCCATGAATACATAAACTTGGAATAGTGATGAGTGATGTGATGTGATTTCCTGTATATCATTTGATCGCAGATATGTTTTGAATGTAAAGTCTCACATCAGTGATACACAATGGATATTACAAAAGTTGTAAATATTCTTATCACTAATTGCTTGCAAAATATATGAGGAGAATTAGTGATGAACAAAGACCATATGTTATAACTTCATCACTCATCATGGATTTGTTTTAGAACTTGAGTTCTAAATTGCTGATAAGCAATGGATGTTCTCTAAAGGATTTTTCTTTTGCTGATGTGATATGATCATATGAGCAATGCCTTTTGTGATGTTTGTTTTATACAGGTTGCACGTGTCCAATTCTGGTGTTATCACAACATCTGTCATAGATAGAAGCCTCAGTACAAGGTTTGAATTAATAATGCATGACACAAGGATAAGTGCGACCAATAGTCAGGCCATAGAACTAGGGCCTAAAGACCATCACCAGAATGTCTACATCACTAATAGAGTGGGGAAAATCCAAAGTATATTAGTGAAAAGTGATGGTCATTGCATGGAATAGGCTACGTGGAAAAATCCTGAAGATTTAGCATAAAGCAAAGGGAAAGCAGCAAGAAAACTGAGGAATCATTGATAAATTTTTAAAGGAGGATAATCTAATGGACTGAGAATCATCACATAAATACTTTCATCAAAATTTAGCATCAATGATGAAGCGATGAAGTGTATAAATAATTTTCCCTCTAAGAAAAACTAGTCTTGTGTACTTCACCGATATTAATAAAAGCACGGATTAGGTTGGCGATACATGTTGATTGACATATCACAACACTTGAGCTGGAATCATTGTTTTCTATGAGAAAGTTACTAAGGACATAAAAACCAAGGCTCATATCACCATGGATGAAGTTTTAAGTGCTTTAAAAGCAACGTCTTAGATTCAATCTTGAGTTGTAAGTTATCAACTTACTCGCGTAAGGATATTTCAAGTCATTAATCTTGCATGCTTCAAATTTCCTATTTAATGTAGATTACTTCATTGATCTTCCTTGTCATAATTCATTTTACAATGAATGAGGGTCGAAGGCTGATAAGGAAGTGCATCAGAATTGAATTCTCTTGAGAAGTGTGTAGACATTCTAGGCAAGTATGTTTGTCATGATGATTCGAGAGTCTAAGAGGTTGAGTTTGTTTGAGCTTAAGGGAGGTATTGAGAATAAAAGTGGAATACATGGAGCTCCTAATATGCCAAAAGGAAGAGTAGGATTCAGGAAATTTGAGTAGTATAGTACCAAGGAAAATTACCATCCCAAAGAGCAGATAGTTTCAGAAGAATTAGTGAAACACAGAGAGAAGAGGATGGTGAAATATAAAAGGAAGGAAAGGATAGAGAGTGAGCATTATAAGGCCTATCCAAAGGAATGAAAATATTCATGTGAGGTTTCTAATAACCCTTCAGATAGTGAGGGTGATACTGAATCAGAGGGTGATTATTATCCCCTCTCCCTAGTACTATCGAGGAATCCTGACAAAGAGTTGGTGACAGTTTCTCTAGTCCCACCATGAGCAAAACATGGGCGAATATCCTTCGAGTTTGATGACTTAGAGTGATGATTGTGCCCTATTTTTCTTTTTGATGAAACCATTCCCTTTCTGTTAGGATTTTCCTATTCAACACTCATGATTTCTTGTTTCATGTGCTGAGGTGGAATGTTTTCAGGCTGGTATGTAGGAGAAGTGCCAGACTAGGCAAACTTGGTGGTGTGCTTATTGTATCCAGATGATATACAAGTTTGTGCTAGAGATGCTATTGGAGAATCTTCTTTGGTCAACAAGGATGAGGATTCAACATGGTTACAACAAACTTTTCCTTTTGAGGAGCTAGCGTGTCTTCATTCAAGGAATGTCGAATGCAGTCTTTTACTCTTCCATTTTCCTCAAATGATTGCATGTAACAAACTAGGAATTTCTCAAATTCTAGTAGAAATGAAATGAATTGTAAATGTAATTAAGCCTGATGCTTGTTGCTCCCTTGTCCTATAAAAGGGATTTTAGGGCTTATTACAGAGGTCAGATTCTGAAGTTTTAATAGGGTTCTAGGTAAAAGCTAAGTTCATAAAAGGCACTTAGAATAGAATACTGAAGTAGGCCATTAGTTTGTCTTGGATAAGAAGTCATGTATGTAACAATCTTAAATGAGTTTTATAGAATTTATTGATATTGAAACAAATATCAGTTAAGAAGCCAATACTCTCCTATGTATGTTCATTATGGAGTTATGAATGAGAAATACTAATGGTATTATCATTTGTCTTCAAATATTTCATTTGGATATATTACTCTATTTTCAGCTTTAATTCAAGGAATTAATTAAAATTCTTGAATAGGGTTATAAACTTTGTAAGGAATGGCTTAGGATTGCTAAGAAGTGAATGTTTCTTGCACAATGAGTTTTCATAAATGCAAAGCAATACGAAAATAGTCTATTTCTCCCTTAAATGAGTAATTTGTAAATTATTGATCCTCTAGTGTACTTGAATCCATTGCTCCAATTGATTAGACACTAGTCATTTTTTCAGAAAATCTTGCATAAGATGAACAAGTAATGTTCTTGGCCCTAGAATTATGAGAAGACAATACTCAAATTAAAAAAATATCTCCAAGGGTGGTAGAAGTTTAATTAACCCCAATTCCTAGCAGATAGCTAATCCTTCATTTGAAAATCTACCAAATCTTCAGTGAAATTGATTTTATCTACCATAAATAGGAATTAATTTGTGTATAAATGCATTACTAATTGATTATATTGTACGGAAATGCAATTGGGATTACCCTCCTAGGTTTCATAGAGCCTGAAGTGAAGGTGTACAGACTTTAAAATCCTATGCTCATTGTGTTGGCCACTTACCTAACAATTCTTCATCATAGGAGTTGGCTACTTCTTAGAGGATTTTTTTGGTTCTGCTAGAAAAATCACCAACAAAAGCTATCACCACTTTCTTTGTAGACTTAGGAAATTTTAGCTTTTAATTGCAATGGCGAATATAAAGGCTACCAACTCCATTTATCGAGCAATCGATCATGTTGATCATCAATGCTCAGTGAAAGCCACATGAGTGAGCAAATAGTCAATCGTTGGATGTTGCATCACGATCCTTAATTTCCCAGATGTATGAAAATATGTGTAGCATCCTAAATGATTATAGGAGAGTAATCATTCACAAACTTTAGAATGGAATTTGATAAATCCTGGAGGTGCCTCTGCCATTAATGCTCACTTGCACAGAACAAAATGACTATGATGCTCACATCTCTAATTTTAAATGATAGACGTTGATCTCTTGATGAAGTGGCATGTCAAATGACTTAGATTGAGTCAATCATGTTTGAAATTCTATCGCTATCATGTGCCAATTCTTGGCCAATGACATTTGGCCAACTAGACACCAACACATCCACCTGCAGGCCCCACCATTCACCACCAAGCTGAAGAGGAGCTCCACATGTCACAAGCCCGCTGACCTTGTGGCTTTTATTAAAGTAATATTTTAATTGTGTAGGGTTGGTGTGGAATGACTAAGATCACCTCCCAATACTTCATCACGACCATTAATTTGAAGTCCCACAACATTAGGATCAATAGTGGAGACTGGGCCCCACACCCACCAAGGGACATGCGTCCATTGTCGCTGACCCTATGAATTTTAATGAAACATTATTTTAATCACATGGGGTGGGCAGTAAATGGCCAGGATCAAATCTGATGATCAGACAGTGGGAAAATTGCACGTGCAAATAGAGTTAGTCATAAAGATGGGGCCATGACTAGGTCAACGAGACTTGACCCTTAGGATTGCAGACTTAAAAAACTTAAGTCATTTTAACACAAAATTTATCGCCCGACCTAGGAAATATGAATCAAATGATCAAATATTTCATGATTGACAACCTAGACCAAAGGGGCTAGTGTGAATAACAATCTCAATGACCTAAGTCATGACTTAAGTGACTGGCAATTAGGAGTAACAAGTCAATGCAAAAATAGGATGCCAAGGGGTTTATGATGGTGTAAATTTAAAATGAGAATTTTTAGACTAAAACCCTAGCTCTACCCTTGGACATAGAGGTTCAAAATAATGACAAATCAAGAACCTACTAAATATTTTGTAAAAATTTTAGAAGCTCTACCAAGCGGGATCTACCTCGATGCCCCTTCTTGATATTATATACACTAGCAGTTTTCTTGATGTTACTCTAAATACACACTTCTTTGGATTGAGCCTTAAGGTGTATTGTTCAAGCCTATCAAATACTTTTGCTAGGTTTTTCAAATGGTCTTCTCTTTTGATGGACTTTGCTAGTATGTCATCCACATAATCCTCCATAGTTGTATGCAACATTTCTTGAAAGATGGTAGTCATTGCTCATTAGTAGGTTGCCCATGCATTATTTTGACTGAATGGCATGATGTTCCAGTAGAAGGTCCCCCATGAACAAGTGAATGCTATTGGTAGGCTTCCCCTACATTCTTTAGACCAAATGGCATGACATTCTAGTTGAAGGTCTCCCATGCACAAGTGAATGATATTTTATGTTTGTCCTTAGGGGATATTTTGATCTGGTTATATCAATGTCTTGTAGTTAGCTCTATGATCATATCAATGTTGGGTAGAGGGAAGTCATCCTTTAGGAAAGCCTTGTTTAGATCCTAAAAGTTTGTGCAGATTCGTATTCCCGCAATGGCCTTTGATACTGGTACTAGATTAGACACCCATTCAAGATAGTCAATGGGTCTGATAAAGCCCAAATCTAACAATTTCTGAAGTTCTACATTTACCAAAAGTACTACCTGTGGATGCATCTTTCATAGCTTTTTATTGATGGGTTTAGCTCCAGGAAATACTACTAGGTGATGTATGAACAATGTTGGATCTAGCCCTGGCATGTTTGATATGTCCATGTGAAGTTGATTTTCCTCATTGATAAATGCTTAGAAGTTCACCTTTTCTTCAGGATCAATTGATGTTGCATGATATGTGATTTTAGGTGTTTCTACTATGCCAACATTGATAGGTTTAACATCTTCAACTAGGAGTGATGACTTCCCTTGATATTCTATGGTGGGGAGATTGAATGTTCCATCTTTTGGTGCCTCAAAGAGGTTTTCACCTTTAGATGTGTCCTTTATTTTTCTCTTTTTTGAATCCAATAAATCCACATTGTGGTTTTCTTTAGGTGACCTCTTTTTGATTTTTTAAATTTATAATTTGTTTTTGTGACTAGAATACACAATCTCCCCTCTGAAATATGCTCATTGCTCTAGTTTCATTACAAACCCTTCTTTGTGATCTCCTTGTGATATATTGGTTTCAAGTCCCATGAACTCCACAATAGCCTCATCATTTTGGAATGTGTCCAAAATTGGAGTATGATTTTGTTGGTCCTAATCTATCAACTCTAGATAATGCAAGGATATTTTGTCATGAGTATCTATGAAGCCTATGGATGTTGTTGCTAGGTTAGTGACAATGGTTTTTTTCAAAGCTCCACAAGGTATCTAGGTTATATTCACTTGAGTCACAAGAATCCCATTCATATTCATTGGAATCTATCTCGATATAGTCATCATCAAATGCAGGTTCAGATGTAGGTTCAATGATGATAGTATTTATGTTGAGGTTTTCAAACATGTTTTAGATATACAAATATTCTTCTAGACATTCACAAGTATATGATGTCTCAACCATGGTAGAAGTAGCTTCTTCTTCATAGGAGGTGTTTTTAGTATTTGGGGTAATCAGGTTAGATGAACCATAACCCAGTCCAAGATTCTTGGGGTGCTTTTCCTATTAGCATATGGCTTCTAGTGTTGTCATTGATGGCAACATAAGTCATTATTTTGGTCCACATATCAAGATTTTTCCATATCGGTAGGCAGAGTAAAGAACAGAGTATTACAAGAAGAGAGAATAAAGAGCAAGGTATCCGGTTAGTATGTCAATCTGTATGCTTCACTACATTATCATTTTGAGTTGTGGATCTTGGGGAAGGTTCTTAAGTATCTATATTATCTTATTGTTAAGTTTTGTGATGTCGCATTAATTGGTGTATAAGTTAGGAGATCTGGCAAGATGATTTTCTTTTTATTAACTCATGGTGGCCAACTTAGTGAATATGGCATGTCACGAATATTCGAGGTATAATTAATTAAGGTATCCTATGCTTGAATATTTTGTTTTGGGGACTAGTTATGTTGTGAATGACTTTGATGGGTATGCATCAAATATTAAATGTGGATTGAGCCAACTATTGGAAAATATTTTTATTTTGCTAAAGCTGACATGAAGCGACTAAATCTTTGATAGTGGATATATATAAGAGATTAGTTAATTCATTGTAAATGAGTGAAGGTGAGTGTTCAAAGTATATTGCGAATGTCAGAAGGGTTGTTGAGAAATTTGGCACAGTTTCACTTGTGCAAAATAGGATTGTTGTGAAGCAAATTAAGACAGAGTAGAGCGAAGTGCAGAATCAGACAGAAGGTCCAGAATCTAATCTATGAGCCTCATGAGAACTGAAACAAGGTATTTGTAGATGTTACTGTTAAATAAATATTTGAGCAGCTCCCTTCGGGTTTATCTTTTGTATTGTGTGTGCGCCGGCCTGTGCATTGCCAAGTTTACTTGGATTTTTTATCAAAGTTTTGATCTGCCGCTTTGCGCATCTACTCTTCACAGCTTTGGGTATCGACATTCCTTTTGGATCCTGGGAAACTTCGTTATGTTTCCACGTGTCGCGATTATGGGATGCATTTGTTTCTTTTTCCTTAAGGCCTCGTCGGGCTGTGAAATGCTTCCATGAAGCCTTCATTCCTAAAAGGTGTTGGTGGGCCCCACATCTTGCTACATGGCAACTGTTTGTAAATATTTCAACGCGGGGATGAAATAGCAACTGCGGGCAGTGAAATGTTGCCACACGTCCTTTTACACCGGACTGATGGAGCACTCCCTCCGTTGTGATAAAGTTCTTAGCCCATTTGACACATGTTGCATTTTCGCAAATCCTCAGCAGCGATGGGAGAAAGGTTCATGTGGGCAGTCAAAGGTTGCCACGTGCCTAACAGCTGATCTGTTATGTAGGCAATAAGCTGGATGAACTAAATAATGCTATTGGTTGCTGCTTGTCATAATCATCCGTAGCATTAGATGACACTTGTCTGATCAAGCCTGGTTGGGACCACCGCCATCATTACAGAGGATGCACCTGTGCCCGGGATGATTGGATGCTGTGTTTCTGCTCGATGCTGTTATAACAGCCTTGGGAATATTCTGATTTAGGCATCATTGTAGAAAATTGTGAAATCTTTTATGTTGCTGTTATCTAAAGCGGTGGGAGGTTTTCCTGCTATATATACTTTCTCTGTTGATGAGAAAAGGACCGGAACAAGAGAAAACATACTGGTTTTAGCAAAAAGACACTAGGCCTCTATTACTATTTTATTTAAATTGCAAAACTCTCAGACTATGCTAATTGTTTGGCCTTTCTGTTTTTCATGCTTTTGATTAAACTGTGAACTGTGCTTTATATTGTCTTAGCACTTCATTTAAAAAACTTCTATATATGTTGGATGCAAGTTTGCTTGCCTAGACCATGTCTAATGACTCTTCTTGGTAGTGAGAATGTATGCAATATTATTTTATGTAATTAAATGAACTGTCTATGCTATAATTTTAAGTCTCTGATGTTTTGGAATACAACAACACCATTCAGGCCCTTAAATCTATGATTTATCATGCCCATCATCAAATCTTGGCGCATCGCCTTAGGTTAGACTTTACTTTATTATATCCGCTTCCTTTTCCCTTTCCAAGCCCCATTATAGAAGAAGTTGGCTTCTCTAAAAATCTAGAGGTTACTTAGTTTACCGCAAAAGGTCCCACTTAAACTGAGTTTCCCATAAGACTCTGTTACCTCATCAAATTTTGGCGTTAACAGTTTGTTCTTTTTTTGGCACACCCGGTGGGACCCAAACTTAATGAAATTGCATTGTAGAAGGGTGTATGAGCCATCAGCCTGTAACTAGATCCCAAACTGCAGACAATCCCAGTTTACTAGTACCTTCACTAGGGACAGTCCAGGTCACTAATCAGCTGGTAACCGTTCCATTCCCACCACCCTTTCCTCTCACCATGTTGCCAGCCCCCAATAGAAACTGTACCATGGGACGCCGGAAGTCCCCTGGTAGCCCCGGTAGTGCCCGCTATTTGGGGCACTATCCCAGTTTCAGCCGTGAAAGCTATCCTCAAATTTGCTGGAGATAGCTCAAAAACGCCAGCAGAACATTTACAGGATGTGGCAGACATATATCTGGTACATGGTATTACATCACAAAATGTATCTCTGAGGCTCCTCACTGAGTCTTTCAAAGGCAAGGCTCTGGATTGGTATCAAACACTGACTCCTAATTCAATTCGCACCTGGGATGAACTCAGAGATCCATTCTATGAAAGGTTCTCGAATGACGAAGATTGTTATTCATTGTATTATCAGCTATCCGTCATAAAACGAGCCCCCCAGGAGGCTCTGATGGACTTCAATGCTCGATTTCACGTAAATTGGTAGAGGATCCCTGTTACCATCTGCCCGACTCTTGAATTGGCTTTTATATTTTATCTGAAGTCCATCAATTTTGACATTTCTGTGATGATCAAGTCTTTGGGAGGACCTACTCTACCAGATGCTTATGGTACTACTATCAAAGCTAAGAATCATTTGATAGATTGCAGAAAATTGCCTCCTCAACCTATTATGCCTATATTCCCTGAAATATCAATCTCCGCACAAGAGGTTGCGTCGACTAGTGTGCCTGCAACTACCTAGTCAATGTACTTATATGCGGCTGCTCCTAAAAATGTGGCTTCTACATCAGGATCTTCCAAGGATGAAATAAGCAACCTCAAGAAGATGTTGCGAACCATGGCAAATGACATAACGACTCTTAAGCGGAACCAAGCAATGCCCCTGTAGCCTACATATCAAAACTATCAAGGCGAGCGGTCTACTTATCAGCAAAATCAATAATAGGGTGCACCTCACACTAATCCACCAATGCCAAATGCAAACCAAATAGTGTTGGTGTCTTCTCTGTTGATGAGCGCGTCACCAAGCTCGAGTAGGGAATTAACTGCAGAACAAAACAACCTTATTGATGACATCAATCTGTGGTGTTTCCCTTGCAGCGATGCACATATGCCCCGGAACTGTCCACGTGGCAACCTACAATAGAAGGTGGCGAAGCAACATAGCCAAGGCATGACAAGGGAAAATGGAGGTTATGTATATGCCTCACCACAAATGGAGAGCGCAGTCCTTACCACACAAATGCAAGGAATGTTTTTAGAACAAGAATCATATATTGCTCCTGATCATGCATTTTTATCCTGGATGGAAGAAGAAGAAACAGTGTTTGCTAATGATGCATTCATATGCAAAACACCACAGGTGCAGTCTTACTCTAACACACGCTCAAAGAGAAGATTCATCGGTGAGCCAGTTGTTTCACATCTAGACAACCCACAACTCAGAGGAGTGTCTGATCAAATTCCTAGTGCTTCAACCGTCCCTTCACCTTCTCAACCATGGAAGGAGATTATTATAGCAAGAACCAAGGAGCAGAAATCTCCGAGTTTGCCACCTTTTAATGTGGTAGAGCAATTGAAGAAATTATCCTCTAATGTATTTTTGTGGAACATTCTAGCTATCCAAGAACAAAAGACGCTATTACAGAAGGCGCTTCAAGAAGAGATCAACCCGGCATCAACAGAGTCGTCTGCCAGTGCAGAGGTTGTTTGTCTCATACCGCCAGCAAAGTTCTTACAAACAAAACAAAGGAATCTCCTGCCGAGGACAGAAGTAGGTCAAAACCTCAGCCCTTCTTCTTGACTCTCATTGTAGGAAAGAAGCTAGTACACAACGCTATGATTGATTCTCGTGCTAGTACAATGGTTATGCCTAAACAGATAGCTGAAGCTTTGGGACTCAGCTATGAACCTATGAAAAGAAGGGTAATGCAGCTTGATGGAAATAAAGTTGAGACCATAGGTGTCATCAAAGTGATTCTTTTAACTCTATTTTCCTTCCCTAGTATCACAGTCCCGTAGGACATAGTGATCATAGATGTTCCTCCTATGTTTGGTCTCTGTCTATCCCCAGAATTTACTTCAAAGGTGGGCGGATACTTGTTCTTGGATTGGTCACACCTGATACTTAGGACCAAGCACGGCACAAAAATGAAGATAGAATTAGAGGATCGACATTCTGAACATGTGGCGGATGAGGCCTTGATCAATTTTGAAGCTGTGCATACCTCTATCACCAAGCAAGAAATGTGTTGCATTGATTTGCTAGAAGAGGAGAAGGTGAGTGGAGATCGGAATGATAAAGAAGATGCTCTGTTGAGTGAACACATAAATAATGATCCTTTCAGAAATTATCATGCTACAGGATTGGGCACGTATGTAATTTATGATGAAGACTAGGTGCTACCAAGGGTCACCAAAGAATCTCAAGATAACCAAGAAAATGAGCTATGGACACTATACTTTGATGGAGCAAGAAGCAAAGTAGGTGCTAAAGCAGGGGTATATCTAATATCCCTGCAAAAGAAAAAATGGTTGAGGCCTTTCCACTTTTATTTCGCCTGTTCAAACAATGAGGCTGAACTTGAAGGGTTAGTCCAAGGCCTAAGCCTTGTGGAACGAATGGGCATTAAGCAATTAATTGTGTTCGAAGTTTCTAAATTGGTAGTTAACCAGGTCCGGGGAATTTCTGTAGCAAAGAATGTCTGCATGAGATCCTATCGGCACCGAGTCTATGACTTGATTGATATTTTTGAAGCTTTCAACATCTAGACCATTCCCCGAAGACAAAATAGCGATGCAGATTGCATGGCTGTGATTGGTGCTCAATTTGATCCTATTTTTGGCCTGCTTCATAAGGAGCATTCAGTACGAGTGCTAGTCCAACTAGCGATCCCCGACAATGATCAAAGTTAGCAAGTCATTGAAAGCGATAAACACATCGCCTCGTTTATCCAGCACTCAGGGGAGTTCGCTGATCAGCTTCAACCAAAGATCACCAAGGCTTATGAAGGACAAATTATGCAGCTCAAATCTAATAAACTCTCGAAAGGATTGGTTACTCTTGAAAACTTTTTCGATTGTGATGATGCCCGAAATGATAAGAGGAAGTTCGAGAAGGAAAAAAGTGATTATGAGGACATTCAGGTCTCTGATGGTAGGAATCTCTGAGTCAGAAAAAATGTCCGGCACCATGATAAGGAAAGGCTTATTAGTTTTTGTGAAAAATATGGAGTAGTGGCCTGGTCCTACGATGATCTAGAGGGTTACGATCCTAGCATCATTCAACACACTATTGAGCTAATAGAAGGTGCAAAACCAGTCCCACAGAAACAGAGGCCAGTGAACCCTAAAATTGAGGCCCTAATGGCACAGGAGCTAACCAAGCTGATTGAGTCACGCATTGTCTTCCCAATCAAACATAGTACTTGGGTATTGAATTTGGTCCTAGTCCAAAAAAATAATGGGGATATCCGCTTGTGTGTGGACTTTCGAGACCTGAATAGAGCATCTCTAAAAGACCACTATCCATTGCCTTCTATGGAGTCAATCCTACAAACTGTGGCAGGATCAGAAATGTTCTCTTTGCTGGATGGTTTCTCCGGCTACAACTAGATCCGAGTTAAAGAAGAGGATCAGCACAAGACTACGTTCACCACAAAGTGGGGAACATTTGCATATGCTAAAATGCCTTTTGGTTTATCCAATGCAGGGGCAACATTCCAGCGAGCGATGGATGTCGCATTCAGTGAACTAATGAATAAGTTTATTCTAATCTATTTGGATGACCTTACTATGTTCTCTAAATCTAAGGATGATCATTTTGACCATTTGAAATTAGTTTTTCAAAAGTGCCAAGAGTGGAGTTTCCCTAAATCCAAAGAAATGTGTATTCGGAGTGCCACAAGGTAAGCTGTTAGGGCATGTTGTGTCTAGAGAAGGTGTTTCAATTGACCCCAAAAGAGTAAAGGCTATCAAAGAACTTCCCCTTCCAGTAAATAAGAAGGGTGTTCAGTCTTTCCTAGGCAAAGTAAATTTTGTCAGCAAGTTTATTTCCGATTTCGCAGAATGATTAGGCCAATCACCATAATGCTTAAGAAAGATCAAACTTTCAAGTGGACAAACGAAGCTCAAGAGGCTTTTCAAAGGATCAAGGAAGCTATTTCCATAGCTTTGGTGCTGATTAATCCGGATCAATCCAAAGACTTTATAATGTATGCTTTCAGTAGCAACTCCATTATTGCTACTGTTCTAACCAAAAAGGATAACGAATAAAAGGGGGAACATCTAGTGGCGTTCTATTCACGGACCCTAAAGGAATATGAGGCGAATTATAGTTTTGTCAAAAGACAGGCTTTGGCAATAGTAAAGGGACTTAAAAAGTTCCACCATCTAATTTCCTACAACAAGGTGCTGGTATATGTCGCACATTCCAGTGTGCATGAATATATCATGGAGGGGGAGATCACGGAAAAAATGGCTAATTAGATCACCAAGATCCTTGAATATGACATTGAAGTCAAGCCTACTAAGACTATTAAAGGAAGAGGACTGTGTGAGTATATGGCACAGAATGAGGAGGTACCTGTCGCAGAGGAGCAGCTAGAGCTCGTCTTCATAAATGAATCAGAATCAAAAGACAGTTGGCTGACTGAGAGAATGAGGTTCATGCAAACCGAAAAGTATCCACTAGGCCTCTTGTCCCAAAAAAGGAGGTATTACCGGCTATAGAATTACAGGTATACGCAAATAGAAGGAGTCCTTTTCAAAAAAAATTCAATGGTGTTCTCCTGTGATGCGTTACTTCGAAGCAGGCGAAGAGGATCCTCAACGTGTTCCACAATAACGTTGCAGGTGGACATTTCTCCGCCAAAACCACCATAATTAAAATCATGTGTGCTGGCTATTATTGGGCCACACTTTTCAGTGACTCCCACTCTTTGGTGAGGGCTCGTAAAAAATGCCAGTTCTTCACCGACAGAAGGAAGAATTTCGTAATGCCCCTCAGACCTATAGTGGCGGACGAACCGTTTGCGCAATGGGGCTTGGACTTCATTGGAATGATCAACCCAGTTTATAGTGCTAGACACAAATGGATTCTGACAGCTATAGACTACTTCACAAGGTGGATGGAAGTTGTTCCCCTTAAAGGTGCAACAGAAACAAAGATTGTAGATTTCCTCGAGGAACTGGTGACAAGGTTTGGCCCTCTGAAAACTATCATTTTGGACAACGCCAGAGTATTCCTAAGTGCAAATGTATGTCATTTTTCATTAAAGAATGGCATATTCTTTAAAACATCATCAAACTATTACCCACAGGGAAATGGTCTAGCAGAGTCAACAAACAAAAGCTTAGTTCGACTCCTTAAAAAAATTGGCTTGGATCACAAGAGGGAATGGTATAAAAACCTCCAAACAATGCTCTAGGTAAACCACATAACCCCTAAGCAAGTCCTTAAGACTTTTCCTGATGAGTTGGTGTACAGGAAAGATGCGTTGTTACCTATATCCATGGAGATTTCGGTAATACAGTTATTGAAATCTCTTGAGATAGAACAAAATGAAGCCATGGAAGTTCGGCTCGCCGAACAGTTGAAAGTACAGGAAAAAAGGGAGAATTCCCTAATAGCAATGACAAGCCGTCAACAGGTGGTCAAACGATGGTTTGACAAGAAGGCTTCCGACCAAGGTCTAAAATGCGGAGACTTAATGCTAAAGTATGATAACATGGCTGCAAAGTCAGGTTAGCACGGTAAATTTGATAGCTTATGGGAGGGTCCCTTTAAAATCATTCGATGCAAAGAACACAATGCTTTTGAGCTGGAGAATATGGAACAGGAACCATTAGGAATCCCGATCAATGGGATTCATCTTAAGCTGTTCCATTAGGCATTAAGCTCTATTTTATACATATGTAAATAGCACTTTTATTTTATTTCCGTTTCTTTGGCCGGTCTTTTTCTGAATTAGTTTGTACTTCTGTGGAATTAACCCATTATTATTGGAGGGTGGAACACCAGAGTTGCTTTACATAGAACACGCCCATGTGCGGACAAATAGCAAATAAAAGTTGCAAACCCAAAAAAACTTAAATACAAAATGAAAGAAAGAGCATGGATTTTCTTTAAATGATAGATATCTATTCATATATGTTCTTTTCATTACAAAAGTGGCTGGGAAGCCATATTTCAAAATTTACAAGCATATTGAGCTATTATATATGATAGCCTTTTTGTCAGGCTTATATACAGCTATGGGCAGGTATTTTGAGCAGTAGGCAGGGAGACACATTTTGAGCAACAGGCAGGGGTTTTTAATCCAAAAACATGGCTGGCAACAATTGACGCATTAATTGCAGCGTCCACTTCTTCCTCGTCCATGAGTTCTTCGGCAACATTGGCAACATCATTTGGCACAACTGCCATTCGCGGGGGGAACACTAGGTTCCTGAAGTTAGTATACCAGTCTATGTCATAGAAAGGTATCACGTTGTATCTATGAAACAAGAAGTGTAGGGCCTGAGTAACCCTCTGTTGGTGCTAGTCGAGGGTCTGTAGGTAGAATCTGCTAAGGAACGACAACCAAACAACAACGGCTTCTTCCTCAATAAAGCAACGCAGGTCGCTGGCTGACGGCAGCCCTACCCCATAGGCAGCATGAGCAACGACCTCACCGAGACCATTCAAGTATTTTTAGGGAAGATTTCTTTAACCAGCTTCAAGATAAGTGGTCGGGGAATGCTAATGTCCAACATGGACTCTACAAAGTGGGAGCATATGTCAGTGTTCACCCGATACTTGTCCTCATATTCTATATAGTCTTTGCCTAAAACCCACTTTATGGCTACCAAGACCAGAGAATTCTTATTCTTGGTCATCCTTTTTAGTCTCCTAGTTGAAATCTCACCTAAGAATGTCATCTGTGACTTATACGAGGTCAGGAAAATTGGAGTATCCATTGCTCTTACACTATCCTTAGGCTTCTGAGCTATGCCAAACTTATCTATTGCTTAACCTATGAGAAGGCTTGCTTAAGACCCTGCTACTGACCTATCACTTCTCAAATGCTAAGTATTTTTTTCTCACTACTTATTGGCCTATTTATAGAAAATTGACAAGACGCATGCTAATCCGCTTCAAAAAAATGTGATATTATGCTAGTTGGTATCTTAAAAGGTGAGCCTGCGTTTGCTCAGATTTCTAGGCCAATTATATCCTTGATAGCAGGGCTCAATGCATGCTTGATTAAATGGAGTTGATTAATTAGCTTTAAAAAGGTAGTGATCGTTGGTAGTGAAACGTATGGCCGTAGGCTATTATGTCATCTCTCAAGTGTGTCGCAAAGCCTAAGGCGATATTCATATCTTTTTAGGCTGTGATCATTTGCTTGGTGTAATCATTTCAGCCATGATATTAATTGCCAGTGCATGCTAACGCAGGGTTATCAAGCAAATTGCCGGCTCAAGTTCCAAGGAGATCATAGCGTATCACATGATTACTAAATGCAATAATAAACTCCGACCTCCTCAAAATAGAAAACAGTTCATTTTGCACAATTTGCAAAATTAACGGTACATGCCGAATTAAATGTAAAAGGCATGCTTTCGCCTACCACCTTGAGAAGGGTTGCTATTATTGCAAGAAAAGGCTTAATATTTCAAAGTCTTTTCACAAACGCCAAGAATAAAAGTGAAAAATTATTTTCTTTTTGTGTATCAGAGCCGAGCATTGTCGCAGCTAACCAGGAATTTGCAGAAATCTTTAGAGAGAAAAATGTCAGAATCTACATCTCAGCGAATGCAGGAAGAAATTAGCTAGGAGCTATTTACAGCTATTCATTCTTCAATAGAGGTATATGTCTATGAGGATGTGGCGTATGCCATGCCTAGTATACCAAGCAGGCCAAGGAGAGCCTATACAGAAGAGCTAAATAGACCCAAGAATTGGAGAAACCAGAAAAAGGTTGAAGAAAAATGGGAGAATATCTACGACCCAAGGCTCGTGAAAAACCCTAAGTCCCTTAGAGAAGCAGATTTTGCAAGGTTATCGGCACCAAAGGCAGACCAATCTATGGTGAATAGAGTTTGGTACAGTGGTCTCCCTCAATACATGGTCCCACTGGTGCACTATTGCCTAGAAGTTGTTGATGCTGCTATCCAGCATTATAATCTTGATACCCACTACATTTAAGGCCGCAACTTAAAGGTGCATATCATTCCAGAGGCCATCTGACATATGCTATGTATCCCAGACCCAAGTAAGAGGAAGGAAAATATCGAGACCTTTCGCCTGAGCAAATGAGAGAAAATATGGAGGAAGATGAAAACTAGCTCAGAGTTCTTGTTAGATGAGACTGGTAAGAAAGGCATCCCAACCACTAAAGCGCCAAGTATTCCATTGTCACACGGTGCATTTCGCGATGATCTCTAGGACGCCATGTCCATGCTAGCCTTTTTATGAGGCCGAGACTCCGATAAGAAGATAAAGACCTTTCAACTGGGACTGGCAATAAAATTTCGCAAGCAACATGAACTGTTCTGGTATAATTTTTCTGAGTTTATAATTGAAGAAAATGAAGTGGCAAATTGAGAATTACCAGGGGGAGAAAAAATTTAGGTTTCTTTCCTTCTTGGTTCACATGTTTCTGCATTAGAACCTAGATTTCTTCGCCTGGTATTTTCTGCTATCAATTTTTGATGAGCAAAATAAAAGGAAGTCGGTGTCCACATGGATGTCTTTTCTTTCTGCATCATATGATTATTATGTATTTGCAGACCAGATTCATGCAGAGCTTCACCCCTGCTTATGACTGGTTCTTGGGCAAAGATTTTACAATCCTTCGAATGCGAGGTTTTACTGGCAAACTTTTCCTGCTCCCAGCCTGCATCACATATAGAGTGCTCACATTGGAAATGTTATGACAGGTGTGTATCATTGATTTTACTTTTGTAGCAGAGAAAAGATCAAGAAGAAGGGATTCTTCACTTGTCCAAAGAATTTCAAGTCAGTGACTCTGATAAAGAAGCAATTGGACCAGTTGTTAGAGGACAAGCTGGCCTATCTAGGGTTGGTACTGGTAAATGATAAGTGGAAATACAACCCTTTCGATGACTTTCCGAAGCCACATATGAGGGTTACCCATGTTTCCCGACCATACTGGGCGAAGCGGTGTAACCCGCGAGCGGATAAGGATGAGGATTTTGTTGAATTGGCACAAATTCCTACGTTGGACACCAGAGGCTCATGGCACAAGTTCTGCTTTCCTGTGGCTATGGCCCAGAATAATGTCCCCATGGAGTGCGGCATGTACAATAGGTTAGAGAAGGATGAGGAAATGGAGTGAGGAGAAAATAAAGGCTTTCTGGAAATATCGCCAGGAAGTAGCATAGTTGGATGCTCCTTACAATCAAGTAAATGATGAGCAGGAATTTGAAAGATGGTGGAAGGAGGGCCATCCCAGCCTAAGCTCTATTTTTAATAGGAGTGAAGAGAGGGAGGAATCCGACGAGCAGGAGGAGGAAGCGGCGACATCAGATTCCTCTGCGCAAAAGGAGAAAGTCTTTAGACAGCCCGCCTATGTGGCCACAAATGTATTTTTTAATATATCAAGGGGCTCGCATACACTCACTTGGGCTGTTAAACCAGCCAGGCTATCAATTCAGCAGAAGGAGATGAATGCTGAAGCTAGTGAGATTTCACCTACAAAACGACAGGGTATTATCAGAGAGGGTTCGTAAGAACCCGCTGAAGGAGGAGTACTCACTCCTAGTTAGGAGCCGGATGTTGCAGGGGAGTATCTGACGTTTCTGGAGATGCTAACAACTAGTCAACAGGTAGAATTCACTCCTTCTTTTGCATCTCATTCCTTGGTATCTGCCCCTGCCTCACTGGCGACCCCTGCCATAGGTACTAGCCCTCTACCTTCTACTTTTAGTCTAACTTATTCAATTGGATTCGCCCAATTTTTGTAGTCCCAACCGCTCATAATTACTCTTCCATGTATGCTTGCACCTGCCACTGCTGCTGAGACCTTTCTCGCCTTGCTTTAGGAAAGCTTTCCCCCTATGAGTGCCCATTCTTTTTCCACTATGATTACAGATCCTCTTCCATTTCAACAGGCTAACACCCCATTAACAACTCACCCTTTCCAGCAAATGAGGCTTACAGCTGATTCCCCAGTCCAGTCATTACAAATGACTAGCCCTGTTATTAGTTCTCAAACCAAACTATGGAACATGCCTCAGTTCTCCCCACAAACTGTCACTCTCCAAAAGAAACAAATACCCGCACCTATGAAGGTTACCTATCCTTATGCCCTTCCTTCTGGTGCTCCCTTCACAGGTGGACTAGTTTCATGGCCAGCCGAATTCATAGCACAAATAGATTGTGGAAATGAGGCACACATGAATAAAATGATGAAACATAAGGAAAAAGATGACAATGTTCCCGCTGATCCAAGAGTATAAGTTCTGTACGATGAGGCCCAACAAGAATTGAAGTTCGCGACCATGTACCTAAGGGTAAGCAAGCCTTAGAGAGAAATGCAACCAAAAGACTATGAGATATATGCAGTCAGACTCGACATGAAGGTAGCCCGACTACAGGATAAAGTTGAAATCATGGAGGAAACACAATGGGTAGTCACTTCCGACTTCCTCAAAACTGTTCGCCAGCTAAAGAAGAAGGATGATCAGCTCAAGCCAGTTAGGGAAAGAGTTATTTTTCTAGAAAGGAAGGATAAATCCTTAGAGGCAGATATTTCCTACATGACTAAAAGGGCCCTGACAGCAGAGGATGAGAGGAACAAGCTTGAAGGCGAAATTGCGAAAACTCAGGTTGTTGACCCTAGCATAATAAAAGAGCTACAAATGAAGAACCAGAGGGCAGAGCAAGATTTATAGCTAAAAGATGAAGAGCTGGAGCGCCTTCGCTTTGAGCATATTCAGCGTATGGCACAAAAAAGGGAAGAGTTGGAATGGCAATAGGCTCAATATGAGTAAGGAATACAAGAGAAAAATGACGAATTTAAAGGCCTAAAGGCTCAAATAGAGGAAGAGCTCTAAGAGACAAAGGCTTCTCTAGAAGAGCACTTAGCAAATCACTCCCGAGCCGAGCAGACTTGGAATAAAAAAATGAGCAACTATGTGGAGCAACTGACGTCGGGGAAAAGGAAAAAGGCAGAATTGGTTGAGACCATTATTTAAAGAGACGCAGAGATTACTTCACTTAAAGCCTCTTTCCTGCCTTCCCCTGCACAACCTGATATCATTCCATTGGTTAGGCAATTATACATTTCTCACTGGGAGAAAATCAAAACCTTTTGCCTAACACTGCAGCCTACCCTCCGATTTATCGACAAGGCATCAAGGCTCAGTCAGGAGGCCCATGATACGATTGAGTAGTTCCCACAATTCATCTTGGAGAAGGTTCCTAAGGCAAAAAACCTACTCAACAAGCTATACTCCGTCTCTAATGAGAACCTTGCCAGAGCGGGTATTGAAGATCGAGACGCTGCTGCTCAAATGACAAACAAATTTATTCATTGTCACTCTGCCTTCCAGTACGCTAAGGCATCCATAGCTATTCTGCGTAAGACACTGGATAGCATACGGGGATGTTTCTCCAAGTTGGGCAGGATGGAACTGTCGTCCCCGTTCCTCGAGGATGTCTCTATTCCCACGACTGTGTAGATTGCAAAAATTATTGAAGAGAAGGAAGGCGACCTGGAGGCTTTCAGGGAGTTCAGCCATCCTTCAACAGTAGCCCACATTGAGGCAGTCATTCACCCACTCTCACAACTTCTATTTCATATACAAGCAGGGGTTGGTTTACCTGATGTGCTACCTCACAAAGAAGCTATTGATCTACATAGAGCAAAATAGAATTTACGCAACATAGTGAAGCCGTCCGAAGATGAATGGTCGCCTTTGTAGGCGGTTCTTTCCAATCTCTGACTCCATTAAGCCCTATGGATAAGGCTCTGGTCTGCAGAACCAGAGAAATTTTGAGTTCTCCATTCCTTAGTCGAAACGCCCCTATTAGTCACCAAAAGCTGTTAAATAAATATTTGAGCAGCTCCCTTTGGGTTTATCTTTTGTATTATGTGTGCGTCGGCCTATGCATCTCCGAGTTTACATAAATTTTTTTATCAAAGTCTTGATCTGCTGCTTTGCACATCTACTCTTCATAGCTTCGGGTATCAGCATTCCTTTCAGATCCTAGGAAACTCTGCTATGTTTCTACGTGTCGCGGTTACGGGATGCATTTGTTTCTTTTTCCTTGAGGCCTCGTCAGGCTGTGAAATGTTTCCACAAAACCTTCATTCTTAAAAGGTGTTGGCGAGCCCCACATCTTGCTACGTGGCAACCGTTCGCAAATCTTTCAACGTGGGGATGAAATAGCAACCGCGGGCAGCGAAATGCTGCCACATGTCTTTTTACGCCTAGCTGATGGAGCATTCCCTCCACTGTAAGAAAGTTCTCAGCCCATTCGACATGTGTTGCATTTTCGCAAATCCTTAGTAGTGATGGGAGAAAAGTTCATGCAAGCAGCGAAAGGCTACCACATGCCTAACATCTGATCTGTTATGCGAGCGATAAGCCGGATGAACTAAATAATGCTATTGGTTACTGCTTGTCATAATCATTCGCAACATTGGATAACACTTGTCTAAACAAGCCTGGCTAGGACCACCGCCATCATTATAGAGAATGCACCTATGCCTGGGATGAATGGATGCTGTATTCTGGCTCGATGCTATTGTAATAGCCTTGGAAATATTCTGATTCAGGCATCATTGTAGAAGATCACAAAATCTTTTCTGTTGCTGTTCTCCGAAGCGGTGGGAGGTTTTCCTGCTATATATACTTTCTCTGTTGATGAGAAAAGGACCAGAACAAGAGAAAACATGCTGGTTTTAGCAAAAAAACACTAGGCCTCTATTACTGTTTTATTTAAATTGCAAAACTCTCAGACTGTGCATATTGTTCAGCCTTTCTGTAAATCATGCTTTTGATTAAACTATGAACTATGCTTTATATTGTCTTGACACTTCATTTAAAAAACTTCTATATATGTTGGATGTAAGTTTGTTTGCCTGGACCATGTCTAATGACTCTTCTTGGTAGTGAGAATGTATACAATATTATTTTATGTCAATAAATGAACTGTCTATGCTATAATTTTAAGTCTCTGATGTTTTGGAATACAACACCATTTAGACCCTTAAATCTATGATTTATCGTGCCCATCATAAAATCTTGGCACATCACCTTAGGTTAGACTTTACTTTATTATATCTGCTTCCTTTTCCCTTTCCAAACCCCATTATAGAGGAAGTCTACTTCTCTAAAAATCTGGAGGTTACTCAGTTTAGCGCAAAAGGTCCCCCTTAAACTGAGTTTCCTATAAGACTTTGTTACCTCGTCAAATTTTGGCATCAATGGTTTGTTCTTTTTTTGGCACGCCCGGTGGGACCCGAACTTAATGAAATTGCATTGTAGAAGAGTGTATGACCTATCGGTCTGTAACTAGATCGCAAACTGCAGACAATCCCAGTTTACTAGTACCTCTGCTAGGGACAGTCTAGGTCGCTAATCAGCTAGTAACCGTTCCATTTCTACCACCCTTTTCTCTCACCATGTTGCTGGCCACCAATAGAAACTACGTAGCATGGGATGCCGGAAGTCCTCTGGTAGCCCTGGTAGTGCCCGCTATCTGGGGCGCTATCCTTGTTTCAGCCATGAAAGCTATCCCCAAATTTGCTAGAGAAAGCTCAAGAACACCAGCAGAACATTTGCAAGATGTGGCAGACATATGTCTAGTACACGGTATTACAACACAAAATTTAGCCCTAAGGCTCCTTGCTGCGTCTCTCAAAGGCAAGGCTCTGGATTGGTACCGAACACTGACTGCTAATTCAATTCACACCTGGGATGAACTCGGAGCTCCATTCTATGAAAGGTTCACGAATGACAGAGATCGTTCTTCATTGTATTATCAGCTATTCATCATAAAT
The DNA here is from genome assembly GCA_007258455.2 of Sequoia sempervirens. Lineage (NCBI taxonomy): Eukaryota > Viridiplantae > Streptophyta > Pinopsida > Cupressales > Cupressaceae > Sequoia > Sequoia sempervirens. The sequence continues at coordinate 647,961,082 of VDFB02271358.1, forward strand.
GGAGCCCCCCAGGATGCTCTGACAGACTTCAATGCCCGATTTCATGCAAATTGGCAGAGGATCCCTTTTACCATCCGTCTGACTCCCGAATTGGCCTTTATATTTTATCTGAAGTCCATCAATTCTGACATTTCTATGATGATCAAGTATTTGGGAGGAGCTACTCTACCAGATGCTTATGGTACCGCTATCAAAGCTGAGAATCATTTGATAGATTGTGGAAAATTGCCTCCTCGACCTATTATGTCGATATTCCCTGAAATATCGATCTCCGCGCAAGAGGTCACATCGACTAGTGCGCCTGCAACTGCCTAGTCAATGTACTCATATGCGGCCGCTCCTGAAAACATGGCTTCTAGATTAGGATCTTCAAAGGATGAAATAAGTGACGTTAAGGAGATGTTGCAAACCATGGAAAATGACATATTGACTCTTAAGCAGAACCAAGCAACAGCCCGACGGCTTGCATATCAAAACTATCAAGGTGGGTGATCTACTTATCAGCAAAATTAATATCAGGGTGCGCCTCGCACTAATCCACTAATGCCGACTGTAAACCAAATGGTATCAATATCTTCTCTTTTGACAAGTGTGTCGCCAAGCTCGAGTAGGGAATTAACCGCAAGACAAAACAACCTTATTAATGACATCAATCCATGGTGTTTCCCCTACAACGATGCGCATATGCCCTGGAACTGTTAGCGTGGAAACCTACAACAGAAGGTGGCAGAGCAATGCAGCCAAGGCACGACAACAAAAAATGGAAGTTATGTATATGCCTCACCACAAATGGAGAGCACGGTCCTTACCACATAAATGCAAGGAATGTCTTTAGAACAAGAATCAGACATTGCTGCTGATCATGCACTTTTCTCCTAGATGGAAGAAGAGGAAACGGTGTTTGCTAATGACACATTCATATCCAAAACACCACAGGTGTAGTCTGACTATAACACATGCTTAAAGAGGAGATTCACTGGTGAGCCAGTTGTTTCACATCTAGACAACCCGCAACTCAGAGGCGTGTCCGATCAAATTCCCAATGCTTCAACTGTCCTTTCACCTTCTCAACCATGAAAGGAGATTATTATAGCAAGAACCAAGGAGCAGAAATCTATGAGTTTGCCACCTTTTAATGTGGTAGAGCAATTGAAGAAATCATCCTCTAATGTGTCTTTGTGGGACATTCTAGCTATCCCAGAACAGAAGACACTATTACAGAAGATGCTTCAAGAAGAGATCAACCCGGCATCAACAGAGTCATCTGCCAGTGTAGAGGTTGTTTGTCTCATACCGCCAGCAAAGGTTCTTACAAACAATACAAAGGAATCTCTTGTCGAGGACAGAAGTAGGTCAAAACCTCAGCCCTTCTTCTTGACTCTCATTGTAGTAAAGAAGCTATTACATAATGCTATGATTGATTCTGGCGCTAGTACAATGGTTATGCCTAAACAGATAGCCGAAGCTTTGGGACTCAGCTACGAACCTATGAAAAGAGGGGTAATGCAACTTGATGGAAATAAAGTTCAAACCGTAGGTGTCATCAAAGCGCTTCTTTTAACTCTATTTGCCTACCCTAGTATCACAATCTCGTAGGACACAATGATCATAGATGTTCCTCCTATGTTTGGTCTCTGTCTATCTCCAGAATTTACTTCAAAGGTGGGCGGATACTTGTCCTTGGATTGGTCACACTTGATACTTAGGACCAAGCACGGCATAAAAATGAAGATAGAATCAGAGGCTCTACACTCTGAACATGTGGTGGATGAGGCCTTGATCAATTTTGAAGCCGCGCATACCTCTATCACCAAGCAAGAAATGTATTCCATTGATTTTCTAGAAGAGGAGAAGGCGAGCGAAGATCGAAATGATAAAGAAGATGCTCTGTAGAGTGAACACATAAATAATGATCTGTTTAGAAATTATCATGCTACAGGATTGGGCACGTATGTAATTTATGATGAAGACAAGGTGCTACTGAGGGTTGCCAAAGAATCTCAAGATAACCAAGTAAATGAGCTATGGACACTATACTTTGACAAAGCAAGAAGCAAAGTAGGTGCTGGAGCAGGTGTATATCTAATAACTCCACAAAATAAAAAATGGTTGAGGCCTTTCCACTTTCATTTCACCTATTCAAACAATGAGGCTAACTATGAAGGGTTAGTCCAAGGCCTAAGCCATGTGGAACGAATGGGCATTAAGCAATTAATTGTGTTTGGAGATTTTGAACTAGTAGTGAACCAGGTCTGGGGAATTTCTGCAACAAAGAATGTCCTCATGAGATCCTATCGGCACCGAGTCTGGGACTTGATTGATAGTTTTGAAGCTTTCAACATCCAAACCATTCCCCGAAGACAAAATAGTGATGTAGATTGCATGGCTGTTATTGGTGCTTAGTTTGATCCTGTTTCTAACCTGCTTCATAATGAGCATTCAGTACGAGTGCTAGTCCGACTAGCGATCCCTGACAATGATCAGAGTTGGAAAATATTTGAAAGTGATGATCACATCGCCTCATTTATCCAGTACTCAGGGGAGTTCGCTCATCAGCTTCAACCAAAGATCGTAGAGGCTTATGAAGGACAAATTATGCAGCTCAAATCTAATAAACTCCCGAAATGATTAGTTACTCTTGAAAAAAAATTTGATTGTGATGATGGTTGAAATGAGAAGAAAAAGTTTGAGGCAGAAAAAAGTGATTATGAGGACATTCGGGTCTCCGATGGTAGGAATCTCCGAGTCAGAAAAATTTTCTGGCACCATAATAAGAAAAGGCTTATCAGTTTCTATGAAAAATATTGAGTAGTGGCTTGGTCCTACAATGATCTGGAGGGTTACGATCCTGGCATCATTCAACACACTATTGAGCTAACAGAAGGTGCAAAACTAGTCCCATAGAAATAGAGGTGAGTGAACCCTAAAATTGAGGCCCTAATGGCATAGGAGCTAACCAAGTTGATTGAGTCATGCATTGTCTTCCCAATCAAACATAGTACTTGGGTATCAAATCTAATCCCTATCCAAAAAAATAATGGGGATATCCGCTTGTGTGTGGACTTCCGAGACCTAAACAGAGTATCTCTGAAAGACCACTATCTGTTGCCTTCTATGGATTCAATCCTACAAACTGTGGCAGGATCAGAAATATTCTCTCTACTAGATGGTTTCTCCGGCTATAACCAGATCCGAGTTAAAGAAGAGGATCAACACAAGACTATGTTCACCATAAAGTGGGGAACATTTGCATATGCTAAAATGTCTTTTGGTTTATTCAATGTAGGGGCAACATTCCAGCGGGCGATGGATGTCGCATTCAGCAAACTAATTAATAAGTTTATTCTAATCTATTTGGATGACCTTACTGTGTTCTCTAAATCTAAGGATGATCATTTTGACCATTTGGAATTAGTTTTTCAAAAGTGCCAAGAGTTTGAAGTTTCCCTAAATCCAAAGAAATGTGTATATGGAGTGCCGCAGGGTAAGCTATTGGGGCATGTTGTGTCTAGAGAAGGTGTTTCAATTGACCCCAAACGAGTAAAGGTTATCAAAGAATTTCTCCTTTCGGTAAATAAGAAGGGTGTTCAGTCTTTCTTGGGCAATGTAAATTTTGTCAGCAAGTTTATTTTCGATTTCGCAGGAATGATTAGGCCGATCACCCTAATGTTGAAGAAAGATCAAACTTTCAAGTGGACAACTGAAGCTCGAGAGGCTTTTGAAAGGATCAAGGAAGCTATTTCCACAGTTCGGATGCTGATTAATCTAGATCAATCCAAAGACTTTACAATGTATGCTTTGAGTAGCAAGTCCAGTATTGCTACTGTTCTAACCCAAAAGAATAACGAAGAAAAGGGGGAACATCTAGTGGCATTCTATTCATGGACCCTAAAGGAATATGAGGCGAATTATAATTTTGTCGAAAGACAGTCTTTTGCAATAGTAAAGGGACTTAAAAAGTTTTGCTATCTAATTTCCTACAACAAGGTGCTGGTATATGTCGCACATTCCAGTGTGTGTGAATATATCATGGAGGGGGAGATCATAGAAAAAAGGGCTAATTGGATCACCAAGATCCTTGAATACGACATTGAAGTCAAGCCTACTAAGACTATTAAAGGAAGAGGACTATGTGAGTATATGGCACAGAACGAGGAGGTACCTGTCGCGGAGGAGTAGCTAGAACTCATCTTGATAAATGAACTCGAATCGGAAGGCGGTTGGTTGAATGAGAGAATGAGGTTCATGCAAACTGGAAAGTATCTGCCAGGCCTCTCGTCCCAAAAAAGGAGGTATTACCTGCTACAGAATTGCAGGTATATGCAAATAGGAGTCATTTTCAAAATGAATTTCAGTGGTGTTCTCTTGCGATGCGTTACTTCAGAGCAGGGGAAGAGAATCCTCGACGCATTCCACAATAGTTCTACAGATGGAAATTTCTCTGCCAAAACCACTGCAATTAAAATCATGCATGCTGGCTATTATTGGCCCACACTTTTCAGTGACTCCCACTCTTTGGTGAGGGCTTGTAAAAAATGCCAGTTCTTCGCCAACAGAAGGAAGAATTTTGTAATGCCCCTCAGACCTATAGTGACAGACAAACCGTTTGCACAGTGGGGCCTAGACTTCATCAGAATGATCAACCTGGATTCTAGTGTTGGACACAAGTGGATTCTGACCACTACAGACTACTTCACAAGGTGGATGGAAGTTGTTCCCCTTAAAGGCACAACAGAAATAGAGATTGTAGATTTCCTTGAGGAACTGGTGACAAGGTTTGGCCCTCCAAAAACTATCATTTCAGACAATGCTAGAGCATTCCCAGGTGCAAAGGTATGTCATTTTTCATTAAAGAATGGCATATTCCTTAAAACATCATTAAACTATTACCCACAGGGAAATGGTCTAGCAGAGTCAACGAACAAAAGCTTAGTTCGACTCCTTAAAAAAATTGGCTCGGATCACCAGAGGGAATGGCATAAAAACCTCCGAACAGAGCTCTAGGAAAACCGCATAACCCCTAAGCAAGTCCTTAAGACTTCGCCTTATGAGTTGGTGTACGGGAAAGAGGCGCATTTACCTATATCCATGGAGATTCCGGCAATACAGTTGTTGAAATCTCTTGAGATAGAATAAAATGAAGCCATGGAAGTTCGGCTCGCCGAACTATTGGAAGTACAGAAAAAAAGGGAGAATTCCCTAATAGCAATGACAAGCTGTCAACGGGTGGTCAAACAATGGTTTGACAAGAAGGCTTCCGACCAAGATCTAAAATGCAGAGACTTAGTGCTAAAGTATGATAATAGGGCTGTAAAGCCAGGTCAGCATGGTAAATTTAATAGCCTATGGGAAGGTCCCTTTAAAATCATTCGATGCAAAGAACACAATGCTTTTGAGCAGAAGAATATGAAACAAGAACCGTTAGGAATCCTGATCAATGGGATTCATCTTAAGTTGTTCCATTAGGCATTAAGCTCTATTTTGTACATATGCAAATAGCGCTTTTATTTTATTTCCATTTCTTTGGCCGGTCTTTTTCTGAATTAGTTTGTACTTCTGCGGAATTAACCCATTATTATTGGCAGGTGGAACACCATAGTTGCTTTACACATAACACACCCATGTGTAGAGAAATAGTAAATAAAAGTTGCAAGCCCAGAAAAACTTAAATACATAATGAAAGAAAGAGCATGGATTTTCTTTAAACGATAGATATCTATTCACATATGCTCTTTTCATTACAAAAGTGGCTAAGAAGTCATATTTCAAAATTTACAAGCATATTGAGCTATTATATATGATAGCCTTTTTGTCAGGCTTATATACAGCTATGGGTAGGTATTTTGAGCAGCAGGCAAGGAGACACATTTTGAGCAACAGGCAGGGGTTTTTCATCCAAAGGCATGGCTGGCGGCAATTGACGCATTAACTACAGCATCCACTTCTTCCTCATCCACGGGTTCTTCGAAAACACTGGCAGCATCATTTGGCACAACTGCCATTGGTGGGGGGAACACCAAGTTCCTGAAGTCAGTATACAAGTCTACGTCGTAGAAAGGTATTACATTGTAGCTGTGAAACAGGAAGTGTAGGGCCTGAGTAACCCTCTGTTGGTGTTGGTCCGCAGTTTTGAAGGCAGAATCCACTAAGGAATGGCAGCCAATCGACAATGACTTCTTCCTTAATAAAGCGACGTAGGTCGCTAGCTGATGACAGAACTACCCCATAGGCAGCATGAGCAACGACCTTGCCGAGACCATTTAAGTATTTTTTAGGGAAGATTTCTTTAACTAGCTTCAAAATAAGTGGTCGGGGAACGCTAATGTCTAACATGAACGGTACAAAGTGGGAGCATATGTCGGTGTTCACCCGATACTTGTCCTCATATTCTATACAGTCTTTGCCTAGAACCCACTTTATGGCTACCAAGACAAGAGAATGTTTATTCTTGGTCATCCTTTTTAGTTTTTTAGTTGAAATCTCCCCTAGGAATGCCGTCTGAGACTTATATGAGGTCAGGCGAACTGGAGTATCCATTGCTCTGACACTATCCCTAGGCTTCTAAGCTATGCCAAACTTATCTACCGCCTAACCTATGAGAAGGCTTTCTTAAGACCCTGCTACTGACCTATCACTTCTCAAATGCTAAGTATGTTTTTCTCACTACTTACTGTCCTATTTATAGAAAATTGACAAGATGCATGCTAATCCGCTTCGAAAAAACATGATATTATACTAGTTGCTATCTTAAAAGGCGAGCCTATGTTTTCTCACATTTCCGGGCCAGTTACATCCTTGATAGCATAGCTCAATGCGTGCTTGATTAAATGGAGCTGATTAATTAGCTTTAAAAAGGTGGTGCTTGTTGGTAGTGAGACGTATGGCCATAGGATATTATGTCATCTCTCAAGCGCGTCCCAGAGCCCAAGGCGATATTCATATCTTTTCAGGCTATGATCGTTTGCTTGGTGTAATCATTCCAGCTGGGATATTAATTGCCAGTGCATGCTAACGCAGGGTTATCAAGAAAATTGTCGGCTCAAGCTCCAAGGAGATCACAGCGTATCACATGATTACCAAATGCAATAATAAACTTCGGCTGCCTCAAAATAGCAAGTAGTTCATTTTGCACAATTTGTAAAATTAACGGTACATGCCGAATTAAATGAAAAAGGCATGCTTTCGCCTACCACCTTGAGAAGGGTTACTATTATTGCACGAAAAGGATTAATATTTCAAAGTCTTTTCACAAACGGCAAGAATAAAAGTGTAGAATTGTTTTCTTTCTGTGTATCAGAGCCGAGAATTGTCGTAGCAAACCAGGAATTTGCAGAAATCTTTAGAAAAAAAAATGTCAGAATCTACATCTCAACCAATGTAGGAAGAAATTAGCTAGGAGCTATTTACAGCTATTCATTCTTCAGTAGAGGTATACATTTATGAGGATGTGGTGTATGCCACGCTTGGTATACCCAGAAAAAGGTTGGAGAAACCAGAAAAAGGTTGAAGAAAAATGAAAGAATATCTACAACCCAAGGCTCGCAAAAAATCCTAAGTCCCTTAGAGAGGCAACTTGTGCAAGGTTATCAGCACCAAAGGCAGACCAATCTACGGTGAATAGAGTTTCGTACAGTGGTCTCCCTCAATACATGGTCCCACTGGTGCACTATTGCCCAGAAGTTGTTGATGTTGCTATCTAGCATTATAATCTTGATACCCACTACATTGAAGGCTGTAACTTAAAGGTGAATATCACTCCAGAGGCCATCTAGCACATGCTATGTATCCCGGACCTAAGTAAGAGGAAGGAAAATATCGAGACCTTTCGCCTGAGCAAAGGAGAGAAAATATGGACGAAGATGAAAACTAGCTCAGAGTTCTTATTAGATGAGATTGGTAAGAAAGGCATCCCAGCCACTAAAGCACCAACTATTCCATTGTTGTGCGGTGCATTTCGCAACGATTTCTAGGACACCATGTCCATGTCAGCCTTTGTATGCGGCTGAGACTCCGATGAGAAGATAGAGACCTTTCAACTGGGACCGTCAATACAATTTCACAAGCAGCATGAACTCTTCTGGTATGATTTTGCTGAGTTTATGATTGAAGAAAATGAAGCGGCAAATTGAGAATTATCAGGCGAAGAAAAAATTTAGGTTTCTTTCCTTCTTGGTCCATATTTTTCTACGTCAGAACCCGGATTTCTTCGCCTGGTATTTTTCGCTATCAATTTTTAATGAGCAAAATAAAAGGAAGCTGGCATCCACATGGACGCCTTTTCTTGCCACATCATATGATTATTATGCATTTGCGGACTATTTCATAGCCCCAGTCTTGAATGATTTGATCGAAGAAGGTGATATTATGCGGCTTGATAAGGAGCAGGCCGGATTTATGCAGAACTTCACCCCTGCTTGTGACTAGTTCTTGGACAAAGATTTTACAATCCTCCGAATGCAGGGTTTTACTGGCAAACCTTTCCTGCTCCCAGCCTGTCACAGATAGAGTGCTCACACTGGAAATGTTCTGACAGGTGTGTATCATTGATTTTACTTTCTCTCACAGTGAAAAGGTCAAGAAGAAGGGATTCTTCACTTTTCTGATGAATTTCAAGTCAGTGACTCTGATAAAGAAGTAATCGGACCAGTTGTTAGAGGACAAGCTGGCCTATCTAGGGTTGGTACCGGTAAATGATAAGTGGGAATATAACCCTTTCGACGACTTGCTGGAGCTACATATGAGGGTTACCCATGTTTCCTGACCATACTGGGCAAAGTGGCGTAATTCGCGAGTGGACAAAGATGAAAATTTTGTTGAATTGGCGCAAATTCCTACACTGGACACCAGAGGCCCATGGCACAAGTTCTAGTTTTTTGTGGCTATGGTGTAGGATAATGTCCCCATGGAGCACGACATGTACAATAGGTTAAAGAAGGATGAGGAATGGAGTGAGGAGAAAATAAAGGCTTTCTGAAAATATCGCTAGGAAGTAGCACAGTTGGATGCTCCTTACAATCAACTAAATGATGAGTAGGAATTTGAAAGATGGTGGAAGGAGGGCCATCCCAGCTCGAGCTCTAGTTTTAATAGGAGCGAAGAGAGGGAGCAATCCAACAAGCAAGAGGAGGAAGCGATGACATCAGCTTCCTTTATGAAAAAGGAGAAAGTCTCCAGATAGCCCGCCTATGTGGCCATGAACGTACGTTTTAATATATCAAGGGGCTCGCATACACTCACTTGGGCTGCTAAATCAGCCAAGCTATCACTTTAGCAGAAGGAGATGACTGTCGAAGCTAGTGAGATTCCACCTATGAAATGGTAACGTATTATCAGAGAGGGCTCACAAGAACCCGCCGGAGGAGGAGTACTCACTTCTAGTCAGGAGTCAGATGTTGGGGGGGAGCCTCTGACATTTTTGGAGACGCCAACAACCAGTCAACAGGTACAATTCACTCATTTTCCTCTTGCATCTCATTCCTTGGTATTTGCCCCTGCCTCAGTGGCGACCCCTACCATAGGTACTAGCCCTCTACCTTCTGCTTTTAGTCTAACGTATTTGGTTGGATTTGCTCAGTTTTCGCAAGCCCAGCCGCTCATAATTACTCCTCCAAGTATGCTTATGCCTATCGCTGCCGCTGAGACCTTTCTCGCCTCGCTTTCGGAAAGCTTTCCCCCTGTGAGTACCCATTCTTTTTTTGCTATCATTACAGATCCTCTTCCATTGCAATAGGCTAACACCTCGCTAACAACTCCCCCTTTCCAACAAACGAGCCTTACAGCTAATTCCCCAGTCCAGTCATTACAAATGACAAGCCTTTCTATTGGTTCTCAAACCAAACTATGGAACTTGCCTCACTTCTCTCCACAAACTGTCACTCTCCAAAAGAAATAAATGCCCATAGGTGGACTAGTTTTCATCTCCAACTGAATTCATAGCACAGATAGATTGTGGAAAGGAGGCATGCGCAAATAGAATGATGAAACACAAGGCAAAGGATGACAGTGTTCCCGCCGAGCCAAGAGCACAAGCTCTGTACGATGAGGCTCGACAAGAATTGAAGTTCACGACCATGTACCTGAGGGTAAGCAAACCTCAGGAAGAAATGCAAACAAAAGACTATGAGATATATGCAGCCAGACTCGACATGAAGGTAGCCCGATCGCAGGATAAAGTTGAAATCATGGAGGAAACACAATGGGTAATCACTTCTGACTTCCTCAAAACTGGTCGCCAGCTAAAAAAGAAGGATGAGCAGCTCAAGCCAGCTAGGGAAAGGGTTAGTTTTCTAGAAAGGAAGGAGAAATCCTTAGAGGTAGATATTGCCTGCATGACTAAAAGGGCACTGACAGCAGAGGATGAGAGGAACAAGCTTCAAGGGGAAATTGCGAAAACTTAGGTTGTTGACCCTGGCATAATAAAAGAGCTACAAAGGAAGAACCAGGGGGTGAAGCAAGATTTACAGCTAAAAGATGAAGAGTTGGAGCGCCTCCACCTTGAGCATAGTCAGGGGATGGCACAAAAAAGGGAAGAGTTGGAATGCCAATAGGCTCAATATAAGCAAGGAATACAAGAGAAAGAGGCCAAATTTAAAGGTCTAAAGGCTCAAATAGAGGAAGAGCTCTGAGAGACAAATGCTTCTCTAGAAGAGCACTTAGCAAATCACTCCCGAGCTTAGCAGACTTGGAATAAAGAAATGAGCAACTATACAAAGCATCTGGCATTTGATTCATCTTGGAGAAGGTTCTTGAGGCAAAATACCTACTCAACAAGCTATACTCCGTCTTTGATGAGAACCTTGCCAAAGCGGGAATTGAAGATCGGGACGCTGCTGCTCAAATGGAAAACAAATTTATCTATTGCAACTCTGCCTTCCAACGCGCTAAGGCAGCCACAACTATTATGAGTAAGACACTGGATAGCATATGGGGATGTTTCTCTGAGTTGGGTAGGATGGGACTTCCATCCCCATTCCTCAAGGATGGATCTATTGCCACAACTACGCAGATTGCAAAAATGATTGAAGAGAAGGAAGGCGACTCAGAGGCTTTTAGGGAGTTCAGCTATCCTCCAACGACAACCGACATTGAGATAGTCATTCACCCGCTCTCATAGCTGCTATTTCATATACAAGCAGGGGCCGGTTTACCCAATGTGCTGCCTTAGAAAGAAGCTATTGATCTACGTGGAGCATAGGAGAATTTGTGCAACATAGTGAAGTCATCCGAAGATGAATGGTTGCCTTTGCAGGCGGCTCTTTCCAATCCCTGACTCCATTAAGCCCTATGGATAATGCTCTGTTTTACAGAACTAGAAAAATTTTGGGTTCTCCGTTCCTTAGTCAAAACGCCCATGTTAGTCGCCACAAGATGTTAAATAAATATTTGAGCAACTCCCTTTGGGTTTATCTTTTGTATTGTGCATGTGTCGACCTATGCATCGCCGAGTTTACTCAGCTTTTTTATCAAATTTTTGATCTGCCACTTTGCGCATCTACTCTTCGTAGCTTCGGGTATCGACATTCCTTTCAGATCTTAGGAAACTCCACTGTGTTTCCACATATCGCAGTTATGGGATGCATTTGTTTCTTTTTCCTTGAGGCGTCGTTGGGTTGTGAAATTCTTCCACAAATCCTTCATTCCTAAAAGGGGTGTTGGCAAGCCCCACATCTTGCTACGTGGCAACCGTTCACAAATATTTCAACATGGGGATGAAATACCAACCGCGGACAGCGAAATGCTGCCATGTGTCTTTTTACGCCCGGCTGATGGAGCGTTCCCTCTGTTGTGATAAAGTTCTCAGCCCATTCGACACGTGTTGCATTTTTGCAAATCCTTGACAACAATGGGAGAAAGGTTCATGCGGGTAGCGAAAGGTTGCCACATGCCTAACAACTGATCTATTATGCGGGCGATAAGCCAGATGAACTAAATAATGCTATTGGTTGTTGTTTATCATAATCATTCATAGCATTGGATGACACTTGTCTGATCAAGCTTGGCTGGGACCACTGCCATCATTACAGAGGATGCACCTGTGCTCGGGATGACTGGATGTTGGGTTTCGGCTCGATGCTATTGTAATAGCCTTGGGAATATTCTGATTCAGGCATCATTGCAAAAGATCGTGAAAATTTTTTTGTTGCTGTTCTCCGAAGCAGTGAGAGGTTTTCCTGCTATATATACTTTCTCTGTTGATGAGAAAAGGACCGAAACAAGAGAAAACATGCTAGTTTTAGGAAAAAGACACTAGGCCTCTATTACTGTTTTATTTAAATTGCAAAACTCTCAAATTGTGCCAATTGTTCGGCCTTTCTATTTTTCATGCTTTTGATTAAACTGTGAATTGTGCTTTATATTGTCTTGACACTTCATTTAAAGAACTTCTATATATGTTGGATGCAAGTTTGCTTGCCTAGACCATGTCTAATGACTCTTCTTGGCAGTAAAAATGTATGCAATATTATTGTATGTCAATAAATGAACTGTCTATGCTATAATTTCAAGTCTCTGATGTTTTGGAATACAACAACACCATTAAGGCCCTTAAATCTATGATTTATCGTGCCCATCATCAAATCTTGGTGCATCGCCTTATGTTAGACTTTACTTTATTATATCCACTTCCTTTTCCCTTTCCAAACCCCATTATAGAAGAAGTTGGCTTCTCTAAAAATTTGGAGATTACTCAGTTTAGCGGAAAAGGTTCCCCTTAAACTGAGTTTCCCATAAGCCTCTGTTACCTCGTCAAATTTTGGTGTCAACAGTTACTTTCTCAGTTCAACTCTTTTTTGTAATCCAAATATGTTGTAAGGTAGTGAGCCTTCCTGACTTTGAGTAGTGAGCTCTAGGTAGTGTGCCTGAATGCATGTGCATTCCCCTTCTTCTTCATACTTTTAATAAAGTATAAATTATGGATTAGCCTCTACCGTGATTTTTCCCCTAACAGGGTTTCCATGTAAAAATCTTGGTGTTATGGTTTTTTGATTGTTTCCTTCATGTGCTTGCATCTTTACTTTTGTTTAAATGTTATAAATGGTTTAAGATCTGGATTGTAATTTAAATATTGTTGAGCACTGATTCACCCCCCCTCTCAGTGTTCTTTAAGTCCAACAATTGGTATCAGAGCAAGGTTCCTCTACAAAAGTTTAACAACTTGAGATGGATCTTGGAATGCAATGGACTCTGGTGGTCTTAAACAACAACTTTTGGTGGCATTTGATGATCTTGATGAGTCTAAAGCAGAAGTCTTGGAATTAAAAGTAAATCTTGAGGATGTTGAAAAATTCATTCAATCATTGAAGGATAAAATTAATGAGTCAAGAGAAAAGAGGAAGGAACTATGTGATTAACTAAAGTAGAAAGAAAGTAAATGCTTGGAAGATGTTCACCTAAATAAGACCCTAAAAGAAATAACTGAAGAATGTGAAAAGCTTGAGATGGAATCTATGTTGATAAAACTAACTAAGGAGATTGAAGAAAGGAAGAAGAATGGGGAGAATCTGGCCCAGTCTTTAAAAGAAAGATTTGAAGAATGCAACAGAGTTAATAGTGGATTCATTCAACTAGAGATTGAACTGCAACAATCCAGAATTAATGAACAAGAGCTTGAAAGATAGATAGTTATTCTCAGAGATGAACTCACTACTACAAATGAATACAAGGAGAAGTTTAGGATCAGTTCTGCTAAGCTTGATGAGCTGACTAAAGAATAGAAGGATGCAAATGACAAGCAAGGTCTTGGATATGAGAAAGGAGAAAGCTCTGGATCTGAACATAAGGATTCCAAACAAAGAAATCAGATGAACAAAGGCAAAAGGTATCCGATAAGACAACCCAATGCTCAAAATTTTAATGGTCACTACCTTACTTGTAATAAATTTGGTCATATGGCTTCTCAGTGTAGAAGTAAAATAAATTCAAGTAGTCCATCATTTCCTAGTCAGTATTTTAGTTGTAATAAGTTTGGTCATAAGTCAATTGAATGCAGAAGTATGTATGTCAGTGTAAGGAATGTTAAATGCTACACCTGTGCAAGATTTGGGAATATTGCTAATCATTGTAGATCAAGAGGAAATCAATGGAATGAATGGTCTAGAATATGAAATCATGTGTGTTATGATTGCAACAGATTTGGTCACATTGCAAGATTCTGTAGGAATAGAAACATGGATAGAAGAGGTCCAGTATACAAAGGCATAATTTCACAAAAACATGATAAAGGAAAAGGGAAGGTGACTATCGAAGAAATAAGAGATTAGATGAAGAAAACATGGGTAAGGAAGAATGAGTCTAATGAAGGAAATAAGCCCACACTAGAATCTTCTTCTGGTAATTCCTCTAGAAATTGATCTTAGGCCATTGGCCTAGGGGGGTTTTTTCAAGAAAATCATTTGTCCCCCTATTGGTAGTTAGTACCATAATGCAGGAAATTGTCAGTAGTTGTGCTAATAGTTTACAAATGTATCGATTATCATTTATGCATAAATTTGAGAAGTAGAAGGTCTATAGATGAATCCTTCTTTTGTTGTCTGAGAAATCAGAGTATCCAGAACACCTAGGGAAAAACATTTAATGCGGTAAATAGATTAGGTGTGTGAGTTATAAAAGGGTGTTTGGAACCCTCATTTGTCACCTTGCATTGAAGAAGAATAGAGGGAGAGCCTTTGCAACAAAATTTTAAAGGAGTAAAGTCAATTCAGTGGTGAATTCATCAAAGATTTCAATTGATTGTAGAATTCTCACTTAATTTGGTGCTCGGTAGAAACGTGTTCAGTACGAAAAGGAAAATGAAGAAAATCAAAGGAATGGTGAATTTAGATTAATATAGCAATGAGAAGATTAGGGATGTGAGAAATATGTTGTTGGCCAATGAATTAAAATAGCTTGAAGGTGTGAAACACAAAAGTTTGGACATTTGGAGTGAATTTACCTATTTTGATAACACAGAAGTCGTTAGATTTATCCTGAACAGATTGAATGATGACATTCTAACTCTAGATAAACCCTATCTCATTTCGAAAGAGGTGATTGGGAATCTAACTGGATTATGCAATGTTGGGGATATACCAAAAAGAAATTCAATTTGGAACAAAGAAGTTGAAACCCTAATTGAAATAACTATAGATCAAAGGGCTTTGATAATTTCAGCGATCAAAGATCTGATAACAAGGTACATTGTGCATGGAATCTCATACAAAATATTTTTTAGAAACAAGGTGCAACTTCGGCAGGTGCAGTTTACATCTCTCATAAAATGATAATGGAGGATCAAGATTTTGACCTATGCGGATTGCTAAAAGATCAATTGATGGAAAATGTGAAACTAACAAAGGAGGTAGATTACCCCTTCAGGTTTGGTACCTTGGTCATATGTCTCATGATGTATTTTATGAATTGCTCACCACAGATCAATAATGTTTTATGGAAAGAGAATGAACTAGTTTGTAAATATATTTTTGAACATTCTAATACTTTGGAAAATTGTAAGCAAGAGTATGCAAATTTCTTTAAAGAATTTCTAGGGAAGTATGGAGCAATTAGCATTTCCATTCCAGTAAGAGCACTTGAAGTTGAATCCTCTTCTGGTGAGATGGAGAGGAAGAAGAAAAGAGCACAAGAGATTGCTGATTACACTCCTTCGACACACAAGACTCCAAAAATTGAAGGAAAAGATAAAGAACAAGTGATTGTGGACATACTAGATGAGGAATCTGATGAGTAATTTGATCAGTACACTCCAAGGGAAGAACTGGAATTAGTTGAACTGGATGAAGTAATGGTAGAAGGAAGTGAAGAAGAAGGTGTTTTATCCAAAGTAAAGATACTACAACTTGTTCAGGAGAAAGATGGGATGTAGAAAATTGTTGACATATGGTCTGATAGACCCTCATATGAGTAGGACCTGATCGAGAGCACGCTAAGTACTTATTTTATGCACAACAACATTGGATTGGAGAGTTTGCAAAATGTGTTTCCTGAAGAGATGATTGAATGCATTAAGGAAGCCATGGTCTCTGAGTCCCAGAATAGTAAAGAGGGAGAAATAATTCTACATTTGAAGGAGTAGTTCAGGCTATCTCTTACCAAACTAAAAAGGAAAATGAATGTGTTGGGGAAATGAATAAATATATAGCAAATAACATCTACAACTATTGTCTTCATTGGCCTCATGAAATTGGGAGATACAAAGATAAGTTGGAGCAGATTGAAACTGAGCTGAACAAGATTGGTCAGGATTATAACATGTTTTAGGATTAGGATGGTGCAGTCAAGAAAAGGATTCAAGAGTTGCAGTCTGAGCATACAAAAGTTTATTTCACTAGAAACAACCTTGTGGACACCTTTTGGAAAGTGAAGGATTTAACTGAATGCAGACTAGAGCAGTTAATTGAGGTTCTGAGGAAAGGAGAGAAATTAGAAGAGGTAATCACAATTCTAAAATCTCTCATCTAGATTATCAACTAGACATCTGAGAACAACAACTTGATCTTAATCATTGGGATTTTAGTAGAAGCTTCGAGGAAATTTCTTCCAAAAATGAAAGATAAGTACAAGATAATTTTCTGACTCGAGTAGTAGTTGTATTTCTTTAAATTTTGATCCAATTTTTGAATTAGCAAGGGGGGAGATCCAAAATATGTTTTTCATTGATGTCAAAGGGGGAGAGAGAGTAGTGAAAAAATCCTTATCATTCTAAGGGGGAGTTGTGTTTTAAAATTTTGAACTTTGGCAGCGTAATCATATTGGTTCTGACACTTAGTCATTTTTCACTAAGTTTTTCCATCAATTCCAAAGGGGGAGATTGTTGGCATATGGCTTCTAGTGTTGTCATTGATGGAAACCTAAATCATTATTTTGGTTCGTAGATTAGGAATTTTCCATACCGGTAGGTAGAGTAAAGAACAAAGTATTACTGGAAGGGAGAATGAAGAATAGGGTATTCAGTTAGTATGTCGATTTGTATACTTCACCGGATTATCATTTTGAGTTTTGGATCTTGGGAAAGGTTCCTAAGTATCTATATTATCTTATTGTTAAGTTTTGTTATGTCGCATTAATCAGTGTATAAGTTAGGAGATCCAGCAGGATGATTTTCTATTTATTAACTCACAGTGGCGGACTTAGCAAATATGGCATGTTGCAGATATTCGAGGTATAGTTAATTAAGGTATCCTATGCTTGAAGATTTTTTTTGGGTCCTAGCTATGTTGTGGCTGACTTTGATGGGTACACATCGAATATTAAATGTGGATTGAGCCGACTATTGGAAAATATTGTTATTTTGCTAAAGCCGACATGAAGCAACTAAATCTTTGATAGCGGATATATATAAGAGATTAGTTAATTCATTATAAATGAGTGAAGGTGAGTGTGAGAAGTATATTGCAAATGTCAGAAGGGTTGTTGAGCGATTTGGCATAGTTTCACTTGTGCAAAATAGAATTGTTGTGAAGTGAATTAAGGCAGAGCAGAGCAAAGTGCAGAATTAGACAGAAGGTATAGAATCTGATCTATAAGCCTCACCGGAACTTCAACCAAGCATTTGTAGATGCTACTTTCTCATTTCAACTCTTTGTTGTAATCCAAATATGTTGTAAGGAAGTGAGCCTTCTTGACTTTGAGCAATGAGCTCTAGGCAGTGTGCTTGAATGCATGTGCATTCCCCTTTTTCTTCATACTTTTAATAGAGTATAAATTGTGGATTAACCTGCACCATGGTTTTTCCCCTAATAGGGTTTCCATGTAAAAATATTGGTGTTATGGTGTTTGATTGTTTCCTTCATGTGCTTGCATCTTTACTTTTGTTTAAATGTTGTAAATGGTTTAAGATCTGGATTGTAATTTAAATATTGTTAAACAAGGATTCACCCCCCCTCTCATTGTTCCTTGAGTCCTACATTTCCATAATGATTAGTTCTCTTCTACGTTGTTGATGCAGACCAAGGATGCCTTGTCTAGTCAATCCCATTTCTTTCACTACTTGATACCCTTTGCTATTTTCAGCAATAGGAAGGGGAGGTACTAGTTGTTCTCATCCTTCTTTATAGATCCATGAAGATAAATCTTCTTTGCATACTTCCTCATCTTGCATGTTTCCCCACTTGGTGAAGATGGTGGGTTTGACTATCATCATTATAGTTTGAAGATGTGCAATCTCTTTCGGTCCTCCATTTATTTTTGGTCTAGGGGGAAAGCATCCCAATACAAAAGGACTTGTTGAAGTGGTATTCCCCATAGCCCTTGTTAATCACTTGGATCTTGGTATCAGATTTAGGTACCTCAATTGATGATGGTGCAGGGGAGGATAAAGCTAGTGAGGCTGGGTTCATGTATGAAAAGGAGTGAAAAGATATATCATTTATAGGTATTTTTTGAATCTTTTTATAATTTTCCTCCAATTTAGCACAGTAATGGAAAGGTTTGCAGTTGGCATATATGGTAATTTCCTTATTGTTATAAGGAAACTTTAGGAATTTATGGAATGTAGATGGTATTGCTTTCAAAGCATGAATCCATGGTCATCCCAAAAGAAGTTTTTATGGAATCTTGAGATCTACTACTTGACAAGAAGTTTCTATTATTGTTGGTCCTATCTAAATAGGTAGCCTGATTTTCCCTTCTAAATTTCACTTCATGTCATAATAAGCTTTGATGGTGATGCTCTTGCTTTTCTCTATGACATTGAATTAGAGTATCCCATTTGTTTCATAAATTTTAAGGTACAAATATTCTGACCTGCACCTTATCTATGAGTACCCTCTTGACTCTATGTTTGTCAACACACAACTCTAAATAAAGAGCTTGGTTGTGGAAATATTTTTGCAGAAGGTCTTTCTCAGTAAAGACTAAATGATGGGTGGATGTGATATTTCCAACCATAGCTTGAAACTAGTGTGCATCAAGGTTCTTTGGGACTGATGTTTCAACTAGTGCTTTCTCCAATATTTCCTTATGTGCTAGCAATAGTTTTAGGAGCTCAAGGATGGAGATTAAGCATAGATTTTTCTTGATTTTTTCCACAATGCTATATTCACTTGATGTCTTACTTCTGGTTTTTACTAGGGGTGGTTCTCTTTGGATTGTTACTCTTCCCCTTTAGGTTGTTATGATGCATTCAAGAGTTGCACCTAGTATGGTTACCACACAGATGGTATGATCCTCACAAGAGACATGTCCTAGAATGGTATCCTTGCCATAAGAGAAGGTGGCCTTACAATAATCTTGTTCCTTTACTTCGTTGTTTCCTTTAGAATGGTTGGGGATTGGATTTTTGTAAATATTTAGGTCTTTATTTCTGGGCTAATGTTCTATGTTAACCTATCCCTTTTCAATTAAATCTTGCACACTATTCTTAAGTCTCATGCAGTTGTTGGTGGTGTGCCCCTTGATTTTATGAAATTCACATTGGTCATTATCATTATACCAAGGGGGTTTGAAGTTGGGTTCTTCATACTTTTCTTTGTCATTGATCTTGATGAGGTTCTTGTTGACTAGTTTGTGCATAATCACTTCAAGGGATTCTCCAAATGGAGTAATTTCCCTTCACAGTTGGTAATATTGTCTTGGTGATCTCCTTTCATTATCTTGTCCTTGATTTTGTTGTGGGTTGTTGGGTTGACTGTTTTGAGGATAACTGAGTTGATTGTTTTGTTGATAATTGGGTGGGTTGTTCTATTGATAAACTTTTTGTGCTATTTGGACCTAATTTTGAAGCATATTGGGTATTTGCACATTGCATACAACCTTAGCATCAACTACAGCATTGCTGGTTACATTCTTGTTTTTTTCCCATATCTTTGGTTTTTCATTTGAAGCAGGTTGATATTTAGTGTTGTAAATTTTGATCACTCCCCTTGCAATGAGGGCTCTTTCGATAAGTATCCAATTTTTAATAGCTTCTGCAAAATTTCTTGGGCATAACACTATGAGATTGTAATTGATATATGCATGTACATTGGAGATAAAGACATCGAAAAGTTGTTTCTCTAGAATGTGCCACTTCATTTTGCTTTCTTTGTGTCTTAGTCTTTGTAGGTATGAGGAAAATGGTTTGCCTTGAATTTGTTTTATTTTATAGAGGTTAGCAATTGTAATGTCCTATTCTATGTTATACGAGAAATGGTTGACAAGATTATCTGACAACTCATCTAACGTTTTGATACATAGTGGTAAATGAGAGAAATAGTCTATAGCGGGCCCACTGAGGCTCTGTGGAAAAAGTCTCATCAAGTAGGTTTCATTTTGTTGTAGTTCCATGCAAGATACTAAAAAATCACGTACATGCCCAATTGGACCTCCTTTCCTCCTATACTTATCAAATTTTGGTATTTTAAAGCCTTTGGGGAAAGGTACCATGAATATATTTTGATCAAACGGATATGGACAAATGTCTTGGAGAGCATAGCTCTTCTTCTACTCTCTGATTTGTATATCTGATATTCTTTGATTAAGTGTTTGAAGTTGCACATTTATGTTATTATTTGGTGTGCTTGTTTGAGGATTTTGGGTATTGTAGATTTGTTGTCCCATGACGCTTGTTTTTTTGTAAACAAGATATTTTGTAGTCATGGGATTTTGAGAACCATGTTGTACATAAGGTAGGTGAGGTCCTTGTTGTGCATAAGGTATGTGAGGTCCTTGTTGTGTACCCTGATATTGACTTTGAGGTGTTCATTGGTATTGATTTTGTGGTCCTCCTTGCTATTTTTGTTGAGGATTTTGATTTTCAATTTTTTAAGCAAAGTGTTGTTGAGTTTGGGGCATTCCTTGATAGTTCATTTTTGGTACACCATGTTGATGTGTGTTTTTTGAAGGTTTCCTTGATGTTGCATTGACAATATACCTTATTGTTGTTGATTGTGTTGAATGGTACCTTGGTATTTCATTGATGGTACACCTTGTTATTTTGAGTGTTGTTGAAGGGTACCTTGATGCTACATTGATGGTATACCTTGCTTTTGTAGATTGTGTTGAAGGGTACCATGGTATTGTGTTGATGGAACATCTTGTTGTTGTTGATGTTGTGGAAGGTTACCTAAGTAGTTTTTTGATGGTACATCTTGTTCTAGTCGATGTTATGGAAGGTTTCCCAAGTAGTTCATTGATGGTACACCTTGTTGTGGTTGATGTTGTGGAATCTTACCCAAGTAGTTCATTGATGGTACACCTTGTTGTATTTGATGTTGTGGAAGGTTACCTAAGTATTTTGTTGATGGTACACCTTGTTGTGTTTGATGTTGTGGAAGGTTACCTAAGTAGTTCATTGATGGTACACCTTGTTTTGGTTAATTTTGTGATAATTATCCTTGTTGATTTTGTACGTTGAACTTGTAAGGGTCAATGTAGGAAGTGCATTGGGGTATGTATTGCCCTTGTGATGGGTTACCACCTTGTTGGTCCATTGGAATGTTCCCAATGTTTCACATTGTGTTATGTTGTGGAATGTTTTGGGTTATATTTCCTTGATACTATTGTGCCACAAATGTTTATTCAATTTGGGATGATTTCCTAAAAAATGGGTTATCCATGGGCTACAATTGATCATTATTTTGTGAAAATAATCATGGTATGTTAGTATTCACGGTTAGTTTTGGAATTTTTCTAGCCTCCATTTCATCTCCAAGTGGGATAAGATTAGGGTCTTTTAGCATGTCCACATTGAAGTCAATGGGTAGTTTAGCACCACTTTGTACTAGTGTGAGGCAATATGAGTTAGCATTTATTTCAAGCATCTTGTCCATAAGTCTCTACATCTTAGGTTCTTATGAGTATTCTAATAGCTTCTCGTCAATGAGTTCCTCATCACTATCATATTCTTCTATGACTATTTCATTGATATTTGGAAGTTAATTTTGATTTTCAATCACGTTTTGGTGTCTAAGGTGTACTTCCTCATCACTTGGTGGTTGGCTTGGTGTTTCCTTAAATGAAGTTTATTTTTGAGGAGTTGTAAGTTCACTTGGTTTGTATCCAGATGGGTTGATTTCCTCATTAGTTATGTTGGTTTTTGGTGCACTTGAGCTACTCTTGTTGGATTCCATATTTTTTCTATATTGGGATCTTGTAGTTGTCATAAACAATTCCATGACCTTGGGAAATTTTCATGATCACTTAACTATGGAAAAAAATGATGTTTTTTTAAATATTTTATGTTTAAAGGTGTTTTGGTAAGCTAAGATTATCTATATCCATCCAGGTGGTGGTAATATTGGTCTTCCGATTGCAAGATCAGATTTTTGTTCTTCTTGTTTAGAATAGTAGCTTTGTTTCTCCACTGAGTTGGTGTTTCCTTTTTTTCAAATACAAAGCTTATTAAACTACTAATAATGTCCAATTTTTCACCTTCAACTTGTTGGTGATATGGAGCCTTGCAACATGAGCATGAAGTGTATATGGATTTTGTTGGTTGTTCCTGTGTTGTCATTGATGCCCACATGGTGACAACTATACATGAAGCTTACTTAGGTTACTGGAAGGTATTCTCTACTGGAGTGTTCTTTACTAATGAACAAGTGCATTGGTTTTTGAGTCTAGAATTCACCACAAGAAAAGATATGACTCTGATCTCTTAACTATGTTATTATGTCTCATTCAGATAGCTATATCCAAGATCTTGAGAAGTTTTGTGTTGTGAGAAGAAAGTTACCATTGATAGAGTTTAGCTTTGTACTCTGCAGTCATTTCTTTGCTCAACATATCAGTGTGGGAGACTTCACATTTTCTTGAGAATAACATTCTAATGTTGTGGTTTTAATGATAGTCTCTTTGATGTTAGTAAGATGAGAAATTGATGTAATATTGGACCTGGAAGGTATTTGTTTTGAGAAGTGTATGGTGGTTTGGAGTTTTTGTGTTTATGTCCTAGTCCTAGTTGACCTAACACACAACATGCATTAATAAGATCAAGTATACCTTAAGGATGTTTTCTATAGATATTTGTTGACTTGATATGATGCACTACATGGACAAGAATGTTTTATATGTCATATGGTGCCAACAAGATATTTTTTATTAAATTTTATTTCATTTAATTAGGCTGACCTAATTGATGAATGAGAGATACTTGCATATGTATGTAAGACTCTTTGAAGGAGAAAAAGAGAGTGTGGCATAGAGGAGAATAAAGTGAATGATATGTGAAGGATATGGGAAGGGGAAAGAAGAGAAGCATGGTGAAGTGTGAAGAGAATTGAGGACTATTTGGTTATGCGAGCCTAAATGATTTATTAGTTGAGGATCAAAACAAAATTGTTGAGTGACTACTAAGCATAGCAATAATTCTTATTCAGAGCTTCATTATAATTTAACCTTGCACACAAAAGGTGTATTCCATCAATTCATACTTTTGGTAGTGAGCCACAACTTTCGTATCTTAGTGGTTATCCATCTTTTGTATTTAGGTTGTGAGCCTTTCAAGGATAGTGAGTCCTGGCAGTAAGCCCTGTAATATCTTATATCCGGATATAATATATTGTGCACTAATCCTCACCATGGCTTTTCCCAGTTTGGGTTTTCCACGTAAAAATCTCGATGTTCATGTGTGATGATGCATTGTATTTTTTCCATGTTCTCTCTTGTTGATTTAGTCAGATTTGTGATAATGTTTAGATGGATTTTATTTTAATGGTTTTATGGAATACTTATTCACCCCCCCTCTTAGTATTCCATAGATTCAACACAACTCACATGAAATTTGGTTGTATGACAGGTGTAGTAAAATATAGTTGTTGAACAGGAGCAGTAGGATACCAAATGTTCATGAAGTATAAGTTTTTTCTTGATGTTTTGATCTTTTTTTTTTCTTTTTTTTTTTGTTTTCAAAGAATGATGAATGAATGATGATGTAAAATAAACCCTTTTGGAAAAGGTGTTGATGTTTTTGCTATGGTTTTCATGATACTCAAGACCCTTAAGTAAGAGTGATGTTTGGTGGATTTTTTGGAGATGATGCTAATTTTGGGATTCAAAATGTGGAAAACTTGGACCAATATTTCAATTCCTTTTTCTAGAGTATATGTTTGAAGATCTACTTGAACTATCCTTAAGGTGCAAGAAAATGTTAATATCCTAGAAATCGAGAGTGAAGGAATAATCCAAGTTGTGTTTTGATTTTGAACCCTAAGACTAGGTTGACGTGTTTGATTTTTACAAATGGATATGGACTTATGCAGATATGAGGTGTTTTGGAAGTCTAATTATTTTGTTCCCAAAAGATAAAGATTAACTAGTTTTAAATTAGTCTCTAAGTTGTATGAAAAAAAAAAGCAATAGTCATAATATTTAGCATAGTAGTGGTGAAATTTAAGACAACTATGGTAAAACTTAGAGCAATTGTGGTCTTTGATTCCAGTTGTGACTAGTAATAGAGAAAACAATAGTAGTAATCTTGACAGAAGTGGCCCCAATTTTGTTAATAGCAGATGAATCTCAACAACAATTGCAGTAGGTTTATCAAAAGCAGTCTCTGTTGCATTTTTTCTAACTGGTGAAATAGTGAAGACAATACTGATAATTTTTCAAAAGTGACAATCTTCAGGTCAATTGCAGCTAAAAAATAGGTCAACTGTGGTAATTTTTAGATCAATAATGGAGATATTTAGGTCAATTGCAGTTCTATTTTGCAAAAGCAGAAATTTTTTGATAGTCACTATCATAGAACAAAGAGAAATAGCAGCATGTTTTAGATCAACTATTACAGTATTTAGGTCAATAACGGAAAAAATAGTAGCAATAGCGGCTTCTGTTCAATTTGTTTCTAGTTTTCATTTTTTTATAGCAGTTTGGACAGCTTTGCAACTTTGATGTTTTTGTGGATCTTTTTTTTTTATAGATTTGGCAAGTGATACAACACAACAATCACAAATTTTGACTCTAAATGTCTATAGCTTAAGCAAGTTTCTTTCCACAAAATCTCAAAGTTTGTGAAAATCAAGATACTAAAACCATGGCTCCCAATGTTGAATTTGGCCTAAATGTGACTTGAAATGTAAGCCTAAATATCTAGAAACTTTAGAGATATTTTTTTAAGATATCTTTTAAGGAGAGAAAATATAGGGCTCTTTTCAAAGGTATTCACACTAAGTCAAAGGGTTTGAGATTTTGATGACCAATTTCAATGTTTGTATTGTTGTGTTCTTTTTAAATCAAGAAAAATGTTTGATGTCAATGAAATAACATTGGAATACATCAATCAAGTCACCCTAGGTAGGTACATTATTTTAGGTAGGCTTACCTCATGCTCCGAAGGGATGATTTTACATGTAACTTATGGAGGAGTGTAGAGGTATGTTAAGAATGAACTCTGAAGCTCTATGCCTCAACAAAAAAATTAGACTTGGTAACTAACTTCTCAAAAGAAAAGTTTTGATGCACCACTTTCAAAGAACATTTAAAAAAAAAAGGATGGGTTCTAAAATAAGGTATTTAGTGACAACCATGGACACTGTACAGAAACTACCATCTACCTGCCACTTAAGGCATTAAAAAATTCCCTTTCGCTTTTAGAGATGGATTAGGTGTAGTATGTTGTCACCCAGGATTGAAGCTAATTTCATTAAAATTTTAGAACCTTTATTTAAATCCCACCGGTAAACATGCTTGCAAGAATCACTAGGAGTTCTTTGTTGTAGGATGTGTCTCCTAGTAGGTTCTCTATTAAGGGTGATGCTTGAAATAAAATAAATGTGAAACCCAAAGTGCTTTTCCTCACCCAATATCATCAAAAGATGTGAGGGGAGAGGATACACATTTGGTTTTCCAAGCATGGAAAACATGACATACAATCCATAGCAATTTATTTTTAGTGCCAAAAATTGAAGTGTGAATATATCAATGCATGTTTTATGTGCATGAAATCTAAAGTATTTGAGATTTTAGTCAAATATAGAAAATGTTCAAATGAAAATGGTTTTGTTAGATTTTAAGCACCAACCTTGAGTGTTTCTAATGGCCTCATTCATCTTAATGTGGTCAACATAAAAATATGTTCATTCCTCAACAAAAAATGAAATGTGTTGGTAAAAAAAATTAATTAATTTTATAATCACAAAATGCAATGTTGTTTAACTATGAAATATTTTGAAGATCCAATGTTAAAGACACCAATTTGAAGTGTGCAAGTTGTTGGTTCATTTTGAAAACACCAAATCGAGAGATTTTCTAAACTATGAAATATTTGAATGTTTAGTTTTAAAATCACCAATTTGAAGTGTGCAAGTTGGGTTCAATTTTACAACACCAAATTGAAAGATTTTTCTAAACTAAGAAAGCTTTTTAGAAAACTTAAAATAGCCTTCGACCGTTCGCCATCTCTGCAATCAAACTGTTAGTCATTCTTGATGTAAAATGTACCATATTCTTGCAAGGGTTTCATGAACAACGTTAGCAATTTCCACAACACCCAAAACAATCATATATTAGTGTTAGGAATCAATAAAACTACTTGCATATTTAAAAAAAGAAATAGAGCAATAGCGCTAATTGTTCAAAAAATAGTGCCCTTTCTATTTTCATCCATAGCGATAATTTCAGGTGACAGTGGTCCAAAAAAGTGCAACCGTGAACCTGTTTCTAGAAAAAGTAGTTTAAAATGTCAAAAGTGACCCTGTTAGAATTCAACTATGTCAGAAACCTACAAGACAAAAGTAGTTGAAAAAGTCAAAAGTGGCCCTATTTTGTGCAATAGTAGTTGGGAAAATTGCAACCGTGGTACAAACAAAGAAACGACTACGTGAAAATCCTATAGCTTTCGTGTAAAAATTTTCAGCTATTTTTCAGAAAAAGGAAACCACATTTTGGAACCTACAACTGCTCAAGAAAGCTCATGAAAATGTTAATGTCAAGGACTGAGGTCCCACCAGGTGTGCCAAATGTCATAAGGAGGGAATAATGAATATAGAAAAAAATCATAAATGAATTAAACAAAGCTTAATTAAAAATAAAATTAAGAATTCCTAAACCCATTACTCACAAAATGAACAATATAAAACTAATGAATTCAATGAAACAATTGTTAGAAAATGAAGAAAAAATAATGAATTCAATAAATTATATTGTTACCCATTTCATGTCGAAGCATATTTGTATCAGTGTTGAATGTTGGATTATTGCAATCAATAAAAAGCCTCCATTATGCATTGCAAAAGCTTCAATGTGTCTAAAGGTTGAACTAGAATGTGATGATAAATTGTAATGTGCTCAAGAGATAATTGTGTTGTGCTTCGCTTATGTAAATTCTAGATGACTTGTGAGAAGGTTGAAGAGTTTTTTATACATTTTATGTTTTAAGATGAACGATCAAGATTGCATAGTAGAAGATCCCGATCAATGGTTCAAAATCATTGAGAGGAATTAGATTGGAAGAATTAGAGGATTTTGATTGCATAATCTATGTGATTCATGGAATCAAGTTAAGTATTCAGTGGAATTGAGAAAATAGATTGGGAGGTTAGTGGGATTGAAGAATAGATGGATTAGTTAGGAAATAGATGAATCAGTTAGCCAATTGGAGCGAGCAATCAATGACAGTAATTTTCTCAATCACAAAGGGGATGAGGGTAATTAATTAATTGAATTAATTAATTAATATTTGGATTTTTAACATGCAAGTCATGTTTGACTTTAACAAATAAAGTTATATATGTTTGTTGACTATGTTGAATGATTAATTTAATTATTCTGTTTAGAAAAAGGAAAGTGATTTAATTAAACTGTTAAGTGATAATAATTTAATTGCTTTAGGGGACTAGTGTAAATTAGTGACATAATTAAATAATTAATGTTATTTAATTAATCAAGAGGAATAGAAGATTAGATAAATGATAACATAGTGCATTAATCAAATAATTTAAAGATTATTTATTTGATAGAAGAAATTAGGGTTTTTTATGTAAATGATGTGAAATATAGTGATATTAAATGATAATGATGCTGACGATGAGAAAATATCATTCAAAATGTGCGATAAGTGTTAGGTCATTTTTGCATGTCTACAATTACATTCCACGAGACCACATTTCTTTGAGGAGTTTTTTCAAACAATTCATTTCCTTTTATATTGTACCACATTTTTCATACATGTCTACCAAAGCATTTTTATCAAACAATCAATTTAAGAATACACATGATTTTAAGCTCTCTTGAATGAATTTACATTTGAAATTACTTGGTTTTTTAAACTCCTATAATGAAGTGGGCATCTGGTTTTTTTTCAAAAGAAGCTAAACTTAATGAAAAATGGTATGAGAAGCATTGTATAATATTTTTTGAGAAAAATTGTTTGAAAAAAAACCTCAAAGAATTGTGGTCTCATAAACAAGGAAAAAATGATGAAAAGAGAAGCTTATGGTAGTCTTATGGAATTGATTCTTTTGATGGATTAAAAACTTCAAACAAATCCCATACAACTTAATGAAATATATGTCATTATAGTGTTCATTTAAAATTAATATAATCATCTTGATAAAAATCAATGTCACCTAGTGGTGCTAAACACTCTATACAAACTATATGAGTGATGCAACCATCCAACAAAATCATTACTACTCAATTCAACATTCATTCCATTAAAACCTTCAAGCTTAATAACATGTAAAATGTACTAAATCATCATGAATAAGAATCACTATCTTTCAACCATGATACATAAACAAGAACATTATGTACACCATAGCAGTTTGATGCAACCTTCAAAAAAGTCCTTAAAACTGAACAAGATACATGTTCATTAGATTTTTCATGTGAAATCAATACAATAATCATGATCAATAATTAACACATCACTCAACCATGATGCATGAAAAAACACTATATATGTACACCATATGAGTGTGATACAACCATTAAAAAAAGCAAATAAAACTCCATGACATGCATGTTACTTGACCTTCCACTTGCAATTTGTATTATCATAATACACAACAATGAATTTTTCTAACCATAATGCATGAATAAGAAAACTAGGCATACCATATGGGCTTGATTCACACTAGTCATAATGCACACTTCACACAAAAGCAATAAAACTAATATGATATTGTCATATATGCCAATCAACCTTGGCCCACACCAAACTTGCTATATGAGTTTGATGCAATCTTCAAATAAGAATATATAAGTGTAATACAAATGTAATGCAACCTTTGAACAAAACCCAACATATCTCATCAATTCCTTAATGCAAATGTCATGCAGTCATGTAGAAGCATCAATGTCGCTCAGCCATAATGCATGAACAAGAAACTTTCAAAAAACTTCCATACATAATAATTTGTAATCATCAACTCAAATCCATACAAGTTAGTGGCATATATGTTATTCAAAATTTCACTCAAAAAGTCATAATCAACATGCATGAATAAACACACTAAGCACACCATAGTGAACACTAGTTATGATGTATGCTTACTACAAAATTGGAAATCAGTAGGATGTTGTCATATATGCCATTCAACCTAATGCAATTGAGGTTTTGTATTTGGTAGGAATTTGTACAAGAAAAGAAAGTGAGAGATGATGCTATAGGTGGATTTGAACGAATCAAGTTGTTGTCCTAAGTGTTGAAAACTCTATCAAACCAAGAGATATTATTTTCCTGAGCGTTGAAATTAAAGAAAAACAACTGGAGACCAAAATTAACCACTTAGGAAAGAAATTAAAAGATAAGAAGAATATTTTATCGTCAATGAAAAAGAGATTAGTTTGCTCTAAAAATAATTGAAAATGAAGTAGACCAAAATGAATGAGATAGATAATGTATTCAATGAAGAGATTCTTCCCACTCTCGAGAAGTTGAGGAAGGTGCATGTGTATATTCCTCTTTGTTCATCGTGTGACCAAATTGACAGTTCCAATGCATCTAGATGGGTACATTTAGGCTAGGTCTCATTTCGAACCCAAACATGCCAAAAAAGTTTGAGCTAAATTGGACTGGCAATATCTTGTAAGAGTCCAAAGTGCAAAAAGGTAGCAATTTTTGATGAGCTATTACTTAGAAATCATGTCACTTAGAAACAATCCATCTGAGCCTAAAAGGAGATATGTAGAATTTGAGCCTAATGGGTATCTAAAAAGATGTTGGTCCAATGGTGAAACAACCTTGGCATAAGGTTTGGAGACCTAGTAGTGAAGACAAGTGAAAAAGTGAAAAACCACCATTGTTGGGGTTTGGAGATTGAAGAAGGAAGTGAATTGTGTGAATTATGATTGTTGAACCTATTCCACCCATGATCTACATCAGATGGTATCAGAGCATAGGTTCTGATTGAAATTGGGAAAGTGAATGAGACTAGGCATAAGCAAGATGCCTCCAAAGAACAATCCAACGACCAAAGAGGTTAAATAACTGAAAGAGCAGATGCTCCTGAAGGAGAGGATCTACAAGGAGTCTCAAGAAGAAGCCCTTGATAGAATAGCATCCTTGGAAAAGAATCAAAGAAGAGGTATGGTTAGTGGTGACCAAAGTGATAATGAGGATGAGGGTGAAAATGAGAACCCTCTAGTAGGAGTCCATGATGAGGAGAAATTGGACCCTGAGGAAATGAGAATGATCAGGATGCTAAAGGATATCAAGGGGGATGGTACTCCAAAGGTGAAGTGGAAGTTCCTGTGTATGGTGGTAATATGGACACTAAGGAAGTTTTGGCTTGGATAAACGCTTTGGACAACCTCTTTGAATTTGAAGAAGTACAAGAGGATAAGAAGGTGATTTTTGCAAAAACCAAATTGAAGGGCACTTCCTTAACATGGTGGAACTATGTCCAAGGAGAAAGAGTCAAGAAGGGCAAGGCAAAGATAAACTCATGGGACTGAATGGTAACCAAAGTGAAGACAAAATTCCTACCTACAGATTATAAAATACAAACCTTGAGGAAGCTGTGAATATGAAGCAAAGGGAGATAGATGTGATGACATATATTGAGGAATTCCATAAATTGAGCATAAGGGTGGGACATACTAAAGATGAGGTAGAGAAGGTGGCAAGATACTTGAATGGGCTTAGGCTCAATATACAAGATGAGATTGGCCTTACAACTCCTAGGACAGTTGCAGAGTGTTTCCAATTGCCAATCAAGGTAGAGGAAAGAATCAAAAGAAGGAAAGAGAAATAAGGAATAGGAAAAGGGAAGAAAATTAGAGGTAGAGGAAACTTTGGTGCAAGAGGGTAGTCACAAAAAAAACAAGGTGAATCAAGCAGCCAACAAGAGCAAAGTGGAGAGTCAAGTGGAAAAGGTAACTTCAGAGGAAGGAGATTTGGTTGTAGAAGAAGGTTTGGTGGACAAGGGAGAGGATCCAATAATTTCTCAAGAATATGCTATAACTGCAATCAATTTGGACATCTAGCTTGGAATTTCCCGCACAAACAAGCAACAATCTCTCATGGTGGTGAGTGAAGGACTCAAATTGTACATGAAGAGGACACTAAAAGTGTGAATTCACCATCTCAACATGCTCCCCCTGAGGCAGGTGAGTGATTAATGATGAGGAGAACACTTATCAAGGAGCCTACAACAAAAGAACCTCCACAAAGGAAATCCTTGTTCAAGATTACATGCAAGTCACATGGAAAGGTATGCAAAGTAGTTGTAGATTTAGGGTCTAGTGATAATTTGGTGTCTTTAGAAATGGTTGATAAATTGAATATGAAAATAATTCCTCATCCCACACCATATAAAGTGTCATGGATAAATAAAGTTCAACAAGTCTTGGTAAATGAGTAGTCATGGGTGGAGTTCAATATTGGGGGTTATAGGGAAAAAATCCTTTGTGACATTATCCCCATGGATGTTTGTCACTTGCTACTAGGAAGGCCCTAGTAGTATGACAGAAAAGCTAAGCATGATGGCCACAAGAATTTATATGTGATAGATATGGTACCTCATAAGCCTTGGCACCCCTTCAAGATGAAGAGTTTGACAAAAAAGTTGGTTCTAGTGTCATGGTAGTGGGAGAAAAAGAGTTTTTGAGAATTTTGAAGGATGGAGGAGATCAAGGATTTTCCTTAGTGATCAGACCTAAGTCCAAGTCTGTTTTAGCAGCAAATAAGATGGAAGACCTACCTAGTGAAGTTCAAGCCTTGTTGAATAAGTATAAAAATATTGTAATGGATGAATTTCCAAGTTCCTTGCCTCCCATGAGAGATGTCAGTCATCATATTGATCTAATCCCTGGTTCTAGTTTGCCAAATAAGGTTGCATATAAGATGACCCCTAAACAAAATGAGGAAGTAAGGAAACAAGTTCAAGAATTGTTGGATAAAGGTATAATTAGGGAAAGTTTGAGTCCTTATGTTGTCCCAACAGTTTTAGCACCTAAAAAGGATGGGGATTGGAGGAAGTGTATGGACTCTAGGGATGTAAACAAAATAACCATCAGATATAGGTTTCCAATACCTAGAATGGAGGACCTAATGGACTGCTTGGGAGGTGCATGCTATTTCTAAAAGATTGACTTGAAAAGTGGGTAATCATATTAGGATAAGGGAACGGGATGAATGGAAAACTGCATTTAAGACTAATGAAGGCCTATATGAATGGATGGTGATGCCCTCTGGACTATCAAATGCTTCGAGTACCTTCATGAGACTTATGAATGAAGTGTTGAAGCCTTTTATTGGTAAATTTTTTGTTGTATATTTAGATGATATACTTGTGTTCAACAAAACAAAGGAAGAACACTTACAACACCTTGACATGGTTTTACAAAGGTTACATGAGGAGAAATTGATGATAACTCTCAAAAAGTGTGAATTTATGAAAGAAGAAATAACATATCTTGGTTTTGTGATCTCCAAGGGTTCATTGAAGATGGATCCCACCAAAGTAGAGGCAATACTTAGTTGGCCAACTCCAAGGTCAGTAGGTGAGGTAAGAATCTTTCATGGTCTTGCAAGTTTCTATAGAAAATTCATCAAGAATTTTAATCACATTTGTTCACCTATCATTGAAATCATTAAGGGAGACAAAAGAAAGAAATTTTAGTGCACTAATGAGGAAGAGAAGAGCTTTGAATGTCTAAAAACTAGAGTGGCACAACAACCAATACTTGCTATCCCTGATTTCAATAAGGTTTTCACCATTGAAACTAATGCAAGTGGTTTTGCAATAGGTGTGGTGTTAAGACAAGAAGGCGGAATGGTGGATTTCTTCAGTGAAAAGCTTAATGAAGCTAAGAGGAAGTATTCATCATATGATCTAGAATTTTATGCAATGGTGTAGGCTCTTAAGAAGTGGAGGCACTAGCTTTTTCCCAAGGAATTCATAGTGTTCATCGACAATCATTCCTTACAATTTCTAAGCAGGCAAGACAACTTGAATCACAGACATGCAAGGTGGGTTGAATATTTGCAGAATTACACATTCAACATCAAACACAAGAAAGTTCAATCTGACAAGGTTGTTGATGATCTTCGCTAGAGGTCAATGTTGGTTCATTAGATACAATTTCAAAGTGTGGGAATAGATGCATTGAAGGACATGTATGTTGAAGGTGATGACTTCAAGGAGGTATTTTATGTTTATAATCAGTTTAAAGATAATTTCCATGATGAGTATTCTAAATTTTTGTTGCAAGATGTCTTGTTATTCAAAGGATCTCAGTTGTGTATACCAAAGTGCTATATGAGACAAAATCTGATAAAGGAGAAACATTGTGGAAGTCTTGGAGGCCATTTTGGGATTGAAAAAACATTGGATCGGGTAAGAAGGTTCTATTTTTGGCCAAGAATGCAAGTAAATGTCAGGAAGTTTGTTGAAAGTTGCACAATTTTTCAAAGGGACAAGGGAACTACTTCTAATGTAGGACAATATCATCCCCTACCAATTCCTAACAACCCATGGGAAAGTTTAAGCATGGATTTTGTATTAGGACTCCCAAGAACTCAAAGGGGATATGATTGTCTATTTTTTGTGGTTGATAGGTTCAATAAGATGGCTCACTTTGTTCCTTGCAAGTGTACAAATGATGCTTCTCATATTGCAAGCTTATTCTTTAAGGAAATTGTGAGGATTCATGGTTTTCCACTAACCCTTGTTTCAGATAGGGACTCAAAGTTTATTGGCCACTTTTGGAGGACACTTTGGAAAAATCTTGGTACCAATTTGACTTTTAGTATTGTCTATCATCCACAAATGGAAGATCCAAAACACCCTATTTCTGCCCATGCCAATAAAGGTTAACTTAAAATGGGGCTCGAATAGGCCAATGGGTTTTGAACCTAAAATTTTAGATGTTCCTAAGGAATTTTTTATAAAATATTTTTGGCCCAACCTTAAGCATTAATGAAATGACAATTAAAACTAGAAAACAGGCAAAACTTAAGTGAAGGGGCTAGTAAAAGGACATTTTTATGACCTAAGTCATGACTTGAGCAACTAGAGACCAAGTAGAGTAGGTCACTAGGAAATTAAAACGTTTAAGGCTTCAAATGTAAGGGTTTTAAAACAAGGTTACAAAGCTAAAACCCTAAATCTAAACCAATAAGTAAGTACGATAGGCTATTACCAAGCACAAAATGAGCCCAAGATTTTGAAATTTTAGGAGCTCCATCAGTGGCTCATGCTTGGGGATGCATACCCCTAGTGGGTATGGTGAGAAATAGATCTCTTGGTGAAGCAGCCAACACAAAGGAACTCAAAAAATCTAGGAGCTTGCCCAGACAAGGCAAGCAGACATAGTAGAAAGAAAATACACCAAACCTATGTACAAAATTTACAAAAATATACAATGTACATGGAAACAACCTATCTTATGAGAAATAGGGCTTTAGGAATTGGCCATGGACTGGAAATTCCAAAAGTTCACTTGTTAGTGATTGCAAGAAGTAGGAATCTTCTCCATGTGTATCTGCATTCAGATAAGGCCCAAGCCATAGGGGATCAAACTTCCCATGTTTTCCTTTATCTTCCAATCTTGCATTCCACATCAAAACAATACACCCTACTTCAAACTTCCATTAAATGGCCTTTTAATCATACAAATTTTTGACTTGGAGCTGTAGCCTCTCGCTTCTTTTATGAGCTTCTCTTCTAGTTTCATCAAGCTCAATTAACTCATCCATCCTATGCTGCATCTCATCACAAATATCAGTGTCATACTTCTAGACAAATTTATACATTTTCATCAGATTATTGTGTGGTATTTTGGCCTCAACCCAATACACTAAGTTAGAAGGGGATTGTCCAATGACTTTCTTTACTGTAGTCTTCTCAGCCCATAATGCCAATTGCAATTTTGAGTCCCAATCCTTCTTATTCTTCTCAATCACCCACTTGATAATCTTCATAAGGCTTTTATTGCTAGACTCGGCTTTCCCATTCCCTTGGGGATGATATGGGGATGAATAAGATACATTTATGCCATGCTAGTTACAAAAATAAATAAATTCCTCGAACCTGAAACACATGGCATTTTCAAAAACAATTCTTTTAGGAGCACCAAACCTACTCAAAATATTGTTCATTAAAAAATCAATGACAACTTTGCTAGTTATCTTCCTAGTAGGAATAGCTTCAACCCATTTTGTAAAATAATCAGTAGCAACTAGAATCTAGGCATGTCCTCCACTAGACTTCTCAAACATTTCCCCAATAAAATTAATGCCTCATTGTTGGAAGGGAGCATGTGTTGATACTGAACTAAGTGGTAAGTTTCTTGAGAACTTTAACTTTCTAGTAAATCTCTGATAGACATCACATAT
The DNA here is from genome assembly GCA_007258455.2 of Sequoia sempervirens. Lineage (NCBI taxonomy): Eukaryota > Viridiplantae > Streptophyta > Pinopsida > Cupressales > Cupressaceae > Sequoia > Sequoia sempervirens. The sequence goes on from VDFB02271358.1 coordinate 647,996,774, forward strand.
CTTATGGGTAGTGGTCTTGGCCATGTAGTGACCTCCACATGCTCCTTTATGCATTTCAATTAGCAATTCTTCTACTTGATCTCCATCCACACACCTGAGCAGCAAACCTTCAGGGCTCCTCCACCACAATTCACCATCATTAATAACATACTTAATGGCCTACAATTTTAGAGTTCTTTTCTTGTTGTGGGGCATACCTTCAGGGCATTGCATAGTCTGTAAATATTCAACAATTCTTCGATACCATCCACATGTCTGTATATCACATATGGGGGAAACATTCTCATGTTCAAATTGATTAATTTGATTGGCCTCCAAGTTGGTCTTAGCCATTAACTTGTCCATGCCTTGACCCCTCACCAATTTTGTGATTTGGAGATCGATATTGAACTCCTGGATCCTATTAATCCACCCGCATCTTCTGCTTGTGGTCTCCTGTTGAGTGAAAATGTCTTTAACTATTTCACTTGGAACATAAGCTACAATAGTTTCCCCAATCGAGTAGGATCTAAATTTCTTTACATCCTTTACCAAGGCATAAGACTGCTTCTCTGTGGCATCATATTTGAGCTCAACAGCCTACAAGGACTTGCTAAAGAAAGTAATAGGCTGCTCAAAACCTTCATCATTCTTCTGGAGAAATATCCCTGCCAATGTATGAAAGGAAGAAAAATTGAATAATTGGAAGGGATTTTAATAATCTAGGGACTTGAGGATATGTGCCTCTTTAATGGAATCCTTTATAGCTTGAAAATCCTTAACCGGTTCTTCTATCCATACAACCTTTTCTCCTTTCTTCAACATCTTGGAAATGGGCCTAATGATCTCAACAAAGTTAGTAACAAATCTCCTGAAAAAATCATTTTTTCCAAAGAAAGATTGAATCCCCTTCACATTCCTAGGTTGTGTGATTTTGTCTATTGCTGCTACACATTCATGATCAATCCTAACCCCATCTTTTGAAACAATATTCCCTAGCAGCTTACCTTCTTTGACTCCAAAAGCACACTTCTTGGGATTCAAAGAAATCTCATACTCCAAAGCTCTAATGAAAATTTTCTTTAAATGGGAACAATGATCCTCCTCCTTGTTATGAGTAGTTAGATCATTTTGATATATAGCTAGGAAAAGATCAATAAAATCTACAAAGGCCACATCCATGGCTCTTTGGAATGTTGCACCAACATTAATTAGGTCGAATGGCATCCTTACATATACATAGGTCCCCCATGGTGTAGTAAAGGAATTTTTATATTATCAGGATTCTCTCACCATGACTTGATTATATCCTGAGAATCGATCCATCATTGAAATCAACTCGCACCCTATTACCTTCTGCAACATGGCTTCCATATTAAGAAAAGGATATTTTTCCTTTAGAGATGCCACATTAAGATTTCTAAAATCCACACATAGCCTGATATCACCATTCTTCTTTCTAACAGGAACCAAATTTGAAACCTATGATGAATGTCTAATGGGTGTGATGATACTAGCATCTCTCAACTTTGTAAGCTCCTCTTGCATCTTTGGCTACAAGCTAGGATTAATTGGCCTATGTTTTTACCCAAAAGGCTTTGCATCAGGTTTCAAAGGAATTTCATGTTGAAACAAGTCCTCCCTGTAAGCCTTTAGATCATCATATGACCATGCGAACACATGCCTATACTTCCTCAACAAGGAAATTAACATATTCTTGAAATGGGGTTTCATCTTTCTACCTATATACACCTTTTTAAGAGCATTTTTTGTTCCCAAATTTATCTCCTCTAGGTCTTTCTTATGGAAAGATGCTTTCTTGACATTTGATTTATCTGGGCCATCAAAGACCCTCTCTAGTGCAACTAGTCCTTATGGAATTTTATTTATTTTTAGCTGAATTATCTCATTCCCAGATAATGTCTCTTTCTCATCAACTTCAACCACATATGAGCCAAAGTGAATCTCTTGGCTTTCATATTGGTCAATGTAGTGCAGAAACTTTAAAATGTCATTATCATCATCAAACACTTGCTAGTTGCAAATGTTTTCAAGTACTGCAAGCCGAGTCTGTACTTCTATTTGTGAGACACCATCAAAGGTGGCATCATCTAACCGAAAAAAATTATTTGCTAATAATTTTTCCCTAACATTTTGTTCTCTTTCTATCCAATTTATGCCAAAGGCATCAAAGGCTTCAATAGAATCCCAAATTTCATTCATGTATTGTCTAAGCCTTTTATCTTTGGTAACAAATCTAGATCTAACTTGAGAGACTACCAACTCAGAATCCCCCAACAATTTTAACAAATTTATGCCATGTTTGGAGGCTAATTTCAACCCAAGTAATAGAGCCTTATACTCAACAACATTATTTTTACATGCAAATTGCAACAAGAAAGAGTACTTAAAAGTTTTACCTTGGGGAGAAATAAGAATAACCCCTGCACCCGAGCCCTCCTTTGAACAAGCCCCATCAAAATACATAGTCCATAGGGCATCTTCCTGTGGTGTTTCTAGGACCTCTTTAATAGTTGGTGCAGGCCTAGCCCCTTCTTCTTGCTTCAACTCTTCTACTCGTAAGGTATCTAAGCAAGTGTCTAAAAAGTTAATTATTGTTGCTCCTTTAGGTTCCTCAGCATATTCAATCATGTGGTGGACCCTTGGGTCTCTTGCAATATTAACATCCTTTTGATCAATTGAAAAGGTTGCAAATGACAGGTCACACTGAATACTCCCACCCATGGAAGCACTCTAGTGTCTTGACAATAGCATCTCATAGGTTGGTGGAATGTCAACCACTATGATACTCATAAGCAACTCTTTCTCTAGGAAAGCTGCTAATTTATATGGAACTTTGTTAATTACCCCTATAACAGGAACTTCCCTTGAATCCATGGCATAACACTTCCCATATGTTTTGTCAACCTTTAGGCCCATTTCTTCCATGATATTCATTGGAATTACATTATTTGAGTCTCCTAAGTCTATCATACAATTTCTAAGCAATTTACCATCAATGATCAAGCTCAAATAAAAGGGATTCACTTGGTTTGGATTTGCAATAATGGTGGTTCCCAAATATACTTATGGATTTTCATTGATTACTACTTTTACCTCAACATTCTTCTCTTGTTCTTTACTTGATTTAGGTTGATCAACCACTTTATCCTTCCCACTAGCAACAATACTATTAATTAGAGCAACAATCTTATTCTTGTGCTCATCTATTCTCATCATTTCTAGGAATGGGACTATGACTTTGACTTGAGATAAAACCTAAAACATATCTACTAGAGAATAATTTGGTAACTCAAGAATTATGGAGTCTTGATGAATTACCTTGTTAGCTTTTCCTTGACCCTTCTCAACGCTAGATTTCACATCTTTAGCTTTCTCGGCTTGATGAGCATCTTCACCATCGGTTTTCACCTTTGTACCCTTTTTGGCCAAAATTCTCATCTCTTTACCCTCCTTGGGATTCATCTCTTCTTTCTTGTTCTCTGTCTTTGTTCCTTTTATTTATGCATTGTTTTCCTTGAAAAAAAAGCTCCCCAGGCTACCCTGATTACCACCCATAGTTCTATTCTTTAAATAATAACCATTCCTTTCCTTAGCAACCAGTGCAGTTGTATACCATTCAATATCCTCATTTGAGGGTCTCCTAAAAGAGACATTATCTGACTCAATGGTGTAGACTGTGCAATTATTCACTCCTTCTTCATCTGAGAATACTTGTTGGTGATAAGAACTCACCTCCTGCCATTGAAGATCCACATCACTCTTGTCAGGCTCATCATCTAATGAATATTCCTTGCAACCAAGGTCTGATTTGGTCATGAGCACATTCACAATGCCCTCCTATTCATGAGAAGTGTCATAAGCTCCTTGATCCTCTAGGGATTCCTGCACTAATCTAGCAATAGCACATTGTTGTGTAGAATGAGGCATCTAACACACTCCATACCAAGGTAAGTCTTCGGTAAAATTTGTGGAATGTTTCTGTAAAGGATCAGGTGTACCTTGGATATTCTTCTTATTATTAACTGGCTTTCCATTATGCCAGTTTGTATGGTAGGGATAGTCCTGTAGTCTTGGTGGCCTTTCATTCCTCTAGAATTCTAGCTTATCATTATTGACCACCTTTTGTAGCAAACTGAGGACCTGATCTAATTTTTCATCATGGGTTGTATCTTTAGATGTATTTTCATTTTGAGTATTTGGGTTCTTCAAAATTTTAGGGTCATCCCTTCTTCCCACTTTACCTGATGCTCTTTGATTATTTTCAATATTGATTTCCATTTTGTAAGAATCACTTAGGTACTGTAGATTCTTGTCTTTGAGAAGGTAATACATCTTCGGGTCATATGAATTGCAATATACAACTAGACATGCATTTTCATTAGGTCTCAAGGAAGTAGGGACTTTATACATTTCCTTTTGGAACCTTGCGTTGAACTTGGTTGCTAGTTCATTATGCCCCTTTGTAATGTTGTTGAAATCATTCAACCTAAATCGAGGATTAGTTTGGTCTCCATATTGTTCTTTGAAAACTAATAGAAAGAGTCCTTGGAATCAATGCTCGCATTAGGCAAGCTCCTATACCAGTCCTTGGTATCCTCTGTTATAGATTGCATGAAATATTTCATAGCCACATCATTGTCCCATAGCTCAAAATACTCCACAAAACTTTGGAAGGCCTTTAAATGGTCTTCAACACTAAGAGCATTATTTCTAGTGAACTTAGGAAAATGCTTCCTTGCATTATCTGGAACTAGATTTGGATATCCAGGAATGTTCTCAAAATATAATTGTCTATACCTATCAGTGTACAATAATCTTCTCCAAATAGGTCCTTCTTCCTCATCTTGGCTATCATGATACATTCTTCTATCAATATTGTTTCTAGACCTTCTATGTTGGGAATCATGTTGATCACTGAAATGAACTATTTTAGCTTTGTCTTCAGGCTGTGAGGATGAACTAGAAGGGTTTCCACTAGATGAAATTTTGTCATTGGTATGAGGACTTGAAGATGATGTGTGGGATTGGGGACTTTGGGTCTCAGGGGTAGATCCTTTTATAGTGAACTCCAAGAATCTGAGCTTCTTTTTCATCTTTGTGTTTACAACCAATAATTCCATTTCCTGCATTCTTTTCTCCAATTCTTCATTTTCCTTTACCAGCCTTTTGACTAATAGGATAGACTCATCTTGTCATGTTTCATTCTTAGAAGAACCTCCTTCATTTATTTTTACTCATTCATTCACGGATCTCTTTCCTTTGTCAACCTTAGGGGGATCACTATTTGTATTCTTGGGAGGAAAGTCAACTGGGATAGAAGTCTTATCAACAGAGGGAACTACAGGGACCTTTGCAACCATCTCTTCTACAATGGGACCAATTGTTTGGACAGTTTCAACTGCTAACATGTCTGACACCTCCATCTCCTCAACCTTTCTTCATAACATATCCCTCTGCATCATCATGTCCCTTTTCTTCTCTCTTTCTCCTCATCTCTCTTCTTTCTATTCTTCTTACACTTTGAGGCTCTTTCTGCAAGTTTTTGCATATCATTAAGAACTTCTTCTTCCTCTTGTAAAGTAGAATCTCCATTAGAGACTATTATGGTCTTAGCTTGGTTAGGAGCAGCACTATGGGAATACTCATCATCTCCCGTTAATAAATCTAAAGGGATGTGAGTATAAGAATTATAATTTAGGGACAAATGTCCTTCAACTCTAGTGTGTTTAGCACTAGCATTAGCTCTTTCTATTCTATCCCTTTCCCTCCTTTCCATGGCTCGTAAGCCTTAATATGAGGGTTTCTTATTTACAATAGACTTCATAAAAACCTCTCCTCTCTCAGTAGAAGTGTTATCACTAAAATATAGCAAATTCCTTTCACACTTTGAACTAGAGCTAGAACAAATATTACATTTAGGGACCGAATGAGGAGTAGACTTACAGTTTTTATTGTCCTTTGCTTTTATCCATTTCTCACATGCATTTTTACTCTTGGGAAATTCACCCTCCATCTTCTACTCCAAATGCTTCTTCATATGGCCTCGTGTTCTTCGTATTTGTATTTGGATATTTTGCACATCCATCAACCTTTTTGGTTTCTTTGTATTCTTCTTCTTTACTTCTTTGATATCTTTAAACACTGGCTTGCACTAGTGCATAGACTTCAGAGTTGCCACCCATATTCCTTGGGACCAATTAGTATCAATTTTGTTAAAATTTATGAAAATTTCAATAGATCCTTAGAAACTGAGACAAACTTTGACACATACGACGTGATTTTGCATGAACTTTGACCACAAGCTTTTAAAAAAAAGGGTGGGAAACTTATCATGAACTTTAGTGAAATAAATGAAAAATATTTGAGCAATACTTAGCAAAAACTTCAATTTGTCTGACTCTTTAGGTAAATACCATCATATAACATAATGATCTATGATAAGGCATTTTGGAGAACTAATAATTGTAAAGCTTATGTCCCTAGTAGAGTCACCATTTTTTTGGTTGTTTTCAATGAACCAATTAGATCTCACAAGATACCTATGAGTTTTCTAGACTCAATTCTCGAATACCTACAAGATAAGTGGCCAATAAATGAGATGTGGCATCAATTGATTTATCTCTTGCACTTCAGGCTCTGCAAATCTTAGGAGGGTAGTCCCACAATGTAAATTATATGAATCTTCTAAAAAATTAACAAATACATTGCATAGATAAGAAAATATATTCTCATGAAAAGTTAGGAAGATGAAATCTTACAAGAAATAGGCATTTCCTTGAAATAATTGTACATCCAAAACTAAGAATATGAACAACACCAACCATAACAAATCAAAGATTTATTGAAAAGTTATTTAAAATGATGTTCTCAAGTTGGGTGACCAGAATCTTAAGAGATGCTTATAATGACTGAGATCAGTGTCATTATCTATGGGCTAGGAGTTGACATAAATTGAAATACAAGGTACATTTAATCTTGAACACGAATGATCCTAGTGAAATCACTTTGCAATTCACCTATCCATAATCAAAGTCTAAGACTACTTATCAAATCCAATTATCTTGCACATGAATTTATGATCTGATCTAAGCATTTTAACTGATTCTTTCAACTAGAGCTAAAATCAAAGCATATACCAAAGCACAATAATGATGACAATTAATGAAATGATATTTGATCATAATTTTCATTAATAATTCAAGTGCAGATTAAAATTGGAGAGACTACAAACTCTAAAAACTTTCATTATCATTTATATATGCTCAAGAACCATACGTTTGACAAAAATTACTATCTAGAATCAAAGCATTAGACAAAGACTTCTAACATATTCGCTCTGTGTTCTCCAATTACACTAGTTGATTCTAGAATTCAACAAAATACCTACACTATTGGCCTTGAATTCCCTTTTATAGAAGCAAGGGAGCAAAACAAGCTTTGGGCTAATAGTACACATGTCATATCTTGATTGCAGCACTACAAGAAAATATTCCCATTCAGTTATATTTACATTTTCAATTGGAAGGAATACATATTAGACAAAAATTATTTTCATTTGTTGTAAAGAAGTGAACCCATCTTCCAAAAGGCACATGTTGAAAACAACATCCTTCAAGTTGTTGTAGCATGTCCATCCTACTTGGAAAGATGACAAAATTCACAAAGATAGGAAAAGTAAAAAAAATTCCCAATCAACATCCACATCAGTGATCAATATTTACTTGTAGCACTCTTAATTAGGAACACATAATGTATACATTATAACCTCCAAGGCTAGACCTGTACAATACTTGACCAAGCATATGTGTTCCATTCCGAATTCACTAATCCAATCCAACTACAAATATTATTTTCCATTGTTCGTATTCCTCCTCAGATGGCCAATTGAATTCAATAATTTCATCCATTTTGTGTTTGTAAGGGGCATACTTTTTCATCACTGAATTAGGTTCCTTATCAAAGTCTTCAAGGAAACTAATGATAAAAGATAACTTCTCCAAAGTATCTTTAAGCATATCAATATTGACATCCTCACATATTAAGTTTTCTTGAGAAGCAATTATAGTATCTAGCTGATTCTTCCACATTTGCATAGGCTTCACTTGATCATGGGCTTGCAGGATGTTAGGTAACAATGTCAACTCTACCTGATCATACTTGATCCTTAACTCCTTTATTTTTGTTGCAACTATGAACTTGTCTGGTGGTGTTGTCATTAATGTTGTCATTGATGTCAACACTATTTAGTATGTTGTAGATTGTACATGTACGACTGAGATGTTGATGAGATGTTGTGAGTACATGGAGCTATCTTTATGGTATTGTAGATATGTTGTTTTGATGAGTTTCCAAGTGCTTTTGAGGAAATTAATAAATAAGATAAGTTAGAGTGTTCAGTGTGTTCAGTGTGTGCTCCAGTACGTGCTCCACATTTCTCCTATGGTGATCCTATTCCTATGTGGATCTGAAGGTGTGATGATAGTGATCTGATGATGATATAGTCTGAGTTTCAATTTCTAGTGAGATGGTACGTAGAAGTTGTGTCCACCGGTATATGTGTTCTACCGACAGTGTTTGTGTTCTATGGACTAGGAAAAATATGTTTTCTCTGCATTCCTCCATTGTTTCTTTTCAGATCATGTGGATCTAGTAGATGTATTGTGAAGGTCTTTCCTATGCTTTGGCGAAGAGGTTTAGAGTTTGATGATCCGGAAATCATGTTTTAGTATTTTTGTGTGTGTCTGCACAGACCAAATAGACTGGTGAAAGAAATTCAGTGATTGAAGCCTACTGTTTTTGCTGTGGATGTATCTAGAAGATTCTGAGATGTATTCTCATGCATAATGAAACATGTTGTGGCATCTATATGTCATCTTCTTGTTGGGAAGCGTGTGCATCATTGATAATTTGTGTTTTCATTAGGTTTTGCTGACCTAGTGTTTACACTTCATTTGAAGAAATACAATTTAATTGAGGAAGTGAGTAGAAGATTCAAGAATATTATTTTTATGTTTTTATTGGTCCACTCTTATTCCTTTCCACTACGAGAATTTAGAGTTGTCGACTTAATTTTAATTTATGAAACAATGTATTGTGGTTGACCTTGGTAAATATTTCTAAAGTTGAGAATGGTATAAAAGCAAGGAGAATTGTGAAGAATTGTATGATAGTGTGATGTAAAGTGATGAAAGTGTGCCACAAATCATAAGAGCAGAAGTGTGTGAGTGAGTTGTGATAGCATTTTTTTCAGTGTGCTAAAGGTAGTGAATTGAAGGTTTTTGTAATCCTATAAATATGCTTTAATTGATGTGGTGGATCTTTTGTTCTCTTTTGTATATGTAGGAAGTGAGCCTCCCTATTGGACAATGAGTCCTTTGTACGTAGTGAGCCTTTGTACTTCGACAGTGAGTCCTCTTTTGGATAGTGAGCCCTTGGCAGTGAGCCTTTGTATTCAGTTTATAATCTTTATATTGTGAGTTAACCCTCATCGTGGTTTTTCCCTTATTGGGTTTTCCACATAAAAATATGGTGTTCATTGTGTTTATTTACTTTTTGTTATCTGTGTTTCATGCTCATATTTAATAACATAATAGTGTGGTTGAAGATTTGATAAGTGATAAAGTTTTAAGGTTGAATTTGTGTGACAACTGATTCACCCCCTATTAGTTGTCTTGTGCCTATTCAACAATTGGTATCAGAGCCCTGGTTCCTTGCTGTAGGGATTAACCGCTTAAGGAAGATCTGATGGAACACAAGTTGTTGATCCCTATGTTTGATGGAACTGATTGCAAATATTGGAAGGTGTAGATGAGAGGATATATTATCTCTCTTGGTTTCAAGACCTAGAAGGTTGTTGAGAATAAGTATAAATTTCCATCCAGTGGTGTTAATACTACAAATGAGATCTCTTCTTATGAAGAAAATGAGAGGGTGAAGTATGAGGTTTGTGGTGTTTTATCTAAAAATGAGTGAATCAAGGTTAATTCATTGGATATTGCATATGAAGGGAATGAAAAAGTGAAACTGACAAAGAGACTAGCGGCAAAGTTTAGATTTGTGAACCTGAAAAATGGAAGATGGTGATGAATTTACAAGTTTCTTTCACAAGGTTGAACAGACTACAAATGAGGTTAGAAATCAAGGAGGAAAGCTAGCGGATGAAGACATAATAGAGAATATCTTGATCACCCTACTAGACTGCTACAACGATAAAATATCGTTGATTGAAGAAATGTATGACCCTAAGAAGTACACCTTGGAACGCTTGTTCGGCACCCTACAAGCATTTGAATTGAGAAAGTTCTGAAAAGATGACAAGATAGAAGAAAAGACAAAAATGACATTTAAGGCAATGAAGATTGAGGAGGAACCAGATAGCGATGATTTTGATGAGTTGGAGGCTAACTTCACTAGGAAGTTGAAAAAAAGGTATCAGAAAGTATAAAGGTATGTTTCCCTTTAAATGCTTTAGTTGTGGTAATATTGGTCGGCTGCACATAAAAAGAACAAGGACTATAAGGATAAGGATAGGAAGGATAAGAAGTATAAGAAGTTGTGCTATGTTAAGGAAGAGGTAGGTATTTCTAATGATGAATCTAAAAATGAGGTTGATGATAGTGAATGCTTATTCTTAGCTTTGGAAAATAAATCTGTATCCAGTAACTCTAGAAAATGTGTAAGAAACCGCTAGAAGTTAAGAAGAATATGATGGAAGGTACTCCAGTTACCACATTTCATGCAAGACAAAATGAATACTACTGGGTAATTGATAGTGGATGTTCAAATCACATGACTGGAGATAATATTAAGTTCACTAAACTTGAAAAATATGATGGTGGTTTAGTCGTGTTTGGTGATGATTCAGGAGCTAAGATCTGTGGTAAAGGTTCAATTAGTTTTGATGGAGTGCATAGTACTAATGATGTATATTATATGAAGGGTTTGAGGAATAATCTTTTGAGTGTTGGTCAGATGTGTAGCAATGGGTTTAAGCTTGTGTTTTAGAACAATACCTGTGAAATCAGAAAAGGATCAGAAAATGGAGATATGATTGCTGCTGGAAGAACTCATGGAAACATCTATCAGCTAAAGGGAGTTGATGGTCATTGTCTTGTATCTCAGATCAGTGAAATTTTGTTACGGCATAGGAGAATGAGACATGTGAACTTTGATAACATAGGCAAGATCAGTAAAAGGGAAATAGTTCGAGGACTGCCTAGAATCACAAGACCTACTAGCGCTATCTGCAGAAGTTGTCAACTAGGGAAGCATAAAAGATGTAGCTTTAAAGGAAAATATTATTATACTACCGGTATGCTAGAGTTGGTACATACTGATCTCTGTGGTCTGACTAAGACTGAAAGCATGAATGGTGATAGATATTTCATGTTACTTATTGATGATTACACTTGAATGACATGGGTTGCTTTTCTTAGAGAAAAGAATCGGGCCCTAGATAGGTTTAAGGTATTCAAATCAAGAGTGGAGAATGAAGTAAATCTGAAAATCAAATGTTTAAGATTGGATAGAGGTGGTGAATTCACTTCTGGTGAATTTAATACATTTTGTGAGAAGCATGGCATAGAAAGATAGTATTTTTCTCAAAGAACCCCTCAGTAGAATGCAGTAGTTGAAAGGAAAAATAGGACAGTATAGGAAGCTGCTAGAACTATGATGAAATAATCTAATGTACCATATGTATATTGGAGAGGAGCAATACATACCGCTATTTATCTTCTCAATAGAGTTCAGATCAGACACAATAGAACAAAGACACCTTTTGAGTTATGGACCGGTAAGATTCCCACTATGAAATATTTTAAGGTATTTGGAAGCGGATGCTATATTAAAAGAGATGATGAAAATATTGGAAAGTTTGATGCTAGATGTGATGAAGGAATATTTCTTGGATACTCTACCACTAGCAAGGCATACAGATGCTTTAAAAAAATATTAAGGAAGATTATTGAAAGTACTAATGTGAAAGTTGATGAAGACATACGCAGAGCTATTAAGATAATTTAAGTTGAAACTAATGATCCTATTTGCAGACATATAACTGAAGAAACTAAGGAGAAGGAAGAAGAAGAAGAAGAAGAAAAAGAAGAACAAGTGGAAGAAAAAGAAGATAATGAACCAAAACCTGTTGCCAGGACTCTGAAATATGTAGAGAAGAATCATCTAGAAGATCAGATAATTGGAGACAAGAGTGAAGGTATCAAGACAAGAAGCAAAGTTGTAGCTGAAGTAAATTTTTGGTTTACTCTCTAAAATAAAACCAAAATATGTAAAGGAAGCATGTGAAGATGAAAGTTGGATGAGAGCTATGAAAGAGGAATTGTAGCAGATAGAAAAGAATCAAACATGGGAAATAGTCCCTAGGCCTGTGAACAAAAATGCGATTGGCTCAAAATGGGTGTTCTGAAACAAACTAAATGAAAATGAAGTAGTAAAGAATAAGGCAAGATTGGTATGCAAAGGATATTCACAAGTTGAAGGAATAGATTTTCATGAAACATTTTCCCCTATGGGTAGAATGGAAGCTATCAGAATTTTTTTGGCATTTTCTGCACACAAGGACTTCAAAGTATATCAGATGGATGTTAAGTCAGCTTTTCTGAATGGTGAGTTGGAGGAAGAAGTATACATGGAGAAACCTAAAGGGTTTTAGTTGTTTGACAAGCTGAACATGGTTTGTAAATTGAAGAAAGCATTGAATGGATTGAAGCAAGCTCCCAAAGCTTGGTATGCAAGACTAGACAAATATCTGACAAAGCAAGGATTCAGCAAAGGTTTTGCTGACAACAACCTCTACTTCAAAGTGCAAGGTAATAAGAAATTGATTGTAGTTGTTTATGTTGATGACATCATTTTTGGAGGAAATGAAGGCATGTGTAAAAAGTTTGTTGAAGAAATACATAAATAATTTGAGATGTTTATGATTGGTGAATTGAATTTCTTCCTTGGTCTACAAGTGAATCAAATTGATAAATGGATATTCATTTCACAATCTAAGTGTGTAAGAGAGTTGTTGAATTTTTTTGGGATGGAGGATTCTAAATCGGTTTGTACTCCTATGGTAATTAGAAGTAAACTGAGAAAGGATGATGAATCTACTAAGATTGATTAGAGAAAATGCAAATCTTTGATGGGTAGACTAATGTATCTCACTGCTACCAAACTAGATATTATGCATGTAGTGTGTCTAGTTGCTAGATTCCAAGTAGATCCTAGAGAAGCACATCTTATGCCTGTAAAAGGAATATTTTTAGATATCTTAAAGGCACACTGGATTATGGATTATGGTGCCCTAAGAGTAATTATTTCACCTTGAGTGCTTATATAGATATTGATTGGGCCGGATGTGTCAATGACAGAAAGAGTACCAGTGGTGGTGCTTTCTTTCTTGGCAGAAGACTAGTTTCATGGCTAAGTAAAAAGCAAGATTCGGTTTCTTTATCCACTACAGAGGTTGAATATATTACTGTCACATCCTGTTGAACATAAGTTTTGTAGATGAAGAAAACTCTAAAAGACATTTGTGTGATATGTGATGAACCTATTCCTATTTTTTGTGATAATAAAATTGTAATCAACATTTCAAAGAATCTAGTTATTCATTCAAGAATGAAGCACATATCTATCAAGTATCATTTTCTGAGAGAGAAAGTGCTAGAGAATGAGGTCGAATTGGAGTATATAACTATAAAGGAATAGATTGTAGACATATTTACCAATTCCCTTCTGAAGGATACTTTCGAGCATCTTAGGGAGAGGTTGGGGGTCATTGACCCTCCTAACTAGGTGCCTGGACTGATTGATGGGTCTACTCCACAAGGGGAGTAGAAAAGATTTTCATTCTTGTAGTATGAGTGTACTCCTAAGGGGGAGTAATTAGTATAGTTTTTCTTTTCCATTGATGTCAAAGGGGGAGAAAAGGTTATGTGTTGTCATCAATGAAAAAGGGGGAGATTGTTGCAAGTCTAAGCTTGTCTGGTGGTGTTTTCATTAATGTTGTCATTGATGTCAACATTGTTCAGTATGTTGCCAATTGTGCATGTACGGATGGGATGTTGTTGAGATGTTGTGAGTACATGGAGCTATCTTTATGGCATTACAAATATGTTGGTTTGATGATTTTCCAAGTGCTTTTGAGAAAATTAATAAAGAAGAGAAGTTAGAGTGTTGGTTGTGTTTATTTTGTGCTCCAATATGTGCTCCGTATTTCTCTTGTGGTGATCCTATGCCTATGCAGATCTGAAGGCATGTTGATGGTGATCTAATGATGATATAGTTTGAGTTTCAGTTTCTAGTGAGATGGTACGTAGAAGTTGTGTCCACTAGTATATGTGTTGTACTGGCAGTGTTTGTGTTCTGTGGACTGGGAGAAATATGTTTTCTCCGCATTCCTCCACTATTTTTTTTAGATTGTGCAGATCATGTAGATTTTTTGTGAGGTCTTTCCTATGATTTGGCAAAGAGGTTTGGTGTTTGGTGATCTGAAAATCATGTTTTAGTATTTTTGTGTGTTTGCATAGACCAAACATACTTGTGAAAGAAATTCAGTGATTGAAGTCTTTTGTTTTTTTGCTACGGATGTATCTGGAAGATTCTGAGATGTATTCTTGTGCATAATGAAGCATGTTGTGGTGTCTACATGTCATATTCTTGTTGGGAAGTGTGTGCATCATTGATAATTTGTGTTTTCATTAGGTTTGGCCAACCTAGTGTTTACACTTCATTCAAAGAAATAAAATTTAATTGAGGAAGCAAGTATAAGATTCAAGAATATTATTTTTATATTTTTATTGGTCCACTCTTATTCCTTTCTACCACGGGAATTTAGAGTTGTCGACCTAATTTGAATTTATGAAACAATGTATTGTGGCTGACCTTGGTAAATATTTCTAAGGTTGAGAATGGTATAAAAGCAAGGCGAGTTGTGAAGAATTGTATGAGAGTGTGATGCAAAGTGATGAAAGTGTGCCACAAATCATAAGAGAAGAAGTGTGTGTGAGTGAGTTGTGATAGCATTTTTTTTAGTGTGCTAAAGGTAGTGAACTAAAGGTTTCTATAATCCTGCGAATGTGCTTTAATTGTTGTGGTGGATCTCTTGTTCTCTTTTGTATCTGTAGACAGTGAGCCTCCCTGTTGGACAATGAGTCCTTTGTAGGTAGTGAGCCTTTGTACTTGGAAAGTGAGTCCTCTTTTGGGCAGTGATCCCTTGGTAGTGAGCCTTTGTATTCATTTTATAATCTTTATATTGTGAGTTAACCCTCACCGTGGTTTTTTCCTTATTGGGTTTTCCACCTAAAAATCTGGTGTTCATTGTGTTGATTTACTTTCTGTTATCTGTGTTTCATGCTCATATTTAATAACAAAATAGGGTGGTTGAAGAATTGATAATTGATAAATTTTTAAGGTTGAATTTGTGTGACAACTGATTCACCCCCCCTCTCAGTTGTCTTGCGCCTATTTAAAAAAACTCTACTCAAAAGGAGCAACATACCCATGGTATGGTTGTTCCTTAACATCACTAAAAAATTTGTAAGTGGACATTAACTTTGGAAATTTATCTTCTTGTTGTTTTTCCCCATATACCATTAACTTCAAATCACTAACTCGGAATCCACCTATCCAAGAGTGGGTTCCCAATTGTCCATCTCTCTGAGACATATCCATTGCTCTCAATGTCAGAGAATAATTAGCATGGACACTATTCAATTTATTCTGAATTTTCCTATTGAGGTGCTTTAGAATAATATGAACAATCCTAGCATTATTCTCATGCATTAGGTTATGTGTTTTCTCAAACAACTTCTTGTATTCCTCAACTTGTTGAAATGGTTATTCTTTGGTGGGTTCAATGGATGGAGCTACCTCTGATGTACTCAGATTCTCTATAGCAATGGGCTCTTGACCCATGTTGTAAGGCACAATTGATAATGACTACTCAGGTGGAAGAGACTGAGGATGAATTGTAGGAGAAACGAGTGCAGTATGGCTTGAGCTAGCTAGCCCTTGTGACCTCAACGTTTCCACTTGTTTCCAAAATTATTTCTATGTTTCAAGCTCAACTACTCTTTGCTGAATCTTATTGTATTTTCCTCAAATCTCATGGTACTTTCTTTTAAACGTATCCCTGTCACTAGTGAGATGCTCAACTATTTCTTTTGTGAAGCTAGCACCATTTATAGTCATGTCAGTGGCTTCTAATGTTGGAGTATCTACAAATCTCTTTACAATCAATCTGCCATTGAAGTTTGATAGCTCTGCAACTTTGGGCTTCCTTGAACTAAGAGACAATGTCCATATTTCCAGAGCATCATGTTCCTAACTGAATGCAGATCCTTGAAGTGCTAGCTTGGCTTCTTCTTAAGTTTGAAATAAAGTTCTATCATCCCTTCTTATTTTATCAAGTACCACTGCATCAACAATATCCCATTCAAGTAACAACAAAACACTACTCTTTCACACAAGTTCTCTTCTCTCCTCAAGCATAATCTTCTTAAATTGCTTCTTCATCTCTTGCATCACATTGGCTTGGATAAAATTCTTTGGTAATTCAAGATGCAAACTTCTCTCACCAGCAACCCTATCTGCATATTCTCCAGCTTTTGCTCTCCATGTAAAATCCCTGAATGCTGGTGTTTCAATGAAAGAATAATCCTCCATGAACTCTTTGCAAGCCTCCACCCTCATATCATCAATATTTCTCACACCACTCAATTCATCTTTTCCCAATCTCAGCATACTTGTTCCAAAGCTTGATGCAACTTTTGTTGGAGGAGAAGGCATCCCTTGCTGCATATCTTCAACAATTATCACAATATCATCTTCATCACTATTAGGGTACTCCACTACTGGGCTCTCTTCTATATTTTGTCTCTTAATTGGTGGTTGTTCTGGGGGAGAACTTCTTGGAGGATAATCAATGTTAGTTATAATAGGTGAGTATCACCTAGGTGACAATGAAATTGATTCGGTTGGAGAGGTTGCCTTTAAATCTTCAGATGCAATTGGGGTTGGTGCTACATGCTCTTTCTTAGTTATTTTCCTTTTCCTAGTATACACCTGAATTTCTTTGGATGACTGATATGAAGGCCTTTCCTCCAATTGTTCAGATTGTCCTTCATCAGTTACCAAGGCCTTTCCCTTATCCTTGGTTACTTCAACCCTTCTCAACACACCCACAACACTTTCAAAATTCTACATTACATACATTATCTGATTGAACTCACCTTGAATCTTGGGCATAGGATCATATTTTAGGTTTGTCCTCCTAATCTTTCTACCATCTTGTTGAAGGAAAGATACATAGCCTTCCTTTCCTCTTGCACTTGGAAATCAAAAGTATTTTTGACAACATCCTCAGGGAAGTAGAAATTGTAAATAAACACACCCAATGACCTTTTTTATTTCACTACATGAATGAATCCATCAGATTCATGGTTCTTGGGATGAGTTGTCATCAATTTTTAGGGCTTGAGGATGTCACTCAAAGCTTTCCATTTCCCTTTTATCAACACAAAATTTTTAAATGTTGTATACTCTGGGAAGAAAGATCCCTTCTTATTTTTTGGCAATTGATAATCTTGGGATCTATTCAACTCTCTCATGACTTCTATAAATCCAATCATGAGGGGTACATATCTTGGCAACAAAAAAGGGTAGATAGTAGTCCCATACACCTTGAATATGGTTCTATCTGGAGATGGAATGATATCTCCCTAATTATGGGTTATATTTAGCTCATGCCTCCTTTCCATAGGCCTTAGGAAATCATGAATTCCTTTAGGGATCCTTGGTGGATGAAGAACCAAAATTCTTCTGAGCTTAGCTGCAAAAACATTAATGAAGACTAGATAGTCAAATTTTTGGTCATCAATATCTAGATTTGGGTCCAACATTGGACTAGTAGCTCAATATCATCATCCACTTTCTTTACAGACATGTCTTCCCCAAAATATTTCTTCTGCTTGTACAAAATAATATGCATCAAAAGAGAACACCACCAAAATTTAACCCAATTATTTCCTCCCTTGAGCTCAACTAGGCATTTGTGCTTATTTTATGCTAGATAAGTGGAAAAACCATAAACCACATTAAAGCCTGCATACTGAATATTACCTTACATGTACAAATATTCAATTGGTATGGTCTTAGGTGCATCAAAGCCAATAATTTGATACAAGGAACAAATGGTCTTCCTGAAGTAGTGGGTAAAATAATTCAAAGGAAAAGGTTCCTTCTCATCTTTTCCAATCTTAATTTGCTTCTTACTCTTCCCATATCTAGAGAAGGCCATGTGCATTGGTAACATTGTATTTTAGAACAAGACTTTGGTATTCTCATATACCTTTTTGAAGGTATCAATATCAATGATAACTATATCCTCATTTCATTCCTACAATTTAAAACTTCTGCAATCTCCTCCTTGGTGATCTTAACCACCTCAACACCATTTCATTCCCTAACAATTCTAGACACTAGATCATATCTGGCTGCAATATCCTTGACTAAGTCCACATCCACATATACATTTGGGACTACAAGTTTCCCCATGTCTAGTCTCCAAGTATAGAAAATGGGATACTTACAATTCCTATTCTCGAACCAATTTCTAAACATTTTCCAGCTAGTATAGGGAAATTTAGCATCCTTGATCCAATCTTGCTTATCCTGCAATCCTTCATAAATCCTAGGGCCATAATATATCACCACTCCTTGATTTTTCTTATTGGTCGAGGCTTTAATTTGGTCAACAATATCATCTGAGAGTAACCTAGCTAGGGTTTCATGACGAGGTTTTGGTGTTTTAGGAGCCATGGACACTCAGGTAGGCTTACAACGAACTAGGGTTCTGATAGAAAGGAGCTCATAACCTAATTCCCTTGATTAGTAGCCTAGGGTGAGATTAAAGGACATAGACTTGAAAAAATTTGGTTGAGGGAAACAATTTTATACACAATAT
The DNA here is from genome assembly GCA_007258455.2 of Sequoia sempervirens. Classification (NCBI taxonomy): domain Eukaryota; kingdom Viridiplantae; phylum Streptophyta; class Pinopsida; order Cupressales; family Cupressaceae; genus Sequoia; species Sequoia sempervirens. The sequence goes on from VDFB02271358.1 coordinate 648,015,750, forward strand.
TAATGCAAAAAGATAATTAAAGCATGTAGGAAAAATAAATCTGAAGAGAAAAAACACAACCTACCCTAATTCAAGATGATTCGAAATAAAGCACAAAGTTTAGTTTTAATGGTACTCATGGATTTTTGTGTTTACAAGAACCCTAATTTGTTCACGTCCTAGCTCGAACACCTTGGCTCAATCTTTCAGCAACTCTGTACCAACTTGTAATTTTTCAACAATGCAAGGAAGTCAATTTGAAGTATTTTTTACAACTCAATTACAATCATTGCTAATGTCCTTTCAGCCATTACTGCTCACTTGTGCGAAGCAAAACAACTCTAATGCTTGTATGTTTTATTTAAAATAATAGCCATTGATTTCCTTCTCAGATGGCACAATGAATGACTTAGGTCGGGTCAATAGAATTTGAATTTACTCCACATGGGTTCATCAACTCATCAGCTAATAAGAATGTGTTGATTGGAAACCACATCATTTCTTCCCATGGGATCAACCTCTTTTCCTAGCAGACAAAACTGCACATGTGTCACCTAATCATAGACATCACACGTCTCTCAAAGAGCATTAAATTAATGTTGTGAGGTGTGTGATGGGTGACTAATATTTAACCATGATGATACTTGTGGGTTGTCAATATCAAATGTACTAGGTGTCAGGCGTGATGCAAATAGATTGGGACCCTCCATGGTGAGGACACACTTCACATAATCGCGGACCTTGCACACCTTCTAGTGGGAACTCCTCAACTCCTATGTGGTGTGCAATGGACAGACATAATTTCACTGGTAGATCCAATGCACCCTATTTCTACACATGCCAATAAAGGTTAACTTAAAATGGGGGTCGACTAGGCCAATGGGTTTTGACCCTCAAAGCGTAGATGTTCCTATGGAAAGTTTTATAAAATATTTTCAGTTGGACCTTAGGCATTAATGAAATGACAATTAAAACTAGGAAACTGGAAAAACCTAAGCAAAGGGGGATGGTAAAAGGAAGTTTGTGATGGCCTAAGTAATGAATTGAGCAGCAAGAGACCAGTTAGAGTAGGTCAATAGGAAATTAAAACGTTCAAGGATTCAAATGTAAGGGTTTTAAAACAAGGTCACAAAGCAAAAACCCTAAACCCAAACCAATAAGCAAGTACGACAGGCTATTACCAAGCACAAAATGAGCCCAAAATTTTGAAATTTTAGGAGCTCCATCAAGGTGATCAATAGATCACTTGGAAATCTCTTGAGGTGTCTCACAAAGGAGCATGGGCAACAATGGGACTTAGTTCTTCCTCAAGCTAAATATGCTTATAATGATTCAATCAATAGGAGCATAGGGAAAAGTCCATTTGAAGTAGTGTATGGGTTGAAATCAAGAGGTGTCTTTGAGCTTAGAGATCTAAAAGGGATGGAGAAGAGAAGTGTTGAAGATGAAGCTTTTGTAGAAGCCATGAAAGCGATCCACCATCAAGTGAAAGAAAACTTGTAGAAAAGTGTTGAGAAATATAAGAAGCATGTTGACTTGAAGAGGAGAAATGTGCAATTTAAGGTGGGAGATTTGGTCCTTTCACACTTCAAGAAGGAGAGCCTACCAAAAGGAAAGTACACCAAGCTATTGATGAAGAAAATTGGGCCTTGCAAAGTGGTCCACAAGTTTGGGGCCAATGCATATGAGATAGAACTCCCTTTTGAAGTTGCTATCTCCCCTATATTTAATGTTGTTGACCTCTATCCTTTTAAGTGATTTGTGGATGTAGGTATAGGTTTATATGATGAATTTTTTGATGAAGAATGGGTGAAATATTTTCCTCCTAAACCATTGAAGCGTGAAGCAAATCTTGACATTAAGGAGGTCAAAACGACTAGGCATAAAGTATACAATGAGTATCTTGTCAAATGGCATGGTTTACCTCTAGAAGATGCAACATGGATGTCTGAAGATGATATCAAGTAGAATGGAACCTCAATTAAGGAGCTGATCTTAGGTGGGACCTGAGAATACTTCCTCTCCAGATGTATGGTGCAAGGGCACCATGGTCATTTTTGCTCAATTGATGTCAATAGGTGTTTAGTTTGGATTTTTTTGTGTGTTTTGTCATTGGTTGATGTAGTAAGGTTGAATGAAGACCATATTTGATATTTTTGTGTCATGTAGGGTCCATTTGGTGTGTTTTGTAAAAAGTTGTCAACTTGACAATTTTTGTATTGTGAAGAAGTTGAATGGTCATCTCTTTGAAATTTGGTTATGAACCATTGGAATATAGTTTAAACATGTTTAAATAGACTCACAAACATTGAGGAAAGTTTGTTGAAGCTTTTGGAGGACAAAACAATAAGAATTTTCTCAATTTACTATAATTTCATTGTGTTTTCTATAGTTTACTAGTCCTGTACAACCCTGTACAGTTGTGTGGTGATCTAAAAATCATGTGAATAGTTGATACATTGAATAATTTGCACTTTGGTCTTGATTTCACAGAATTTCATAAAGAAATAAGGGAGTTTGAGTAGTTTTATTGTAGACCACCTATAAACCCTAGTTTCAAGGATTTATAGCCAAGAAATGTAAATATCAGTCCATTCCACCATTCAAATTTTGCCAAACTCGGTGAAATGGAGGTTTTCTATTTTCTTTTAGTGTTTTTGTTGTCTTTTGGAGTAGGGGATGGAGTTTTCAAGGTTTTTTTCCAAGCCCCACCTAACATCTTCATGTGTTAAGCTTAGGTAGGATAGAGAAGTAGTAAGACAACAATTTGTAGAGGTTAATGGATGATAAAACTTGTTGAATTGGAGCCTATGTGATTGGTGTAGACTCTTGGTGTAGTGTTTTGGTGTTTGGAGATTGAATTCCTTATAGGTGCTTTGGAAAAGTGGCTTAATTAGCCTTGTTTTTGGTGTAGCAAACCTAATTGGAGCAAGTTGGCCCAAAACAAGCATAGCCTAAAAGGAGATATGTTGAATTTGAGTCTACTGGGTATCTAAAAAGTTGTTGGTCCATTAGTGAAACAATCTTCTCTAAACGATGGGCATGAAAAACTAGGTTTGGAGACATAGTAGTGAAGACAAGTGAAAAAGTTAAAAAACACCATTGTTGGGTTTTGGAGATTGAAGAAGGAAGTGAATTGTGTGAATTGTGATTGTTGAACCTATTCCACCCCTTCTCTACATCACATATCTCTACCAAATTTTTGTTCCTGCCCAGAAACCCTAACTTAGGACTAAATCATTTAGTCTAGCTTATGAGTTCCAATCAACATTAAACTTAGCATTTTCAGCATTTTAGGACTTCTTCCAGGCCTCTTTAGGTTTCCAAGTGCACACCTCTAATTTCCCAGTGTTCTATTTTGATTTACAAGATTTTTTAGGTCATTTAGTGAAGTATTGCATCACATTAGGTTTTAACATTAGGTATTGCATTTCATTAGTCTTTCCAAGCATTAGCTTGGTGGTGAATCCCTCTTTAGATTCTAATAAGACTCTAGGACAATGAGATTGCAAGATCTATTTATCCTTTGCATACTTTAGATTGATATCTCTAGGGTTTTTCTTGAATGATAGTGGAGAAGATTGTTGTTTTATGTCCTAAACCATATGCAACGACAATTTTCTACCTTTCACCCTTAAGAGTTCAAATTGTAAAAAGGAAACAATCTTTGAAGATATGTTACTTGAAAATCATGTTACTTATAAACAATCCATCTAAGGCTACGATATCATGTTGGGTCCCTCTACAATAATCTCTCTCAATTTTTGATATCTTTAAGGTGTTTTCCCATTGTGTCGAGCTTTCAGTTGATGGAGAAAGGGTCAAATGCATGCAGTGTAGAGTTGCAAAGGGGTCTAACTTTCATTCTGCTCCACATGCCACCAAACCAGTTCCAACATGTCTAGACTGGTGGGTTTAAGCTAGGAATGGTCCTATTTGACACCCAAACACATTGAAATAGTTTGAGCTACATTGTACCAACGATGTCCCATAAGAGTCCAAACTGCAAAAGGGCATAAATCTTTGACAGGCTATTACTCAAAAATCATGTCACTTAGAAACAATCCTTCTAAGGCTATGAGATCATGTAGGACCTCTCTACAATAACCTATCTCATTTTTTGATATCTCTAAGGTGTTTTCCCGTGGTGTCAAGTTTTCCAGTTGATGGAAAAAGGGTTAAATGCATGCAGTGTAAAGTTGCAAAGGTGTGTAACTTTCATGCTACTCCTTATGTGAACAAATTGATAGTTCCAACATGTCTAGATTGGTGGGTTTATGATAGGTATTATCCCGTTTCACACCCAAACACATCAAAACTATTTGAGCTACATTGTATCGACGATATCCATTAAGAGTCCAAAGTGAAAAAAAGCAACAATCTTTAATGAGCTATTACTCAAAAATCATGTCACTTAGAAGCAATCCATCTGAGGCTACAAGATCACGTAAGGCCTCTCTACAATAACCTCTCTTGGTTTTGATATATCTAAGGTGTTTACGCATGGTGTCGAGTTTTTAGTTGATTGAAAAAGGGTCAAATGCATGCAATGTAAAGTTGCAAAGAGGTGTAACTTTCATTCTGCTCCACATGTGACCAAACCAATAGTTCCAACATGTCTATATTGGTGGGTTTATGACAATAATTCTCTTGTTTCAAACCCAAACATGATGAAACAGTTCAAGCTACATTGGCCCATCGATATCCCTTAAGAGTCTAAAGTGCGAAAAGGTAACAATCTTTGACGAGTTATTACTCAAAAATCATGTCACTTAGAAATAATCTATCAGAGGCTATGGGATCATGTAGGGACCCTCTACAATAACCTCTCTCAGTTTTTTATATCTCTAATGTGTTGAGTTTTTAATTGATGGAAAAAGGGTTAGATGCATGCAGTGTAAAGTTGTAAAGGGGTGCAAATTTTGTTCTACTCCTCATGTAATAAAACTAATAGTTACAAAACATCTAGATTGGTTGGTTCATGTTAGGCATGGTCCTATTTCACACACAAACACACTAAAATAGTTCAAGCTACATTGTACCGATGATATCCCTTAAGAGTCCAAAGTCCAAAACATAGCAATCTTTGACGAGCTATTACTCAAAAACCATTTCATATAGAAATAATTCATCTTAGGATACAAGATGACATATGGCCCCTCTATAATAGCCTCTCATTTTTTGATATCTCTAAGGCGTATTCCCGTGGTGTCAAGATTTTAGTTGATGGAAAAAGGGTCAAGTGCTTGTAGTGTAAAGTTAAAAAGGGGTGTAACTTTCATTTTGTTCCTCATGCAACCAAACCAAAAGTTCTAACACATCTAGATTGGTGGGTTTATGTTAGGCATGGTCTTGTTTCGAGCCCAAACATACCAAAATAGTTTGAGCTACATTGGACTTGTGATATCTCTTAAGAGTCCAAAGTGCAAAAAGGAAACAATCTTTGACGAGTTGTTACTCAAAAAATGTGTCACTTAGAAACAATCTATCTAAGGCTACAAGATCATGTAGGGACCCTCTACAATAAGTTCTCTCAGTTTTTGATATCTCTAAGGTGTTTGGCCATGGTGTCAAGTTTTTCAGTTGATGGAAAAAGGGTCAGATGCATGTAGTCTAAAGTTGTAAAGGGGTATAACTTTTGTTCTATTCATCGTTCAATCAAACCAATAGTTCCAACAAATTTAAATGGGTATAAGGTTTACACTAGGAATTAGTGAATAAGTGAAGCATGCACTCAAATACACATAATTCATAAAGTACACACATGAATACAAAGTATACACATGAAAACACATAAATCACAAAGTATACATTGGAATACACATAATTCACAAAGTATACATGTAAGTTGTAAAGTATACAATTGAAAACATGTAATTCATAAGTCACAAGTCATTATCAACACCCATGCCTACAACATTCAAGATACAATTTACACAATACACATGATATCATCATTCAAGAATTGCTATCAAATATAGAGTTTACAAAATACCACATAGGAATACATCAAATGACCCTAATACATAGTCATTTTCCACTAGGGGAAGGAAATAGATCACGAATTTCCTTCACGGTCGGCTGGTTGAAGTTTTTGTTGATTCTTTTGTCTTTCGAATGTGCCCACTAGTCCTCGTTTTACTCATCTGGAGATGCAACTAATATAATAATAATTATATGCATTAATATATAGAAGTTGAAAATTATGGAATGGCATATAAGAAAATAATCACAAACAAATAATCATCATGCTCTTCCACAATAGTAGCACATTGATGTTCTGGAGTGAAAAGCACCTGTAGCAACCATCAAGATAGAAATTAAACTACATACTTGAGTACCATGAAAATTCTTAATAATAGACCATAGAAGAGAAAATATAATGTCAAATTTACTAATTTGTCACATACCTCTACCAAAGGATCAGAACTGGCTATTGTTGCAGCAACTCCATGGTCCATCATGCCTCGAACATTGCAATATACTTAGAATGACAAACCTATATGATCATTATTTTTTTATCACTTTCATTAGTTTCTTTGTTTAACTAAATATACTTAGAATAACAAATCTATATTATTCTAAACAACCTAAATAATGAACCTTAGCAGATCAAGCAATTTAATTATTATGAACATTAATCAAAATAAGATGAAAAATATCATACCTGTCCCATTCAACAAATGATCTACTACTCAAGTGTGTCTGAAGGTTCATCTCTTACCTTCAAAGTATTGATTAATTCTTCATGATCAACACTACTAATTGTCCATAGTTTCTTTTTTTTTGGTTTAGTATGATGTCTCAATAACTTAACATTTGTTTCTATAACAAGGTACGAATACATGATAATGGTTTTTTTTCTCATAGTCTTGAAATGTAGGTATGCCATTCTTTCTAATAATATATGTTCACAACCAAGTTCCAAAAACAACAACCGAACTTGTATGATTATTATTCTTTTATCACTTTAATTAGTTTCTTTGTTTATCCCACTCTCTTTGGTCTCTCCCACTCTCTCTCACTCTCCATATCCCTCTTAGGTATTTCTCTCTCTCAAAAGTCTCTCCCACTCCCTCTCTTTCTCTCAGGTCTCTCTCAGTCCCTTCATCCCCCTTCTCTCTCTGGTCCCTCCCACTCCCTCTCTCCCTCTCTCTCTATCAGGTCTCTCCCACTCTCTCTCTTAGGTCTCTCCCACTCCCTCTTTCCCTCTCTCTTAGGTCTCTCCCACTCTCTATCTCTCTCTTTCTTTGGTCTCTCCCACTCTTGATCTCCCTCTCAAGTCTTTCTCTTACTCTCTCAAGTCTACCACTCCCTCTCTCCCCCTCTCTCTCAAGTCTCTTTCTCTCTCTCTCTCTCTCTCTCTCTCTCTCTCTCTCTCAGGTCTCTCCCACTCCTCTCCCTCTCTCTCTCTTAGGCCTCTCCCACTCCCTCTCTCCCTCTCTCTCTCTATATATATCTATTAGCTCTCTCTCTCCCCCTCTCTTTCTCTCTCTCTCTAGTCTCTCTCTCTTAGGTCCCTCCCACTCCCTCTCTCTCTCTCAAGTCTCTCCAACTCCCTCTCTCCCTCTCTCTCCCTCCCTCCCTCTCTCTATCTTTGTCTCTTTCTTTTTCTGTCTATCTCTCTCTCATTGAGGTCTCTCCCACTCTCACTCACTCTCCATCTCCCTCTCATCTCTCTCTCTCTCTCTCTCTCATCTCTACCTCCCTCTATCCCTCCCAAACCCCTCTATAATATATTGATTATATATTAATATATTTAATATTATGATTATTAAGTTATATATTATATATTATATAGTGTATAAATTATATTATATAATAATATGTATGCATAGAGGAAGCTTCAAATCATATATAATAAGTATCAAATATCCATTTGTGTTTGATTTTTTAAGAAAAATAGTACATAAAACCAATATTATGTATTATTAATATAAAATAAATGTATTATTTATTATGCTATGTATTATATTATATATTATATATTATATATCTTATACTCTATCCCTCTCTAGGTTTAGCACTACTAGGTCTTCCACTCCCCCCCCCCTCTCTCTCTCTCTCTCTCTCTCTCTCTCTCTCTCTCTCTCTCTCTCCCTCCCTCCATCTCTCCCTCCCTCTCTCCCTCTCAAGTCTATTTCCCTCTCCCTCCCTCTATCTCCCTCTCTCCCACTCTCTCCCACTCCCCCACTCTCTCTCAGGGAGCTCCCATTCCTTCCCTCTCTCCCTCTCAAGTTTATTTCCCTCTCCCTCTCTCTATCTCCCTCTCTCCCACTCTCTCACATCCCCTCTCTCTCTCTCTTAGGTAGCTCCCACTCCCTCTCTCTCTCACTCTCAAGTCACTCCCACACCCTCTCCCTAGTGTAGGAGCACATGGTCAGATAGGTGATTAGCACCAACCACAAAAAATTATTGGGTTGGTTTTAAAATTTTGGTGTGTTTTGGCTTTATTTGTCTCTCTCTTTTAAGCATTACTAAATCATTCTCTCCATGCTTGATCTTGTTTTAATGATGAATTGGGAGATTTTGAAAGGTGAAAAGGAAAGTTTAAAATGTTCATTTATTTTAACCAAAGCAATCTAGATGTCCATCGTAGCCTATGAATTTTTTTCAAATGTTGTATTTACAATTGCATTGGTTGAGGCATACACAATGTGGAAGCATATATTGGTGTGAGGCAATGAAGAGTCTTGGACTCTAATTCATCTTCTTTTGAGCATGTCTTTTCATCTTTAGACTAACAAATAACTTTGAAAGGGAGACAATAAACATTAAAAATAATTAGATCATGACATAGATATAAGGAAGAGACAACATGTGAGAAAGGAAAGAGTCATGAGCTTGAATGCCTTTATTTTGTATATTTTATAAACCTTGATCTATAAAAGAGGAAAAACCATACATATACAAGCACAATTAATTTGAATCAAAAAGAAAAATTAAGAGAAAGAGGGAGGGGAATCAAAATTTTATTTTTTGACCATACAAAAAACCTGATCAATGCATAAAAGGATAAGCCATGGAAGGAGAATAAGAAGGGGTGCCAGGAAGTTTGTGATTTAATTAAAAATGGACTCAAATTTGAAAGGGGGAGGATGCCTCATGAGAGCCTATGAGAAGGGGGAGAGAAGCTATAGAAAGAGAAGGGGTTGTGCATGGGTGAGGGAGGAGTATTTCCCAATTATAAAGTGAAACATTGTAGATTTATAATAGGTAAGGGGTTACGTGCATAGAGCAAGAGGAGAGGTTTGTGGTGTTGAGCAAGGAGGATTAAATCTTCTTATGCAAATTTTGATGTAAAGAATGGAGGCACTGAATTTCTAATAGGAACGAGCTATGTTGAGGTAACACATAGCTAATACTTGTTAGAAACCATGAATCATTTGCTAGACCAAAATACTTCCACCAGAGAGATTATGGCAAGAATGCTTGCTATATCAATATGCAAGATTGATTGATGATTCAATTTTATTACTAATGTACAAGATGAGGCTTGCTTATAAAAGGAAAGCATGCACAACCCTAAACCTAAAAGAGCTACAAGTTAGCTCAATTAGATAAGGATAATAAAATGCAACCTAGGACTTAAATAAAAGCCTAAGTAAACTTATGAAGATGTAATTAAATAGTTAATTACACCAACACCCCCCCATAAGTGCAACTTAGGGAGAAAATTATAATGCAAACTACTATGGATCCCGAAAACTACACCATGTTAGGTACCCATTTACAGATGCAAATGAAAGCAATCTCTCATAAAGCATAGAAAAGGGGAAAACCCAGTGGGAAGAAAACCCCTCTCCAAAAGAGAGAAAACAAGAAAAACAAGCATGACGAATGCAAACATGATGTATGGAGGACTCAATGATACCCCCCAAGGACTACATCCATCATAAATATACAATAAATGACCCCCCCATAAGAGGGAAGTAGAGATATAAGATATCCCCTACATTCTGAAGAAGCTCCAAAGCCAATGAAGAATGCCTGAAAACAAAAGATGACCCAATGTCTGAAAGCAACACATCTCCCCTTAGGAAGAAACAAATCCATAAGCTGATGAAGAAGCCACTCCATATCCAACTGAAAGGAGTAAGAATGAACACTCAACATGTATGCCTCTGAAAACTGAGTAGGAGCCTCCAAGCTTGAATGAGCCACAACATAATCATGGTCAACCTCAACCAAGAAACATGACAAATCAAGTGATGGAGGAGACTCGTGAATATCAATCTCCAAAGACAAAGAAGATGGTGTAACAGTTGTGCTAAAACTGTCATCAAAGAGGAGAGAAATCCCCTCAAATGTGTCCTCCAAATCTGTAATATGAGACTCTAGGAACAAGGTAGAAATCCCTGTCAAATAATCATCCCACAAAGCAAGATCTGAAAAACTATGATTATCCTGCTGAACAGAAGCAATAGTGGCTGAAGAAGTAGGAGGTGGAGGTGTAGGAAGCTCAACATAGGTCTCTAAAATACCAAGGTGTAGATGACCAAACTTCTCCTCACTAAGATGGGTCACACTCAATGGAAAGTGTGATGAAGTCAAAGGAACATTATCAGCTTTTGAAGCAAAATGTGAAAAAGAATATACTCGAGATGAATGATCAACCATCCCGATTGCAACAATATCCCTAGTCTCCAAGTCCCTTATATACACCCTATCAGGAGTGAACTCAACTGTTTTACCTTGACCCCCATGAGTAATTTGATAAATAGAAAGGAGATTAGTGGTCAAAGAAGGAACACAAAGCACATCATTGAAAGTCCCTTCCCCAATACCAATAGAACCCTTCCCACTTACTGTCATGAATGTATTGTTACCCATCAGAATATGAGGTGAATTACAAGGCTCAAAAGAAGAGAACATTTCCTTTGAAGATTCCATATGATGAGATGCCCCTGAATCAAGAAGCCATCCTTGAGAATTAGGACTTGTAGAGGCCAAGAGTGCATGCCCTTTCATATTATGTAGCCCATAAGTGGATGTTGTGTTCTTTGACTGTGATGATGATGTGGCTACCGATTGTGATGGTGAAGAAGAAGTAGAAGACACTGATGAGGGCAGCTGAATGTTATTTTTTTGAAGAAGGTGTGTGAGCTCATCAATCTTTTTATTATAACATCTATGCTCATCATGTCCTAATATTTTTATTATACAAGTTAGCTCAATTAGATAAGGATAATAAAATGCAACCTAGGACTTAAATAAAAGCCTAAGTAAACTTATGAAGATGTAATTAAATAGTTAATTACACCAACAATACTTGATTTTCATTCTATGAAATCATATGGTGAGCACAAGGGAATAGCAAGATCCAAGTAGCAAAGGATGAAGCTAGTATTTGGCAATAAATTTGTGGATTTAAATTTATACAAAAAATAATTTACAAAATATGCAATGCCAAGCGAGGAAATGGAGACTTAATGTGAGTTATTGTGAATTTCAGTAGAAGTAAATGATTGCGAATTGAATTGAAATTTGAACTTGGCTTTGTAAAGGTGAATTTGGTAATTTTAATTAACACATAGAATTTTCAAGTAAAAAATTGTATCATTGTGTAATTTGCTGCTTGTGATTGGCAATTTGTGGCTAAGTATATGTGAATAGCGAGAGGGTGGTTAGAGTCCCTCTTGCATCACTCCTCTCTCTCTCTCTCTCAGGTCTCTCCCACTCCCTCTATCCCTCTCTCTAAGGTCTCTCTCTCTCTCTCTCTCTCTCTCTCTCTCTCCCTCTCTCTCTCTCTCCCCCCACTCTCTGGGTCTACATCCTCCTCTCGG